>JAVJIF010002288.1:22500-461896 GCA_038442645.1 Agave tequilana
CAGAGTCGGCAACACAAGTATCACCTACGGGCTCCCCCTCGGATAGCACACGGGCGATCGTAACCCTCCGTTGTAGGAGTGTCCCCACTCGGAGTCCCTACTCTGCTGCAGGAAATTTCTCTCTTATAGCCCTTCGAAGTTTGCAGGTACCATAGATGGAATTACCCCCACTCAGAAACAACACTGCAGGCTCATCAAACCACTCCATATCCAACCAACTATATCAGAAATAGAGATTTATACTCTGAAGAGGCATGGTCATATCAATTCCAAAAAGCCAATGGTAAAAGTAAACCAGGCAAGATCCAAACAACTATTTCAATTTCATTTCTATTCTAAAATCTTTCCACTGCGAATACATTCCATTAAATATATTTGATTACATCTGACAAGAGTAATAGAAATTTCCTTTTACGTATTTGTGGTGGTGGGTCCAATCCGGGGAGCGACCAAACTTCGCTTGTGGTGGGTCTAATTCATGTTAAGCCAATTTTTAACCACCACATTTACCAAGCTCAAATAAAAAAGCACAAAACAAGCATTAAAAGTAGCTATTGCCAAAATTACAAATTCCATGGACACAGTTATGGAGAAATGAAAAGAGCAAAAATATGATTTGAAGAGAGGCCATCTCTGAAATTCAACCAAACCCACAATACCCAAGTTTCCAAGCTTCCATATTTAGGGCTTGTTTGTTTCGTTGCAAAACGTCGCAAGTCGTAAGTCATAAAATGAGAATGGAAAAAGTGAACTGTAGCAGAGAAAATATATTGTGTTTTACGGTGTTTGGTTGATAAAGTGAAGTGTAAATGAAAAAGTATATTGTGTTTTACGGTGTTTGGTTGATAAAGTGAAAGTGTAAATGGTAAAGTATATTTTGTTTTACGGTGTTTGGTTGGTAATGTAAAAGTGTAAGTGGAAAAGTTGACCACAAAATTAACTGTAACAGTGATTTAAATATTATAAATACTATTAAATTTAATCTACTATTGCAAATTAAATTGTATTAATAAATTTAAGATAAAAAATTAATAATCTTAATATTTTATTTATAACAATAATATTAATAAAATATTAGTATAAATAGTAAAATATTACTAAAATTTTAACTAAATAAATAATATAAAATTTTAAGAAAATCAAAATTTTAAGAATACTAATAAAATATAAATATTAAAATTACAAAAATAATAAAATATAGTTATAATATTATAATATTAAAAATACTTGAAAATTATTATAATATAAATTTTATTATTATATTATTGTAATATTATAGAAATATAAAATTAACAAAGTAAAAAATAATTATAATTTAATAATAAATTATCATCATAGTATTATTATACTGAATTATTATTACAATATTAACATAATAAAATATTAATATAATAATAAAATATATTATGATATTAATAAAGTAATTTTTTATATTAAAAAATAAATAATTAAATATATAGTAAAGTATAATATTGTTATATTAATAAAATATTAACTCTAAATAAAATAATAAAAAATGGAATAAGTATTAATAAAATAATAAAGTATTAAATAAAATATTAAATAAAAATATTAAATTAAAATAGTAAATATTAAATATTAAAACAATATTAAAAACAATAAAAAATTAAAGATTAAAATATAAAATAATTAAATAAGAAATTGAACACTATTTAAAATATTAAATATTTAATAATATTAAATTATATATTGATTATCAAGTAACCATTTTGAACTGTAAGTGTACTACAAGTGAGAGTTACATGACCACAAAATTAACTGTAACAACTGCAAGTGAGAAAATATAAGTGTAAAAGTGATTTACATGACCACAAATTTAACTGTAGCAACTGCAAGTGGGAAAAGAAGAGTTGCATTTTGCAACTTGTTTTTCAGCGAAACAAACAACGGAAAATGCAAAAGAAGTTTTACGACTTGCGTTTTGTGGCGAAACAAACACGCACTTAATATATAGCCACCACAACACAGTTTGAATTAGCAGTCCATTACTCCCACTAATAGATGATATAAAAGGAAATATATTTCTTTACTTTCTAGGATAGAAGATTTTCTATCAAAGAATAAAACTTCCACAAAATAGGGAACAGATGTTTTAAATCGTTTTGTTTTGTTTTATTTTCTTTATTTTTAATTGAATGTGAAGAGGTTAGTGGGTGCGTGTGATTGCGTGCATGTGTGTCAAGATGGTCAGTGATGACCTACTGATGGAACTCATCGAGCTCTCGAAAGTTCTTCTCCAGCCGAGCTCTCATCCCCGTGACCGCATCCAGCCATCCAAACACCGGAAAGTTATCAGCAAAGAAGAATCCATTGAGCGTGACTTGCGACACAGTAAGAATTTCATGAAGTCTCCCTATTGTTCCCCCACTGTAAGTAATAGCTCCTGCCGAGCGAAGCCCTACAGATAAATTTGTTGGAGAGCAAGAGCACCTCCTCACTTGCATTAACCAAGCAATAATGTCCATAAGAAGAAAGAAAAAGTTATGGATCTCATCATTCTCTCGGCCTCAGCGTCTCTTATGAGCTGAAAAGACGCGACTCTTTGCGGACTAAAGAGTTGGCCCACCCACATCTTGCGCAACACTCTCCACTGATCTCTGTAGTAAAGGGTATGTGAATTATCCTCTGAGTAGAGGGCAGGAACGGGACGGATTTGGGCTGGACTCATATATACCCAGGTCTGTTTTTTTTTTCAAAGAAAGTATAAACCCAGGTCCATGACTGTTTAATTTTCTTCCTAAGCTTGGCTCCTTTACATATCCGGTTCAGATTTCTAAACCTGGATCGATTTCTAAATTAACTATCAAGCAAACATTTTTACATTATAAGTAAATAAATATTAACATAATATATAATTTTATATTATTAATCAAGTGAAGAATAAATAAGCAAATAAGTGGGGAAAAAATATTGATATGTATGAATAATTAACGGGTAATTCATGTTTACCATTTAACCAAACTATATTGCATTTCATTCTCATAACAATATAAAGAGAGAGTATAGCTCTCCAATAATATGACATAAGAGATTCACTACTTTATAAAATTTATTTTAATATTATGTCAATAGCACGATAATCTTCAATACAAGACCAGAAATATATTATAAATATTTATTTCTTGTACAAATTCTCAAAGATTAAGATTAAAATTAAAAATTCATAAACATAACGTCTCAACCGGGCCCATCAGGCACCTTAAGCCAAACCCGCCCAATTTTTGCCGAAAACGCCTTTAATAATTATAAATGCTTGGTCTAAGCCTGACTTTAACCAGGCTGACTGAGTCAGATCCGGGTCAGAAACAAAGCCCTTCACAACGTTGCATAGCTTTGTAGTAGCTATTTATGATTATTGGTTGTGTTAAAATATAAATATCTCTTTGGAGTTTTTGTGTAGTGGCAGGAACTTTAATATGATCTCCCACATTTTTAATTGAGATGATAGGGATTACAAACAATAATGTTTTCCTAATCTAGTAAAGCCAAGACTTTTGATAAAAAAATTAAAGCTTCTAACGCACCTCTTATATATGCGGTGAGAAAACTCGTGTAATTGGTTGAGAAAAAAAATCATGTAATTATTTGTCAGAAAACCAAAGATTTTCTCCTAAACGAAATTAATATCCTACTCAAATTGAACCCCTTAGGCTTTGTTTCGCAAGTGGATTTAGAGGAGTAAGAGTTAAAGATTATAGAAAGAAAAAAAAACAAAGAAGAGTTGGGTAGAGAAGTAGTTAACTCCTATACTTCAAAATTAATGTAGAATTTAAAACTTGCCCCTAAAAATAAACAGGCAAGTGCATAATATTTTGTCAAAAATCTCATAATTTCTCTTGAAAATAATCGGAACATTATCTCATAACTCCTACTCTGAATGAGTGTTGGGAAGAAATAGTAGAGTAATTTTGTTGCTAAACAAAACCTAAGAGTGAAAATTGAGAATCATGCAAAGCAAAGACCAAAGACGAAGTCGGCTGAGAACGACTTCACTGGTTCACAAATCACCACAAGACATTGGACCCACCACAAATTGGAATGGCAAGCAGAAAGCGAAATTTACTGAATTTTTTTTATTTCCTTAATTTTTTCTTGAGGATATTTTGGTGAAGCGATTTAATTTGGACCACTAAATGAAACTAGTGGTTCACAATAGAGATTTCAAATAGCTTTTCTTGACAATAATATTTGTTTATGGGAGCAACACTCGTGCAATATTTCAAGCAATTGGAAGAACTCTTGCTTGCACTGCAGGCCAATTATTTTCCCTCTTGTTGTCATTCATTGTGATATGCCACCAGGATGATTAATAGTCTTGCATTTACTTTTCTGGTCTTCAAAATTTCTACTGAAGGCGACTTCATCTGTATAGTCTTAATCAAGGCCATCCTAGCTAATTACGCTTATTACTTAGTCACCTTACAAATTAATTTAGTGACCCTAGAAAAATAATTCAGCCACCTACTGAAAGTGACTTGTAGGATGGGCGGATGGGGATGGGTGTTAGAGTTGATAGGTTTTTCCTCTTATATAAAAGAATGCTACGAGTGGTGAAATGAAAAAAACAAGTAAAGAAGAAGAGAGTAAGATAAAGGTTTTGTACACACTCTAATTTCTTCTCTCCTTCATTTTGTTTCTATCATAAATTAGTTATTTAAGTAGGATTAGAATTATAATCTTTGTATTCTTTCCTTTTGATTAGTGGATTATTTTTACTGTTTTCACCCGTAGACCTAGCTCGCATTGACGGAACTATGTTAAATATTGGTGTGTTGTTCTCGTTGTCCTTGTTAGCTTATATTTACAATTTGATTAAACCCTTGTACTTGCAATCTCTCATATTAAAAACCCATTGCTACAATAATTCCAAATTAGCTTCTTTAAAAAAATTGCATCCAAAACTGTATCTCTAACTTGAAATTGTATGCTCATTTTTTGGGGAAAGCCCATAGACTTAAATCATAGATTTCCAATAGGAGAAAAGAATTCTAATCATAGCAGAGAAAGAAATTCTCATAAGGGAGAAAGAAACACTTGGTGCACATTCATGAATAACAATAACAGTTGCTACAAAACTGTTAGAAGTCTTATGTGCAACATTTGTATGTCATGAATGAGCCTCCACGAACCACTAATCGAGCTTAGTGAGTTTTGTATACCTTGAAGTTGAATCATTGCGTGGTATATTTCTTAGTGTACCCTGCAAATTTAATTAGAAAATCTCCTCACTCACCGCAATCTGCGGATGAAAAGATTCGAACCCACGACCTTCCACCATGCTAGAAAGTGTAAAGCCGTTTAAGAGCAATGCTCAGTCGGCTTGAAATTGTATGTTAATTTGAATTTTTTTAATTAGTTATAGAATAAAAAGTGACATGTATGCCATGTGTTACTTTTGTTAATCAAAATTAAATATTGAAAATTTCAACTAGATATGAACCAAATAGTATGTCGTATTTGTAATGACAAAGGACCCAGGACCACAAAATTAACAAAAAACTTATTGAGAAAATAATACAGAAAAAGAAAAAGATGCAAATTTATGTGATTTACTGCTAACACCTTACGTTCATGAGTGAAGAAAGAGGAGAATCCAGTATGACATAAAGAGAGTAAGATATTAAAAGAAAATTCTCAAAACAAAACTATAATCACCTATATATTTCCAGTACAAACTCTCTAAAACCCCAAAACTCTCGAGTAAATAAGAAAAAAATGAGCCGAAAGAAAGTCAAAGAAGAGAGAGAGAGAATTTGGCCCTTAATGTAGATTCTAATTAGGTCAAAGTCCTCCAAAAGAGTCAAAATAGAAATCCGCATCATTTTTCTATTTCCTTTTTGTTTCTTTTTTTTTTTTTCTCTTCATCTAATTAGATTCCTTCTAAGTTCTGAGGCACGATGATCCCCTCTTGCATTAGTGTGGACGAACATTTTAACTTTTTAATAGTAAACACGAGCCATAGTTAAACTGGTCGAGATCAGACTTAGAATTTGTCATAATCAAACAAATTTCCGCTATAACTTAAATGCAGAACTAACTCAAAACTCTTCATTAACTCAGTCCGCCCTCCACCTTCTCCAATTATGACAAAAGAGGCGCATCAAACTTTGTGCAGACCAAATAAATCTAGACCCATCTAAAACTTGAATATCCATTTAATAATTCTCTGAATTTGAATTGGAATACAGATTAGCATATGAATCCAAATTGAAATACACATATGGTCTCACAATTGCGTTGCTTATGTTTAACCAAGAGACAATGAATGTAGAATTTGTTGGAAAACGAGAAAATTCAAGTGAATTTTTAGGCTGAATTGAGGCATGATCTATTGCTAGAATCACAGATGATGGTTGGAGTGTATTTCCTTCTATTGCGGATGAACGTGGTATATTCACATATTCAGTTCTGTTTCCAAATAAATGAGATATTCAAGTCGGAAGTTGACCGAATACAATAGCTAAAAGGGACCAACAGATATAGAATCTCTTTAATCCCACATTGGATATGGTGTGGAAGGTTGAGGGGTTTAAATATGAAAATATTGAAACTGAGGGCGTGCCCTTTGGGTACTTAGAGTTTTCACGCGCGTTTGGGGGGAAACTAAGCCCGCACGCGCGACGACCGCCGCCCGCCCCGTCCTGGCCCCGAAGTGGGCTATCCTGGGTCCATTCTTTTTAGATGTTTCTGTCTGAACCGTCATAACTTCTCCCTCCAACGGTAGTCTAGGAGCGCTATAAATAACGCTCCTCTCGATTAATTCATACACACCGAAGAAGAGATTCAGAATTAAATCTCTATGATAGATATTTAGACAAATATTCCTTCTTTTCTCTATTTTCTCCTCTGAATATTCTACCAGAATTTAAGATAAAAATTTATTTGGAAATTTGTCTTGGTCCAAGTTCTTTGTCTACTTCTAATTAGTGAAGGTACTGATTAAATTTGGTTCGAATGTACGGTCTATTTGGTAGTACTATCCAAATACTGTGAAGGAGTATTGTATCTTGGGAGAGTAGCGTCCAGTAGCCTGTTAGTACTGTAGCGGGGGACATAATTATTAAGGAGATTCGCTACATGCGTACCTCACTCCATATACTGTATAATTGAACTAACATTATTTTTATAGGGATTTTGCTGGAATATTTATTTTATAAATATTACTGTTTATATATTAAGACTGAGTAATACCAGTCTAATGGTATTTAACTAAGGAAGGAAATTGAAAAGTGGTTCTGTAATTAAGGAACATTCTATTGAACAGAAAATCTCTCACCTGACTTTCACCGACCTGACCAATTAGATTGATTGATCTTGATTAGTTGTCAGAAATTAACATTCTTAAGAGAATTTTTTTTCTTGTTGAAGTAACTAACTTCTACACTGCCTGAATGTAGAAGATGTCTGAAACTAATCACGAAGATAGTTTCAGTATGCCATTGAATATGCCAATCCAGACAGTGGTGTCTGCTCCACTTTCTAACCCGAAGCCGAAGAAGCTAAAAAATTTGATGGAACAAAATTCAAGAGGTGGCAACAGAAAATACTCTTCTACTTGACCACTCTGCATATGGTCAAAGTTCCTGCAAGAAGATCCATCAGAACTCGAAACTAATCGAGATTCTGTCCTTACAGTTGATGGCTGAAATTATATTTTAAACAGACTGGATGATTCTCTCTACAATGTTTACAGTCCTATCCCAACGGTAAAGAAGACATGGGCAAGCCTCGACAAAAAGTACAAGATCAAGGATGCCGATACTAAGAAGTTCATCATGGGATGATTTTTGTAGTACAAGGTGGTGAATAGCAAGACTGTGATCAGTCAAGTGTAAGAGTTCTAACTTATATTGCACAAGATAGAGGCTGAAGGTATGATTCTACCTGAGACTTTTCAGGTTGCTACTATCATGGAGAAACTTTCACCTGTGTAAAGAGTTTCAAGAACTACCTAAAGCACAAGCGCAAGGAGTTGAAGTTGAAAAAACTCGTTGTGAGGCGTAGGATTGAGGAGGACAACCGAAAATTTGAGAATAAGAGTAATAAGAACTCCTATGAAGTCAAGGCAAATATGATCGAAGACTCAAAGGGAAAAGCATCTACTTCCATGGGCTTGAAGCGGAACAAGACTGCCCTAGGGTACAAAGGAAAGGACCAAAAAGACAAGAACAAGCACTTCAAGGGAACTTGCTACTTCTGCAATAAGGAGGGATAGAAGGGGAATGAATGACGTTGTCGTCCCAAAAGAATAAGAAAGACTAGCCATAGACAAACCTGACCGACCATGCGTTGTCAAGCTATCAGTTGTGGTGTCAAAAGTGAATCTGACAACCAATAATAAAGATTGGTGGGTAGAAACTGGAGTTACACGATACATCTGCTCTGAGAAAATACTATTCACTGAATATCAAAAACTGGAGCGCGATGAGCAACTGTTTATGTGAAACTCAGCCGTCTCTAAGGTTGAGAAAAATGGAAAGATCATATAATTGCAGAGAAAAAGTGAGTAAAAAGTAAAAGATTAAACTTAAGAAGTTTCTCTATTTTCTCGCAATTAATCTGTTACAGCAAGAGGAACAGGTTGATACACCGGGAGAGATGTGATGCAAGCATTTCGGTACGTTTTCTCTGTGTAAAACTTGAAAAGAAAAGATGATGGTTATAAAAGAGTTTGTTTAATTAAAAAGAGAGATCATAGCCTACTAATTAACTACCCTAACCAGACACTAGTCTATGAAGAATAAACATCATATTGAACCTAAAAAAATTAACCCTAGAGTGTTGCTTCAAACTCAAGAAAGAGAAGTAAGATAAAAAGTAAACCCTAATTAAGGTACACAAGATAAATTAAACATTAGTTTATTAAGTCTCTAAGCATAGCATAAGAAAAGTTTTTTTTGGCTTAGCATTAAGCTATCAAAGTATCTAAGCATAAACTAAGAATAATCATTAAATATTATACCTAAAACTAGTTTAACTTAATTCATCACTAATCTTCAAGAATCATTAACTTAACCTTAGGTTTCAAACATGCATAGAGTTCATTCAGTTTATCTTATATAACTATGCTTAGTTGGTCGAGAGATTAGCAAGCTACGAGGAGCATTAGTTACTCATATTCATGATGAAACTAGACATGGTGACTAAAGGATGCATAAAAGTAACTAAGAATTGAAGAACACAAATTGAAAGACTAAAGAGATATGAAAAGAAAGTAAAAACCTTTATTGAATTGTCACTGATCCAGTACAAAAGCCTTCTTATTTACAAATCTTCTTCAAAGTTAAAAAGGGAAAATATAATGGAAATTTGGAAAGAAAAGATGATCTAAAGAAAATCCTAAACTTGATTTTCAGTGATACCCCCTCTGTTGATCTTCAGGGGTATTTATAGAAGATCCTAAAAGTAGAGTCTCTATAGAACACTTTTCCCCAAACCGACACGGCCAGCCCTCAGGAAAGCCGCGTTTTCGCGGCTTTTCAGGGGAAAATACGGCAAGATGAGGCGGCAGGGTACGCACTTTGACGGGTGGCTTCATCTCGTCTATCCATATGGAGATCTATCCTTAGAATCTTCATTTGAGCTCTGAACTTAAAATAACCTTGTTTTCTAGATAACTTAGAAAACAAGTTATCTATAAATCTGAACTTTAAACTTGAATTCTCCTTCATCTTTGACTTGGGGATCAAACAACTTAATATAAATTGACTTTTCTCCTTTATCTCTGAATTAGGATAGGATAATCTCTACATTAACTTGGGCTTGATGGGATCTTGGGCTTCTCTTTAACTGTGGGCTTCTTGTGGGCTCTTTTTTTTTTCTCTTTTAATTATAGAGGCTTGCACATACTAAACAATAAAATAATTAAATAGTAGTATTTTTAAAAAATAAACATGAAAATATGACTAAAAATATGCACTTTTGATGAACAATCACACCCCCAGACCTATCTTTTACTTGTCCTTGAGTGAAACAAGAACGAAAAAAGAACTAATCTAGTCTAAACTAACTCACTTTCGTAGGAATCACGATTACACTTAGCATGCTTAACAAGCCATTAAACCTCTACGTTACCTCTAAAGGACGAGTATTATCTCATGAGGGTTTTCAGTAAATTACACCTACAAAATCCATAAAAGAAAGAATAAACAAAAATGTTAGTATTTTCAAAATCATTTTGAAAGAGAAAAATATTTGAGAGATTTTTGCAAAAACCAAGTAACCTTTAAGTCTTAGGATCACTTAATATTTATTCCTATATTTAGTCTCGATGTAAATATTTATTATTAATCTAGGTTAGAATTAAAATTGAATTTCTCATCTAGTCTATTATTTTACGCTAAGTCATATGCACCTTTGTGATTGTGAATTTTTGACTTGGGATCTTCAACTTCAACTCTTATGCCTTATATATTAATATATATAACCTCTTTTTTGCAGAAGTTGCCCTTTAAGCACTTCTTTTTTTTAATATGTATAACTCATCTAATTTTCTTTTGTGTAAGTATCAAGGCTTCTTGAGGCCCTAATACCTAACTAATTGATTATTAGATGTATTAATACATATATTATATTTATATATTTTTCTTCTCAAACTTACCTAATTACCTTTCGCGTAAATACCAAGGCTTTCTTAGGCCAAAGCACCTAGCTAATCCATAATTAGATTTGTTTATTATTTTCATATATATATATATATATATATATATATATATATATATATTCTAAGGCACAAGAGTTTTGTTTTGAATCCTAAGTGTGTAAGTGTGTAAAATATGCATATCTAATCAAGGTAAGATTCAAGACTAAATTACTTTTTTAATTTTCTCCTAAACCTAAAAATCAAACAAATAATCTTATTTTGACCAAGCATTAAGAAATCCTACTTATGATTTTTCTATTCCTTAAAATTAACTTTGTTACTTTCAAAATAAATCAAAATATTGTTTTCCTTTTCAAAAAGTTTTTAAAATAAATTTTTTATTATTATCTACTTATGTTAGTATGTTAGGTTTTTTTTTATATTAGTAGCTAACTATGTTAGTATGTTGGTAATTTTTTTATCATGTTAATTATGTTACATGTTAGATCCTCCCCCATACATATCTCATGCATTGTCCCTAATGTATGAATGAATGCATGTATGCATGGAATAAAGTGTACAAAGAGGTGAAGTTATGCTATCAGTACATTGGGTCACGTAGACCCATGGCTGTGTCTGCTTCTGATACTGATTCCAAAATCGGTTTCAAATGTTGACCATTTACTTGAATTCATTATCATTTTTAGTGTCGTATATCTCTACTGGTCCATATGGAAACACAGTTCTAACAACGAATGGCCCTGCCCATCGTGATTTCAACTTCCTTAAAAAAAATGAAGCTTAGAATTATAGAGTAACACTTTTTCCGGGGATAAAAAATTTTCTCATGATAAATTTATCATGAAAAACCTTAATCCTATCCTTCGTAATCTTCGCATTTTCGTAAGCCTCGTTCCTCAACTCCTCAAGTTCAAAAATTTCCAATTTCTGAAGCGCATCTGCCTTATCTAAATCAAAATTTAGTTGTTTAATTACCCGTAAGGCTCGATGCTCTAACTCGACAAGAAGGTGACAAGCCTTTCCAAAGACTAACCTTTAAGGAGACATCTCTAGAATCATTTTAAAAGCGGTCCTATATGCCTATAAGGCATCTACCAATTTGGTGGACCAGTCTTTTCGGTTTTGATTCACAGTTTCTCCAAGATAAGCTTAATTTCTCTATTTGAGACTTCTACCTGCCTACTAGTTTGAGGATGATAAGGCGTGGATAACTTATGTGTTATGACATATTTTCGCATAAGAGCTGTTGGCCCAGAGGCATTTCACCTTAGTTTTGATGATGATTAACTTATGAAGGTTAGTTTACTAATGATCTTGTGTTTAATAAGTTTCAGATATTGATCAAGATCTTAGTAGATGATTAGCTTCAACAAAGGATTCAAAGTCCAGTTTTGAAGCTAACACATGATGATTCAAGAGCTCGCGCGTTAAGATCGCATCTAGCACTCGGTTGGAGTCAAGCTCATTTGAATCATGTTTAAATCGAGTCGGCTTGGAGAAGGACTTCTACAATAAGATTTCAGTTTGTTTAGTTTTGTTTTGTTTTAGATCTAGTGTAAAGATAGACTAGTGTTGATATGCTCAAGTTCATACACACATACAAAAGTTAAATAGTTTTAGTTTCGGTTAAACTGGTTTTGAATTTTCTAGAATATATCTTTTGGTTTCATGAATAGATTTCATCTAAAGTAGCTTACATGGTTTATATGTATAGTGGATTCATCCATATACATTGTTTAGTTCATATTATCTAAAAACTTACTTTGGTGTATAACTAGTTAATAATTTCAAGTTTTGTTTTTAACAAAACCTAGTTTTGGATTTAAATTCAAAAACATGGATATATCTTTTATATGTGTATTGGATTCTATCCATACACTCTATGCTTTCAATTGAGTTTAAATATCATGTTTTTGTATCTATACAAGTTTAGAGAAAAATCGGTTATCCATTTAAAAGTTGATTTTTGAAAAATACCGGTTTTGTTTAACACTTAATTTCTATATCACAAAAATAGTTCAAATTGTTTGAAATATGTGTTGAATTTTAGTCACACATATTTTTTATTCAAATACTTATAAGAACTTATTTTGTGGATTTTATGTGATTTTATGGGATTTTATAGGTATTTAAAAGACCAAGTTTTCAAACCTAAAACCCAGCTTGAGATTTTACCTGCACACAAATATAATATATCAGATTTAAGAATTAGAGATGTGCAAGGTGCTCAATTCTAATCCGCGGTAGCAATGGCTATGCGGGTCGTGATCCTCAGGGAGGGACTAGCGATGGAAGCGTTTAAGTAAGTTATCTCTTTTTTATTTATTTTTATTATTTACAATGGTATTTACAATGAGTTGAGAAAGAAATTGGAAAGATGTGGAAGATGTGGTGATCTATACTAAAGAAATAAAAGAAAAAAATTAAACACATACCTACCTCTTCTGCCCTACTTAACTTTGCTCTGTTGCAACGACTTACCTTGTCTTGGAAGGCGATCAAGTATGGCGTATAGGATCTTTCACCTTCACGATCTACACTACGAAAAGAAAAGACAGACTAAAGGGAAGGCTTGTTCATCTCCATAGGCCATCAAGGGCACTTCTTCGGCTAGGCAGTCTCGAAGCGATCAGATCTCATGGTATGCAAGTCATCAGAGAGAGAAAAAACACAACAAGAATAGAAGATGAAAACAAGGATAAAACATGAATAAAAGAAACAAAACAAGAATAGAAATAAAGACAAACTTTGAGCAGATTTTATTAACAATGGAGGAAAAGTAAGACTTACACCGATGTCACCTCAGTGCAAGTATGAACTCATTCCTCCATGAAAGCATCCTCTTCTCTCAGTTACAAAAATTACAAAAGAAAACGAAAATAAAACCTAAACTAAATTACAAGTTAGCCTAAAAACCCTAACTTTTAGCTCTGTATTTTCTGTACTTTTTTCTGTTGCTCTGCAGGAGTATTTATAGGAGCTGGAAGATGTAGAGTCCCGGTACGACTCTCCCAAAAAATCTTATCTCCAGACTTGTGGCACTTATCCATAGAAGTTCAAATCTGTCCTGCAACTTATTATCATGTTGATCGCCGAAATTGGCTTATCTGCTGACTGAATTGAAAAGTTTGATCAACATAAGAGTTGTAGTCTTCAAGTCTTCTTTCTGGAGCATCTTGAATCATCAGATTTGAATATCTGTAGCAAAAGTTATGATCTGAATACTAAAAAGTGTACAGTCTGAATCCGAATTTTTTTGAATTTTTATCTTTGCACTCTTCTCCTTTTATCTTCATCCTGCAAGTATTTAGGTTGAATAGAAGTCTATCATTCCCTCTTCTTTTGGTATTTGCAACTATTGCCCTCAGTAATTGCAACTTTGACATTTGATAATTGTAACTTTTGCATTGGGCTTTAAACATGGCTTTGGGCTTCTTTTAAGGCTTTATTCTTTTATTTTTATTTCTCAAGGCCTGCACACAATAAAAAATAAAATATTAGTAAATGTGCAGAATTATAGGAATAAATATGAAAATGTGATAGTAAATGTATTGAAAAATATGCACTTTTTACTATCTATCACACCCCCACACTTATCTTTTTGCTCGTCCTCGAGTAAAAATCAAAAAGAAAAAGAAAAACTAAATGGCTAACTCACTTTCGTAGGAATCACGGTTGCACTTAGCATGTGCAACAAGCCGTTAAACCCCTAGGTTACCCTAAAGGACGAGTGTTGTCTCGTGAGGGTTTTCAGCGGATTACACCCAAAAAATCCATAAAAATGAAAATATTCGAAGTATATTTGAAGAGACTAAGTAGTCTATAAGTTTTAGGATTATCATTTTTATTTATTCTTAAACTTAGTCTTAATAAAGTCAATTGTTATTCATTTTAGGTAAGGATCAAAATTGAATGTTTATATAGTCTTTTTCGTTACCAAAAGTCATACGCATCCTTGTGAATCTAAGAATTCCTTAACTTGGACTCTCTTGCTTCTTTATTATTATTATGATTTTTTTAATACATATAACTCATCTAATTTCTTTCGTGTAAGTATTAAGGCTTCTTGAGGCCCTCATACCTAACTAATTGACTATTAGATGTGTTAATACATATATAATATTTCTTAGTTTTCTTAGGCTTTCTAATCCACCCATGTAGCGAACTTAAAGTCGGTGACTCCCAAACTGGTTAGTTTTAGGGCGCCGGGTGAGGAAAACACCCTTCGGACTCAAATTCGAGTGAACTAGGCCCCAAAACTAAGGACGCTTATTTATAAACTCTCCTTTAGGCGTAAATACTTATGCTTCTTGAGGCACATGTATCCAGCTTAATTAGTGATATTTTTTTTTAATATAAGGCACAAGGGTCTTTGTCTTAGAATCCTAGATATGCATCAGGTATGCACATTTCATTAAGGTAAAAATCAAGACTAATTACTTATTCAATTTCTCCTCTTATACCTAAAAATTAAACAATTTATTTATTTTGACCAAGTTTTTAGAAATCTTAATCATGATTTTCCTAATCCTTAAAACTAACTTAGATTTCTTTCAAAAGATAAGTCAAAATATTGTCCTTTTTATATAATTTTTTATTTTTATTTTTATTTTTTATTATGTTAGAATAACTAAAGAGAAAAAGAATAAACAATTTTTTTTTTTTAGACAAATTTTGGTTAGTTTCTAACTATGTTAGTATGTTAGTAAGGCCTACCCCCACACTTATCTCATGCATTGTCCTCAATGTATGAATGAATGCATATATGCATGAAAAAGAAGAAAGAGAAGGCAGATGTTACCTCAAGGTGGTGGTTCCGGTGGTGGTCTAATTGGGCCAAGCGTTGCTACCCAATCAAGATAAAGTAGTATTTGGAGGAACCTACCAGAAATTTCCCTTGTATAACCCACTAAAATGTATGTATGATCATTTTTAGCAATTTCACCCTATCAAATTTTCATAATTCATAATTATATTCAGAGTCAATTGTGTCAACCGCATTGTCCCAAAATGGAGTGTGAAAAGATGGAATGATTGACTTGGATGTCGTAAGTATGGGAACAAATACCGACTCAGGAAAGAAACTTAAATCAAGTAAGGGTTCAGGAGTCGGGCTAGGTTCAGGAAGTGGGTCCAAATCAATAAGTTGAAACTCAAGTCCACAATCAGTTTCCCAAAATGAAATGTGACTCAATGTTGGTGATTCAAGTTCAGGAATGATAGGTGTGGGAATCAAAACTGACTCTAAAAGATTACCTAAGTCAGGTAACAAAACAGGAGTCAATAATGATTCGGGAATTTGAACTTGATCACAGATTTGAGAATCTAGGTCACATATCTCATTGAGCTCAATATCATAAAAATGAGAACTTGCCAATTTATCCATGGGACTTTTAAAATTACAAAATTGGTCAAGTTCAATATGATCATCAAAAATGGGTGATTCAATTTCATGATGAATTGGTACAGGATCCAATGTTGACTCGGGAAAAGTAAAATCAGGTGGAGACACCGGAGTCATTATTGAATCAGGAAGTAAAATTGAATCACTAAGTGGGAGATCAGGATCATATTCATGCTCAAGTTCTATTTCAGGAAAGGAATAACTTGCCAAACTATCAATTGGAGTTTCGGCAAGCTCAAATGATGGTACTGAATTAGAATCTTGTTGTCCAGAGCAACGTGACTCTTCGGCTCTAAGAGAGTGGTCAGCGAAAGCAGAATTGGCCGGACGGTGAGAACGTAAAGATTGAACCATCATATCTATTTCATGATCACGAGCTAATCTAGCCTGAGTCATGGTTTTAAGCATCTTTTTATAGTTAATTGGTGCATCATTTTGTGATTGGACTTGAAAAGAGGAAGTGTAATCGTGATGAAGTTGTGAGTCGGTGGACTCACGTATCATCATGTCTAAGATTGATGGTTATTGTTGCTTGGACTCCTGCACACTCATCATTTCCCGGATAGATGGTTTTCTATTCTGAATGGGTGGATCTGAGTATGAATCTTGGGAATATTGTGGACAAGGTGGATATGGAGGACAAGTTGGTTGAAAAATTGAACTCGGGGGAAGCGAAACCCCATGAACTCTGTGAAGAGTCGAAAGTGGTATGAAAATTATAGTCATAAGATGGGGGGTATGGGTTATATTTATTCGGATAAGACCATTCCGGCACACTAGATTGGTCAAAATTATGATATGCTGGGTTGGTAATATCCGAAAAAGAAGTTGGTGTGTAATATGGATCCTTATTAAAATTGAAAAAACTGTTGTTATAGGCCATATCACACAAACACAAACAAAGAAAAAGAAAACAAACAAAAAACAAAAAAAAGAAAAAAAATTCTAACCTAAGTTAGGGTAGACCTATGACCTAGACGACTCCTAACTGGTTAGACTGTCCACGGGAGGTAGGGTGTAGACTTTAACCACAAGTTAATCAGCCAGGTCAGGGCAAGAGTGTGGGGGAGGTTTTCCATCAAAGAATCCTTAATTAAATAACCACCAATTTTCGGGCTTTCGGCCCTCAATCCCCTTCCTAGACACTGATTTGGCAGGAGTCAAATTCTAACACTGTTCCCCCTTAGGATAATCTCCTAATTGAGTCCGAGATGTCCCTAGGGCCAACGTCTACTTATTTTTAGTTAGGCTTGGGTTAGTGAGTGCTTGGAATATGATTTTGGGCCAAGGAAGGTGATTAAATCCCCACCTTATCTTGTTATGGGTTAGTGCCCTTAAGATAAGTTTGTGCAAGTGTACAAGATATGTAAATAAGATTCACTCAAAGCAATGAAAATCAACCAAGAGATGAGTTCTATTCTACATGCAATGCGAACGTACCTTGCTCCAGCACTCTTCAACAGTAAAAATAAATGAATTGAAAAGACACGTGCCTAAAATGCAAACGTCTAATCAATTTTTTATCTTTTTCAACAAGTATTTTACTGCTGATTAATTAGCAGTATACAGGTTTATCACAGAACAAATATAACAGAGATGACAAATCAAATTTCAGATTGCAGCAACCTGCAGAAAATTAGTAAGTAGTTCTCAACTACTGCCGCGGATCCACGGCTATTGCCGCGTTTGCGCGGCAAGGTAATAGGCTCTGCTGCTCTGCCTTCGAGGGCAGAGGCACAGAGTTGCTATATGTCCTTGCTGCTGTTTCCTGTTCTCCAAACCTGCAAACAGAAAGAATAAAAGAATTAGTTAATAATTTTTTTTTAGAGAAAAACTTACCGTCCCTCCCCGGCAACGGCGCCAAAATTTTGATTGAGATTTTACCTGCACACAAAATATAATATATCAGATTTAAGAATTAGAGATGTGCAAGGTGCTCAATTCTAATCCGCTGTAGCAATGGCTATGCGGGTCGTGATCCTCAGGGAGGGACTAGCGATGGAAGCGTTTAAGTAAGTTATCTCTTTTTTATTTATTTTTATTATTTACAATGGTATTTACAATGAGTTGAGAAAGAAATTGGAAAGATGTGGAAGATGTGGTGATCTATACTAAAGAAATAAAAGAAAAAAAATTAAACACATACCTACCTCTTCTGCCCTACTTACTTTTGCTCTGTTGCAACGACTTACCTTGTCTTGGAAGGCGATCAAGTATGGCGTATAGGATCTTCCACCTTCACGATCTACACTACGAAAAGAAAAGACAAACTAAAGGGAAGGCTTGTTCATCTCCATAGGCCATCAAGGGCACTTCTTCGGCTAGGCAGTCTCGAAGCGATCAGATCTCATGGTATGCAAGTCATCAGAGAGAGAAACAACACAACAAGAATAGAAGATGAAAATAAGGATAAAACATGAATAAAAGAAACAAAACAAGAATAGAAATAAAGACAAACTTTGAGCAGATTTTATTAACAATGGAGGAAAAGTAAGACTTACACCGATGTCACCTCAGTACAAGTATGAACTCCTTCCTCCATGAAAGCATCCTCTTCTCTCTGTTACAAAAATTACAAAAGAAAACGAAAATAAAACCTAACCTAAATTACAAGTTAGCCTAAAAACCTAGCTTTTAACTCTGTATTTTCTGTACATTTTTTCTGTTGCTCTGCAGGGGTATTTATAGGAGCTGGAAGATGTAGAGTCCCGGTACGACTCTCCCAAAAAATCTTATCTTCAGACTTGTGGCACTTATCCATAGAAGTTCAAATCTGTCCTGCAACTTATTATCATGTTGATCCCCGAAATTGGCTTATCTGCTGACTGAATTGGAAAGTTTGATCAACATAAGAGTTGTAGGTCTTCAAGTCTTCTTTCTGGAGCATCTTGAATCATCGAATTTGAATATCTGTAGCAAAAGTTATGATCTGAATACTAAAACGTGTACAGTCTGAATCCGAATTTTTTTGAATTTTTATCTTTGCACTCTTCTCCTTTTATCTTCATCCTGCAAGTATTTAGGGTTGAATAGAAGTCTATCCTTCCCTCTTCTTTTGGTATTTGCAACTATTGCCCTCAGTAATTGCAACTTTGACATTTGATAATTGTAACTTTTGCATTGGGCTTTAAACATGGGCTTTTGGGCTTCTTTTAAGGCTTTATTCTTTTATTTTTATTTCTCAAGGCCTGCACACAATAAATAATAAAATATTAGTAAATGTGCAGAATTATAGGAATAAATATGAAAATGTGATAGTAAATGTATTGAAGAATATGCACTTTTTACTACCTATCACCTGAGACCACTAGCGGTCGACCTATGTGCACAAAACGTGCACACTGCCTTGGCCTATGGGCTGGTCGACTGTCCGGTCGACCGACCAGAGAGAGTACTCTCTGGTTCTGGCCTCGATCGATCGCGTGGTTGATCGTTAGGCATATTTGCCTAGGGCGGTCAACCGACAGGCCATTCTGGGTTGTTCTAAACCCCAACGGCTAGTTTTTCAAGACCCTATAAATATGAGTTCTTGAGTGTTGTTTTTACTAAGATTTTCAAAAACAAAATTTCCATTTTTTTAAGTGTTTTCAGCAAGTTTTAAAATGAAGTTTTTATGCCAAAAATTCTCTGATCTTTATTTGTTTCAAAGTTTTTGGAAAATCAAAGAAAACTAATATTTGGGAATTATAGTTTTGTTCTTCATTTCTTTATCTATCAAGAAGTTTTTCCCAAGAATTTTTTTTGTTGTTTATTTTCCAAAATACTTTGTTTTCTCACATACTTGAGCTATCATCTCAAATCTATCTTTAGGATCTTTGTATTGTGAGAAAATTGTTTGTGATCCTTTGAGATCACCAAGAGAGAGTTTGTGATCATTGGATCACTAAGTGTATTTTTCCTTTGCTTTGTGCTAGGCTTAGTGCCCACCTCTTGTGTAGAGATTTTGTGTTTGAGAGAGGAGTTGTGTACTCCAAGTGTTGAGTTATAATTCCTCAGTGAAGGTCCCTTTGTGGAAGGTCCTGTGTAGACGTAGTGGAAATCCTTCTGTATGAAGGCGGGACGTAGAGCAGTGGCTCGAACCTCGAAACATATCTTTGTATTTGTGTTTGATCCACTATCTCTCAACTCTATCTCTCTTATATCTTACATTGCTTTACATTGTTCATATTCATATGCTAGATGTAGTTTGTGTGTGCCAACACTTATGTTCAACCAAGAGAGCTTATTAAAGCACCTCAACTCTTAGTCTAGAGAAATCTAGAGGAGTAGTTTCAGAACCCTTCACAGGAAATTCGGGCTCACTCTTGGTTACATATAGTGTGTTTGCAAATTAATTTTTAATTCCGCATAATTTGTCCTAGATTAGCTAGTACATCTATTCACCCCCCTCCAAGTGCACTTTCAATTGGTATCAGAGCCTCCTCTCCTGATATTCGGTTTAACCACCTAGGAGTGAGATCCTCATTTGCTAATCTAGACTTTCTTTGCACACATATTAGTTTATACTCATAGACTATCTTGCCCTTCCCTTATATGATGTTTCCAACATTGACATGTGAAAATTTAAAATGAGTTCATACCTCTAAGCCCTAGGTTTGCATGTTTATCTTATCACTACCAAGAAATCTTATCTTGGTAATGACAAGCATATAAAGGCCAAAGCAGAAGCTTTGATTGCACTTAGGCAATCACTTAGCAAAGAATATTTATGTATGGTTTCTCGTTGTGATTCCGCTTTTGCAGTGTGGAACACATTGACTTCTCCCAAAGAACAAACGTCATATGTTTTGGAGAAAGAATCTAGTGGAGATGAGTCCAACCAAGCTTGCTTCATGGTCCAAGATATTGACTCCATTGAGGCAATTTCGGACACTCAACTAGATGATTGTGCTAGTTCTTCCATTGATGATAATGCCATGGATGCCCATGCCTTAAATGAAGAGCTTTCCCTATTTTGTGAAGACTTGATAGAAAATATAAACTTTTGAGAAAGAAAAGTTTTGAAAAAAGAAGAAAATAAAAATTTATTTTCTAAACTTGATATGATTTTGCAAGAGAAGATTGAGATTTCTAATGAAAAGAGCTAACTGAAATCCCAACTTGACTTTGCCTTAAATGAAAATAAAATTTAAAAAAATAAAAATGAGTTTAATCATATTTGAAGAAAAATAAAGTTTTGTCTTCAAAACTAGAATTTGTTTTAAAAGAAAATGATTCATTGAAAAACATTATTTTGGTTTTCAAAGAATTGGAATGTGTTTTAAAAGAAAACACTTCTTTGAAAAATGATTTTGCTTCACATGTTTGCCATACTAGTAAAACTTCATCTTCTAGTGATAAACATGTTACTTGCTCCACTTCTTCTTCAAAACTTGAGAATGATATTTGCATGTTGAAGAAAAGTGTAGATTGTTTGGGCTCCACTTTGAGCCAATGTGTCATGAACCACACACGATTAGAATCCATGTTTCATAAGAAACATGCTTCACATATTCATGCACACAAACCACGACATATACATACTCGTCATGCTCACACACATGATTTTATGTATGCTCATGTGTACACTTGTGCACATTGTGGACGCACGGGCCACCTTGTAAAATTTTGTTATGATAGAATACATAATTCAAATTTTGCAAATAAGTTTGTTTGGGTTAGAAAATGTGCTAACCCCCATGGACCCAAAAAGGTATGGGTACCAAAAGCCACTTCTATTGTATTTGATGTAGGTGTGGGCTCTCACACAACGTGAGAGTGTTGGTGTCTTGATGGTGGATGCAATCCGAGCCTAAAAATCATATTTATGGATGCATCACTTTCAAAAGATGTTTGGTGGAAGGACCACCATGCTTTGGAGACATAGATATTAGTTCATTGGTTTGGTAACTATCTCTAACTCTCATTTTTGTTTACATGCTTTATTATTGATGTTTTTAGCATGTTTTGATGCTCATTATATTAAATGCAATGTTATTAGATATGTGATATACATAGATAGTATTTGAGATACACCCACATTTATATGAACTTATATTTTTGTGTTCTCACTTTAGTTTAACTATTGTGTATATCCTAGTTCTTAAACACGTGCATTTAACTTAATGATTATATTTCTTTATGTTTTTACACTTCATGTTTTGATTACTTATTTTAAATGTAAATTCCATTAAAACTTGAGTTTATACTTGTACAACTAGTGATCCACATTTGATTATTATATATTTGTGCTTATTGCTCATTTGTACTCATTCGATGTACTCGTATAACCTTTTTTTGATGATTCTTGTATTTATGCATGTTTTTTCTATTTTTGTACATGTTTTTATGTTTAGCTTCATGTATATGTTAATTTTGTCCAAAATTATAGATATACATATCTATCCTAGAGTCACTTGCCTTCATGCAATATTCATTTGTGAACTCGTTTATGTTTGGGATATGTATGTATACTTTAGTTTCGACAAAACATACATATACCTTGAAAACTTGTTTAATTTTGACGAAAATTAAATTGTTCATAGTTTCATGTTTTTGATAAAGGAATTTCATTTTGTTTAAGCTTCATTGTCTATTTTCATGATTTTATTGATTACACGATTTTTGTGCACCCTATATATCTTGTTTACTCATGATTTTGGATTCATGAGAACTATATGTGCTTTATCGCTTTTTGAGTATCGATTCACGTGTAATTTTCATATTTCATAGATACATTTGTGTTTTATTACTTACTTGAAGGATTTTGTACTAGTTTCAAAATTTTTCTCAAAACTAGTTTCGTTATTCTTCAATTTGATAGTATTTTTTAAACTATGCTAAAATGATCATCAAATCTTATTTTTGAAAATCTCTACCAACCAAAGGGCGGTTGATTGGGCGACCATGACTTGTATACCCTTATATTGAAAATCTATTTAAACACGTGCATGAAAGGAAGGTAGTTATGAGATATACATAATTTTCAATGAAAATTCATTTTCTATACTCATATTTTCTATATATGTATGGATCATATCTAAATTAACATTATATTCCTCTAATACATACATATAGATATTTTATTGTGCTTTAAACATATATGCCATACATTTTTAGTACAAATTATTTCTTACTAAGCTTGATTTAGTTCTTAATGTCAATTGTTTTTCAATTGGTATCATATATAGACTTATGCATTATTTTTATTGGTATTTCATAAAAGGGAAGAAAAATTCTCATTTTATCTTTCAATTTGTTTTATTTTCAATTGGTATCTTACTCTCACTTTTATGATGAAAAATACTTTATTTTGGTATATGCTAACATTTTCAATATTGGTATCAATAATTTTAAATTAATATTATTCTCTTAACCTTAAGGGAATGAACAGTCACTTGATCAGCGCCTTACACGTGTTACGGCAAATACAATCAACATCGTCACTTTAGATACACGGTACCCACTTTGAACGCAGCATTGCACAAGAGGTGGTAATATTATTGGCGTTGCACCGGATGTGACACACATTTAAAGTTCTGCCAGACTGTATGGCCACGCACACCACTGCCAGATAAAACTTGAAGCAACAACAAGCACATTTGACTCCAGGCCCAGAAAGTTCTCATTTCATTCAGCTCCCCCTCTACATAGGAGTCTCAGTTCCCGACCTCTTTCAAAGAGAAGGAAGCAGAGGGGGCATCTGTAGTGGTCACTTTCTGACCTGGTCGAGATCGTGATACATGTATATCCAGCCTCTAACAGATGTGCGACCCGTGGCTACTTTCAGAATATTTAACCCGGTATCTTCGCCCAGTTCAAATTTCGAACGGACCCGCTGATTAATAGAAGAATCATATTCGATTACAGAGATCTTTATCTCTAAATCCAATCCTAATTCAAATTAGGTAGTTATCTCTTGGGAGCAGTTCATCCTTATCTAAAGCCAAAGGCGAACCACAAGATAGAGATGGACTCTCTCCTATATCGATTCAAATCAGGGTGTTCGGCTCAACCGTTATCAAGATAAGGAATTTAAGTATTCAAACTGAGCAGGACTCCCTAACCTTATCTATTTGACATGATTCGTATAAATAGAAGATCCCTTCCAACGAGAAAGGAATCACGTTCACCCAAATTTAGAAAACCTTATTGAAATCGCTATTGACATAGTGAAACTTCTCTCTCTCTCCCGTGATTTTTTCCTTTCGGGTTTTCTAAGTATTATTACCGTGTTTGCGATTGGTTTTTTCTGTGATTTGGCTACATCCACTTTCCTATTTTGGAGCGAGGACTAATTCTTTAGGAATTACCCACTGCACTGATGTAAACAATGACGACAGCACCAGCCTCCTCCATTATTGATATCTGATATAAGTAATGACGTCAGTCAACACTGATCATCTAATGTCTGCCAAAAAATTGAGGCCAATGTCTAGATCTATATAAGGCCTGGGCATTATCAGAAGGCATCGACTGCTCTAACATTCTGCCACTCTTGTATCCTCTTGCATCCTACAACACACACACGTGTGTGTGTGTGTGTGTGTCTATATATATATGGGTAAAGTGTTCCTAGTAGGTCTCCTTATATTACAATCTAAGGAGGAAGCTTAAAACCCCAATATTTCGATTTTTTTTTTACAATCCGACCGCACACTATCATCTTCATGTTCTAAGATATGCACATATAAAAAATCAAATGATTTTAATTTCATTTACTTATTGATCTAGTCGTTCCATTTTGTTCTACTTTTAAAAAACCGTTAATATTTGAACTCAAAGAAAATAGAGTAAACGAACCCAAAATCACTTGATTTTTTATATGTGTACATCTTAGGACATGAAGTTGATAATATGCGATCGGATCGTGAAATTGTTTTTGAGATGTTAGAGTTTTAAGACTCCTCCTTAGATTGTAGTCTACGGAGACCTACTAGGAACACTTTACCATATATATATATATATATATATATATATATATATATATATATTATATATATATATTATATATATATATATATATATACATACATATATGAGAAAAATGTATATATGAGAAAAATGTTATTGATAAAGAGGGCCAGCATCTGCAATCTAGGGTCGCAGTACAATGACTGCGACTTAGGTCGCAGTACGTTAGGTAGGTGTTTCCTTTATATTGACACGTATAGCGACCAAGGTCACAGTGTTGTTGTTGATTAATACTAAAGACCAGGAACTGCGACCAAGGTCGCAGTGTATTTTATTAAGACTCGGCCAACAACTGCGATCAAAGTCATATATATTTAAAAAAAAGTATGACTGCTTTAATTTAAAAAAAAGTCATATATATCCTTCATTTTAAAATTAACCTTAGAAAACAGATTCATATATATTTAAAAAAAACAAAATACAATTTTTAAACTTCTAATCCTCGTCATCACCATCGTAATCAGATTCGTCGTCAAGAGTATGACTGCTTTCGTCTTCCGTATCGCTTTCCGTCCCTTCCTCCTCTTCAGCGACAATCTCCTCTTCGCTTTCTTCCTCTTCATGTTTGTATTTTGGTTCATCAATGAACTCCCAGAACGGGTCGTCTGTATCAAGCTCATCCTCTGACCCGTAGCGAGGCATATCTTTAGAACTATACATCCAATCATCATTAGATGATTGGCTTCTTTCCGGTGAAGACGGTGGAGAAAACATTTTTGAATCTATTTTCCGAACAGTGAGAGTAACGAGTTTGAGCAAAAATAATTTAGTATGTTTGTAATCCTTTGCTGATGACCCTTTATATATTTTTAATCCCGGAATTCCAAAGGGTTTAAGCTCTCAAACCACGTGAATATCTCCCAAACTTATTTTCTACCTTTTCTAAAAAATTGTATACTTCCTAGGTGACTGTTCAGTTATCCAAAACAGTTTAAAAGTTAATACACTATAACTTTAAATTACTTTGAACTCCAAAACAGTATATTATTGCGACCATAGTCGCATTGGGAACTGATAAATGATTAAGTAACTGCGACCATAAATTGTCAACCGTTAGTCATCAAATACTGTCCTTCGTATAATTTCTGAATGTTTGTCCGATCCTCCTATGAACAATTAAATTGGTGTTTACATATATTATGCGACCATGGACTGCGACTATGATCGCAGTACCGCGACTATGATCGCAGTACTTAACGAGAGTGATAGTATAATCACAGTTTACGTATTATTTTATATTTTTTTGTTCTTTATTTTGTGAATGTTGTCTGATCCTCCTATGAACAATTAAATTGGTTTTTACATATATTATGCGACCATGGACTGCGACTATGATCGCAGTACCGCGACTATGGTCGCAGTATTTAACGAGAGTGATAGTATAATCACAGTTTACGTATTATTTTATATTCTTTTTGTTCTTTATTTTTGACTGTTGTCTGAATAAGGACTGATTCTATAGTCGCAGTTCACCGCATCTTTTGTCTCAGCTGCATATAACGTATGAATTATTTTTAATTATTGCATCCGTAGTAGAAATGCGACTATGGTCGCAGTGTTTAAGAGCAGCAGTCGCAGTTTGGATATGTAATTAAAAGAGCTTATAAGTTAATATAGTGAGAAAGAGACCTTACAAAAAAATAGAATTAAAAGCTTTTAAAAGAAGACAAAATATAATTGAATATCAGAAGATCAGGAAATCCTAATCCTCGTCATTATCACCATCATAAGCAGATGCATCGTCTTCATTCTTCTGCTCTTCCTCTTCATAACTTATTTCCTCATCATCTTCCTATTTTTGATGTTTTTTGTTTCACCGATGAACTCCCAGAATGGATCGTCTCTATCAAGCTCTTCGTCTGACCCGTTGCTAGGAAGCGAGCCTACAGCATCAGAGGACATGCTTTCAGCAAGCATGTCTCCGTCAAGTGGCAGAGGAATAATGTCTTCCTCACTAACCCACATGAAATCTTCATTATACTCATGAATAGGAGGATCAGTTAATACATTATTTGATGTAGTGAGATAGTCAAAAGGAGTGAAGTCCAGACTGGTATCAGATTCACTAGAATATCCTCAAGAAAAAGGACCGGTGGGGGAACGATTGAAGTTGAAATCTAAGTGTTCAGAGGAAGAAGATGGGGAAGACATGATTCAAGAATGAATTTTTTTTGGAAGTTTTTGAATTCAAATTGAAAAGGAAGAGCAAAAATATAGTTTTTAGGTATGAGATAATATATTAGTAACAAGCATTATATAAAGGTCAATATTGTGGAAGAACATGAATAGTAATAATAATTGTTACAGGTGATGGTTGAGTATGGTAAGAAGTGGTAAAAAAAAAAAAATATTTAATTGAAGATTTATTGCGGGAAAATTCGAAGTACAAATTAACTTTTTATAGAATGTTTGCCTATATCTTTAGATTACGTATGGTGCACATCTTTCCTTTCTCAAGATTAACATTAGTGCATCTCTTTTTTCTAGACTGTTGTTTACTTCATTTAATTCAGTGTAATTAATATAGTAATTTTTATAAGATTTGATATACGCGAATTGATCTCAGGGTCGCATGTCTAATCCACCCTAGTCGCATATTAAAAATCTTTTACATAAGGCATGGGAAAGAAGATTGCGACTTTGGTCGCAGTACTGAAGGAGGTTGCATTGTTGTACGATAGAATGCGACTAGGGTCGCAGACGTTATATAAAGAAGTTTTGTTATACAATGACTGCGACTAGTGATTGCGACTGTGTCGCAGTTGTCATATAAAATTGAAATTATATTGTATTAGGTCGCATAAAAACGTTTTGTTATATTATGAGTGCTACTAGTGACTGCGACTGTGTCGCAGTTGTTATATTGTATTAAGTCTGCGACCATGGCATGTTTTTAAATTTTCAATGCTTCTGCTTATTTTACATTATATTGATCCAATTTTTTTAATTATATTTTCGATGTATTACAATTACGAATTTTATAACTATAAATATATTCAACTGAAATTTTGTTTGTTCATGACTTTATTCCACTTTAGAATTAAAAAAGGGGTATTTTTGTCAATTTGTTTCACGATTGTTTAGGCGGGATTTTTTGATTTTTTTGACGCTAACACACTGCGGCCGATGTGTGGCATATATTCAGCCACGTCCCGCGGCTGAGAAACTCTCTCAGCCTACAGGCTGAGGTACAGTAACCCCATATATATATATATATATATATATATATATATATATATATATATATATATATATATATATATATGAGAGAAATGTAAATCAGCTGACACAGGAGGTAACTCCCTCCTATGTCGGACTCAAAAATCAATTTCCCGAGTAAATTTTCAAGATCCGACCGCACATTATCATCTTCATATTCTAAGATATACACATATAAAAAATCAAGTGATTTGAAGTTTGTTTACTCCATTTTCTTTGGGTTCAAACATTAACAGTTTTTTAACAATAGAACAAAATGGAACGATTAGATCAATGAGTAATCGTATTTCAAATCACTTGATTTTTTATATGTGTATATTTTAGAATAAGAATATGATAATGTGCGGTCGGATCTTGAAAATTCACTCGGAAAATATGATTTTTGAGTGCGACATAGGAGGGAGTTGCCTCTGTGTCAGCTGATTTACATTTCTCTCTCTCTCTCTCTCTCTCTCTCTCTCTCTCTATATATATATATATATATATATATATATATATATATATATATATATATATATGGCTTACTGTACCTCAGCCTGCAGGCTGAGAGAGTTTCTCAGCCTGCGGGACGTGGCTGAATATATGCCACACATCGGTCGCAGAGTGTGGGCGCCAAAAAAATTAAAAAAATCCCGCCTAAACAATCGTGAAACAAATTGACAAAAATACCCTTTTATATGACGACGGCGACTTCTAGCATTGAAAAGTAAAAAAATATTCCATGGTCGCATACTTAATACAGAATAAAGAATACCGGAGGAAACATGCTATCGTATAGCAATGCGACCTCCTTCAGTACTGCGACCAAAGTCGAAAACTTCTTTCTCATTACGATGGTGATGACGAGGATTAGAAGTTTAAAAAATTGTATTTTGTTTTTTTTAAATATATATAAATCTGTTTTCTAAAGTTAATTGTGTGAATTATATTTTTTACTACTATGTCTTGGTTGAAAAATGCTGTACAATTGTTACAAACCTTCATTTTAAAAATTTTACGCTAAACGAATATACTGCGACCATGGACGCAGTTAATAATTATATTACTTCACCCTTATATAATTTTTAAAATGAAAGGTTGCGACATTGGTTGCAGTTGCTGGACGCAGACTTAATAAATACACTGCGACCTTGGTCGCAGTTGCTGGACTTTAGTCTTAATCAAACAACACTGCTACCTTGGTCGCAGTTTCTGACCGTAGTCTTAATAAAATAAACGACCGTAGTCTTAATAAAATAAACTGCGACCTTGATCGCAGTTGTTGGTGTTTAGTCTTAATAAAATACACAGCGACCTTGGTCGCAGTTGCTGATCTATACTCTTAATCAACAACATCACTGCGACCTTGGTTGCAGTTGGTGGTCTTTATAAATAATCAACAACAACACTGCGACATTAGTCGCAGTTGATGGCCGCAGTCTTAAAAAAATAATCTACAATCTTGGTCGCTATTGCGGTCTTTAGTCTTAATCAACAACAACACTGCGACGAGGTAAACAACAACACTGCGACGAGGTGACACGTCACCCCAGCAGTTGCTTAGTCGCAGTCTTTGGTCACAGTGTCAACCCTGGTCGCAGTAGTTACTGTTTGCAATGTATCTTATGCGACCTTGGTCGCAGTGTCATCTATGGTCATAGTTGTTTAGTTTGCAATGCATGGCTGCGACCAAGTTCGTAGTTTATTAAAAAAACAAATATGCTTTTTACTTATGTCCAGGCATTTATCTCCAGGCATGTGCAAATGATACAAAAACGATCTCTTATACAATAAGATTGAGTGTTACAATATAGCAGTACAAAGAAGACTAAACATCAAAAAGATCCCTTGTTGACTAAGAGCAGTGGTGTTATTGAGGTCTTTTATTTATGTCCAGACATTTATCTTCAGGCATGTGAAAATGATACAAAACGCTTTGTTATACAATAAGATTGAGTGTTACAATATAGCAGTACAAAGAAGACTAAACATCAAAGTAGCCAAGAAGACTAAACATCAAAAGAGCCCTTGTTGACTAAGAGCAATCTTTTTCTTGAGGTCTGGTGGCAGCAGAATCCTCCGATTCCAACTGACCCTCCAAAGTGCCGGGATACGATCTTTCGTTGATGAACATCTCTTCACCAGAAGGTTATCCAGTGAGCATGGAGTTTCCTCGATGTCACTTCTGGGGTAAGAGAGGGAGAGTGAGACCTCACAAGGAATGCTACCCACCACTATATCCATCACATCCCCCGCCGCCATACCCACTCTGACCATCCGTTATCGGCAAACTTGACTGGTGCATCAAGTCAGAGCAGATCTCGGTGAGGCTTAAGTCCTCGTCAGGGATCATGACTTCTTCCCTTGTGAACGATGAGGACCATGACTTCTTCCCTTGTGGACGATGAGGTCTATGACTTCTTCCCTTGTGGACGAACATCGATCAAGTTCGTCCATAGGGTCATCTTCATCCATGGAGGCAGCCCCTGTTAGAGACTCTGAAGAAGGCGGAAATTCTCAGAGCAATTGCTCTCGAAAGAAAACAGTCTAATTATGGGCTGTTAAAGGGAGAGGGTGAGCCCTATTTATAGGCAGCCCATAATAACCATAATTAATGGTTCATTAATCAGAATCGTCGGCATTAATGGTCTCCAACCGCCAGCGCCGGTTTGGCATTAAAAGACATTAACGCCTAAACCCAATGAAGAGCCGACGCGTGGACAACCGCTTCGGGAAACAACGAATGGTGCGGGGTTCGTCAAAGTAGACTTGACGTTAAAAGATCTCATAAAATCTTTATGACAGGTCGCGTCTCACGGAGTGACTCCAAGTCACATCAGACAACAGACAACTTTTCATTTTTCATTTAGATTCAAAAAATGACTTAATCCAAAAACAACACTTAATAAAACAACACTTACTTAACGTACTGCGACCAAAGTCACAGTCCATGTAATGCAACCCTAGATTGCAGTTGCTGGCCATCTTTATCAATAACAACACTGCGACCTTGGTCGCATTTAACCATGTACACTGCGACCAAAAGACTTTGACTAAGGTCGCAGTTTAAATGTACAATGCGACCAAAGACTCTGACTACATTATATACAAAAAAATTAATTACTTAACGTACTGCGACCAAAGTCGCAGTCCATGTAATGCAACCCTAGATTGCAGTTCCTGGCCATCTTTATCAATAACAACACTGCGACCTTGGTCACATTTAACCATGTACACTGCGACCAAAGACTTTGACTAAGGTCGCAGTTTAAATGTACAATGCGACCAAAGACTCTGACTACATTATATACAAAAAAATTAAACTATAAGTAGAATTTTATCGCAGGCTGAAAAAATTGATCTGAAAAGAGCGGCAAAAATAAAAGGGGGAAAAAATAATAATAAACAATAAGGAAAAGTTATCATAAGGGGTATTTGGTAATTTAACTTCTACCTAAAAGCGGGCCGCAAGTCAGTGAGGTGACAAATTGAGTCACGTCACCGCAGGCTGAGAGAGTACTCTCAGCCCGCGGGCTGATATACATTTTTCTCATATATATATATATATATATATATATATATATATATATATATATATATATATATATATATATATAGGCAACATTGATCAATATACAATACATCGATCATGGTGGCTTTTACGATGTCCGCCGTTATTTTCCTTCTTTTTCTCCTCTCACTCCTTCCCTGTTTCTGTCTTTACCAAGATGTGCCAAACAGAAGCTCCCACCGGGCCCCATGAACCTTCCCTTGATCGGAAACCTCCATCGATTTGGTGAGCTCCCGCACAACTCCCTGCACAAATTCTCCCAAAAACACGGCCCCTCATGTACTTCAAGCTCGGCACTGTCCCAGTCGTAGTTGCTTCTTCTGCCGACACAGCCAGAGAATTCCTCAAGACCCACGACCTCCAGTGCTGCAGCAGGCCTCTCCTCACTTCCCTCCGGAAGCTCAGCTACGGTTTCTCCGACATCGCCTTCTCTCCCTACGGAGAGCAGTGGAGGGAACTGCGCAAAATCTGCATACTCGAGCTCTTCAGTACCAAAAAGGTGTCATCATTTCGGTTCGTAAGAGAGGAGGAGGTCCAAAGAATGATTGATTATATATCTATTTCTTCTCAACAAAATCATTACGAAATTAATCTAAGTGAGGAGCTCCTGTTGCTCGCTAACATCATCATGTGTAGAGCTGCTCTTGGAAAGACTTATTACAACGATCGGGGCAGATCACTTCATCGAATCCTCAGTGAATCAGAAGCTTTGTTCACTGGATTCTTCTTCGCTGATTACATACCGATGCTTGGATGGCTTGATGCGTTCACGGGGATGAGAGCTCGACTGGAGAGAATTTTCGCGAGCTTGATGGGTTCTATCAACAGGTTATCGATGAGCATGTTGATGCGATGATGAGGCGAGAAGATGACAGCAGAGATGAAGACCTCATTGATTCTCTGCTTGCTATAAAAAGAAAGCAGCTCATCTCACTTACGACCACATTAAGGGGCTCCTCATGGTAATATTGATCATCCGCTTAAGATTCAATATTCTTTTTAATTATTTTGTCCCTCTTATTTTTCTCGAAAGCTCATTTATATTAATAATTAACAGAAGAATATTTAGATTGTTAAAATTTTCTAAACCATACAGAAATAGATTGTCTAAGATTATTAAACAACATCGCACGGTAATGATCGATTTCTAAAAATTTCTTTTAACACAGTTCTAACTATAAACTATGTGAGTACAATCAAAAAATGATAGCAACTTCATATAAAAAAGTAACATGAAATATATTAAAGGACGAAAAAAAAGAGAGGCCAGAGCGATAGCAACAACAAAAAGCAATTTAGAAGATGTTAAACAATACTTAGAAGATAATAAGGGAATTGAAAACCACTTGTAACTTTGCTTTTTTTCCATTTATTTTATTATTTCTTTTGGCTTTCCTCTTATTTATTAAACCGTTGCTCACCAATTTGGTTCTATTTTAAAAAGATAAAATTAATAGACTTAATTCTTAGAAAGAGTTGGAAACAACATATAAGATGTTTTATGAAAACCTTGTAAGAGGTACTGATAGAAAAAAAAAAAAAAAGAAAGGAAATAAAAAAATAAAGCACATCAGTTATATTTACTACATTAAGAATACCTCCAAAATGGGTTTGTATTTTCAACTAAATCTTTTGTTACATGTGTGGTCACAGGTGGCAAAAGTTAAGTTATTAAATTTATCATTGTAGATTTATTAATTAAGGATCACTCTTTAAGTATGTTTCCATAGCCTGCGCATCGGACTCTTTCATTCTCCCTCATGTTATACAATTCTTTTATATTTTGTAGGACATATTTATTGCTGGAACAGACACATCCTCTGCGCTAGCAGAGTGGGCGATGACTGAGCTCATGAAAAATCCAAAAGTCATGAAGAAAGCACAGGATGAAGTGAGAAGTCTCATAAGGAACAAAGAGAAAGTAGGGAGACTGATCTTGATCAACTTCAATATCTCAAGTCAGTTATCAAGGAGACGTTGAGATTGCACCCACCAGTACCGTTGTTCCTTCAAAGGGAAACCATACAAGATTGCAAAATACACGACTATGATATCCAGCCAAGACAAGGTTGCTTATCAGTGCATGGGCAATAGGACGAGACCCAAATATTTGGGAGAGAGCTGATGAATTCTTTCCAGATAGATTCATGAACAATTCTATAGATTATCGGGGCCATCATTTTCAATTTATACCGTTTGGTGCAGGACGTCGAATATGCCCTGGTATGCAGTCAGGCATTCTGGTCGTTGAGCTCGCTCTAGCGAACCTTCTTTATCTCTTCGATTGGGAGTTACCGAATGGGATGTCGAAAGAGGACATTGACATGAGTGAAGCTCCCGGTGTTACAGTTCATAAGAAATTGGCTCTTCATCTTGTTGCCAAAAAGTTTCAAGGTGTAAAGGCTAATCTTTATCATACAGTGTAGTGATTGAGTTAAAGAATGAAATGTAATGCAAAAACGTAAAACTTTTGTAATATCTGCTGCTCTTATATTTGTAAAAGGGGATGGCTGAAGATCCCGGTGTTCATGAGAAATCTGCTCTATAATCTTGGGGTAACAAACTTCCAAACAGTGAAGGGTTAATTTCTATATTTGTACAAGGTATATAGATGGGATTTAGTTAAGGAATGAAATCCAATTTATAAAGAGAGGACTTTTGTAAAAACTATATGCTGTTTTTTATTAAGCATCTGAACTCATTTGAAATAAATAAGAATTATATTCCCTACTATCTAAATGCTATATATGGGGTTCAAACCTAAGAGAGACTGAATTGCTATCTAGTGATAAATTAATACCACCACCATGCATGGCCGTGTTGGACCTGCTTGATGATATTGAGAATACATTGTCAAATTTTGCATCTCGGAGAGCTTTCTTCATCTATCGACAGGGCTGATGTACTAGCAAATATGGGAAGCACAAGCCAGGAAAAAAAATTGGTCTACCGCTTTCTCCTCTGATATTATATCCTTCTATGTAAATTATATGGAGAACTCGGTTATTTGATGATAGACCGTTACCCTAGTTTTTAACCCGATTTTCCATCAAGTCATCCTAGCTAATTACACTTAGTCACCTTACGAATTAATTTAGCGACCCTAGAAAAATAATTCAGCCACCTAATGAAAGTGACTTGTAGGTGGATGGATGGGGATGGGGATGGGTGTAAGAGTTGATAGGTTTTACCTCCATATAAAAGAATGCTACGAGTGGTGAAATGAAAAAGAACAAGTAAAGAAAAAGAGAGTAATCTGCAAGTTTTGTACACACTCTCATTTCTTCTCTCTTCTATCATAAATTGGTTATTATGGGTTTAAGTAAGTAAGATTAGAATTGTAATCTCTTTTGTATTTGAAGATTATTTTTACAATCTTCTCCCATGGACCTAGATCACATTGACCGAACTATGTTAAATATTGGTGTGTTGTTCTCTTTGTCCTTTAAGCTTATATTTGCTATTTGATTAATTCCTACTTGTTCTAGCATCTCTTATATTAAAAACCCATTGCTACAACAATCCAAATTAGCTTCTTACAAAAATTGCGTCCTAAACTTTATCTCTAACTTGAAATTGTATGCTCATTTTTTGGGGAAAGACCCATAGGCTTAAACCATAGATATCTAATGGAGAAAAGAACTCTATCATAGCAGAGAAAGAAATTCTCATGAGGGAGAAAGAAACACTTGGTGCACATTCATGAATAATAATAATAGTTGCCACAAGAGTGTTAGTAGTCTCCATGTGCAGCGTTTTATGTCATGAATGAGCCTCCACGAACCACTAGTCGAGCTCAGTGAGTTTTGTATACCTTGAAGTTGAATCATTGCGTAATACATGTCTTAGAGTACCCTACAAATTTAATTAGAAAATCTCCTCACTCACCGCAGTCCGCGGATGAAGAGATTCAAACCCACGACCTTCCACTAGGAAGAAAGTGTAAAGTCGCTTAAGAGCAATGCTCAGTCAGCTTGAAACTGTATGTTGGCTTGAATTTTTTTATTAGTTATAGAATAAAAGTGACATGTATGCCATGTGTTACTTTTGTTTATCAAAATTAAATATTGAAAATTTCAAGTGGATAAGAACCAAATAGTATGTCGTATTTGTAATGACAAAGGAGACCCAGGACCACAAAATTAACAAAAAACTTATTAGAAAATAACGTAGAAAAAGAAAAGAACGCAAATTTATGTGATTTACTACTAACACCTTATGTTCATGTCTGAAGAAACAGGAGAATCCAGTATGACATAAAGAGAGTAAGATATTAAAAAAAAAAAAATCTCTCAAACAAAACTATAATCACCTATATATTTCCAATACAACTCTCTAAACCCCAAAACTCTCGAGTAAATAAGAAAAAATGAGCCGAAAGAAACTCAAGAAGAGAGAGAATTTGGCCCTTAATGTAGATTTTAATTAGGTCAAAGTCCTCCAAAAGAGTCAAAATAGAAATCCTCATCGTTTTTCTATTTCCTTTTTGTTTCTTTTTCTTTTCTCTTCATCTAATTAGATTCTAAGGCACGATAATCCTCTTACATTAGTGTGGAAGTGCAATTTAACTTTTTAATAGTAAACATGAGCCATAGTTAAACTGGTCAGGATCAGACTTAGAATTTGTCATAATCAAACAAATTTCCGCTATAACTTAAATGCAAAACTAACTCAAAACTCTTCGTTTAATTCAGTCCACCCTCCACCTTCTCCAATTATGACATAAGAGGCATATCAAACATTGTGTAGACCAAATAACTCTAGACCCGTCTAGAACTTGAATATCCATTTAATAAGTCTCTGAACTTGAATTGGAAAACAGACAAGGATATGAATCCAATTGAAATACACATATGGTCTCACAATCGCGTTGCTTGTGTTTAACCCAGAGGCACTGAATGTAGAATTATCCAAACTAGTCACATACTGGTGAAGCCACATTGCAACTACAACCGCATCAAATCAAACACCTCAGGTCAGTGTAAATACGTGTTCATGCCCAGCACATAATGGTGCCTCGCAAATTTATTTACCTTTTCTCCCTAATTTTGATTTGTCTCTGTTAACAATTACGAATCCCGAGCTCACATAAAAGTGGAAAAATCCTCTCTTCTCTGCTTTAGGTGTTATTTGGCTTCTACCATTTAAGATAGATGACTCAGTACACAAAATCATCTCATATATAACAAACTTTGTTATTGTTCGATAGCTAGCGTGCCATGTTTTGCTATGTTGATATACACGTTGCTGGTTAAATTCATGGTCGGTCGCGGGTGTCCTGCCATACAAAATGAGAAGAGCGGTCAGTGATTGAATTAATTATGCTATTGGCGTCCCATACCATCTCAAATATGTTCAAACTGTTGAACCTGAGAACCAGCCAAAGAACATAACTTTAGATACACAAACAATCACCACACACACACACCACACACACACACACACACAGACATATATATATGAGAAAAAAAACACACCACACACACACACACACACATATATATATGAGAAAAACACACACACCACACCACACACACACACCACACACACACACACACACACACACACAGATAATATATATATGAGAAAAATGTATATCAGCCCGCGGGCTGAGAGTACTCTCTCAGCCTGCGGTGACGTGGCTCGATTTGTCACCTCACTGACTTGCGGCCGCTTTAGGGAGAAGTTAAATTACCAAATACCCCTTATGATAACTTTTCCTTATTGTTTATTATTATTTTTCTCCCCTTTTATTTTGCCGCACTTTATAGGATATAAATTACTTTTCGCCTTATTTCTTTACCTCTTTTTTGTAAGATCTAGTTTCTCCTTTTCAGCGTGGGATAAAATTTTTTTGAAAATATAAAATCTTTTTCAGATCAATCTTTTCAGCCTGCGATAAAATTCTACTTTATAGTTTATTTTTTTTTATATTAATGTAGTCAGAGTCTTTGGTCGCATTGTAGATTTAAACTGCGACCTTAGTCAAAGACTTTGATCGCAGTGTACATGGTTAAATGCGACCAATGTCGCAGTGTTGTTATTGATAAAGATGGCCAGCAACTGCAATCTAAGGTTGCATTACATGGACTACGACTTTGGTCGCAGTACGTTAAGTAAGTGTTTTCCTTTAGATTAACATGCATAGCGACCAAGGTCGACAGTGCTGTTTTGGTTTAAGACTCCCGCCAGCAACTGCGACCAAGGTTGCCGTGTTGTTGTTTATTAAGTGTTGTTTTGATGCGACTTGGAGTCACTCCGTGAGACGCGACCTGTCATAAAGATTTTATGAGATCTTTTTAACGTCAAGTCTACGTTGACGAACCCGCACCATTCGTTGTTTCCCGAAGCTGTTGTCCATTAAGCAGACGGTTCTGATTAATGAACCATTAATTATGGTTATTATGGGCTGGCTATAAATAGGGCTCACACTCTCCCTTTAACAGCCCATAATTAGACTGTTTTCATTTGAGAGCAATTGCTCTGAGAATTTTCGCCTTCTTCAGAGTCTCTAACAGGGGCCTGCCTCCATGGATGAAGATGACCCTATGCACGAAGATGACCCAGAGCTTGATTATCCTTTTTCAGGTTCGCTGGGCCTCTGGGAGTATATTTTGGCCGTGAACTTGATCGATGTTCGTCCACAAGGGAAGAAGTCATGGTCCGCGACGTCCACAGTTTTTTAATACACGGGGACCTCAATAACACCACTGCTCTTATCAATAAGGGCTCTTTTGATGTTTAATCTTCTTTTACTGCTATATTGTAACAGTCAATCTTATTGTATAAGAGATCGTTTTTTGTATCATTTTCACATGCCTGGAGATAAATGCCTGGACATAAATAAAAAGACCTCAATAACACCACTGCTCTTAGTGAACAATGGCTCTTTTTTTGATGTTTAGTTTTCTTTGTACTGCTATATTGTAACACTCAATCTTATTGTATAAGAGATCGTTTTGTATCATTTTCACATGCCTGGAGATAAATGCGTGGACATAAATAAAAAGCATATTTGTTTTTTAATAAACTACGACCTTTTTGGTCGCAGTCATGCATTGCAAACAAACAACTTGGACCAGAGACGCAACTGCGACCAAGGTCGCATAAGACTACAGTGCAAACAGAAACAACTGCGACCAGGGTCGACATTGCGAGCAAAAACTGCGACTAAGCAACTGCTGCGGTGACATGTCACCTCGTCGCAGTGTTGTTGTTGATTAAGACTAAAGACCAGCAACTGCGACCAAGGTTGCAGATTAATTTTTTAAGACTGCGGCCATCAACTGCGACCAAGGTCGCAGTGTTGTTGTTGATTATTTATAAAGACCACCAACTGCGACCAAGGTCGCAGTGATGTTGTTGATTAAGAGTAAAGACCAGAAACTGCGACCAAGGTCGCTGTGTATTTTATTAAGACTAAACACCAACAACTGCGATCAAGGTCGCAGTTTATTTTATTAAGACTACGGTCAGAAACTGCGACCAGGCAGCAGTGTTGTTGATTAAGACTAAAGTGCAGCAACTGCGACCAAGGTCGCAGTATATTTATTAAGTTTGCGTCCATGGTCGCAGTATTTCAACCAATACATAGTAGTAAAAAATGTAATTCACACAATTAGCTTTAGAAAACAGATTTATATATTTTAAAAAGAAAAACAAAATACAATTTTTTTAACTTCTAATCGTCGTCATCACCATCGTAATCAGATTCGTCGTCAAGAGTCATGCTTTCGTCTCTCTGTCTCTTCCTCCTCTTCAGTTACAGTCTCATCGTCGCTTTCTTCCTCTTCATGTTTGTGTTTTGGTTCATCAATGAACTCCCAGAAAGGGTCGTCTGTATCAAGCTCAGATTCTGACCCGTAGCGAGACATTGTTTCAGAACTAAACATAAAAATCATCATTTGATGATTGGCTTCTTTCCGGTGAAGACGGTGGTGATGGTGAAGACATTTTTTGAATGTATTTTCGGAACAGTGAGAGTAACGAGTTTGAGCAAAAAATAACTTAGTATGTTTTTAATCCTTTGCTCATGACCCTTTATATGTATTTAATCCCGGAATTCCAAAAGGTTTAAGCTCTCGGACCACGTGAATATCTCTCAAATATATTTTCTATCTTTTCCCAAAAATTGTATACTTCCTAAGTGACTGTTCAGTTATCCAAAACAGTTTAAAAGTTAATACACTATAACTTTAAATTACTTTGAACTCCAAAACAGTACATTATTGCGACCAAAGTCGCATTGGGAACTGATAAATGATTAACTGCGACCATAAATTGCATCCGTAGTAGGATTGCGACTATGGTCGCAGTGTTTAAGAGCAGCAGTCGCAGTTTGGATATGTAATTAAAAGAGCTTATAAGTTAATATAGTGAGAAAGAGACCTTACAAAAAAATAGAATTAAAAGCTTTTAAAAGAAGACAAAATATAATTGAATATCAGAAGATCAGGAAATCCTAATCCTCGTCATTATCACCATCATAAGCAGATTCATCGTCTTCATTCTTCTGCTCTTCCTCTTCATCACTTATTTCCTCATCATCTTGCTGTTTTTGAAGTTTTTTGTTTCACCGATGAACTCCCAGAATGGATCGTCTCTATCAAGCTCTTCGTCTGACCCGTTGCTAGGAAGCGAGCCTACAGCATCAGAGGACATGCTTTCATCAAGCATGTCTCCGTCAAGTGGCAGAGGAATAATGTCTTCTTCACTAACCCACATGAAAAATTCATTATCATCATGAATAGGAGGATCAGTTAATACATTATTTGATGTAGTGAGATAGTCAAAAGGAGTGAAGTCCAGACTGGTATCAGATTCACTAGAATATCCTAAAGACAAAGGACCGGTGGGGGATTGATTGAAGTTGAATTCTGAGTGTTCAGAGGAAGAAGATGGGGAAGACATGATTCAAGAATGAATTTTTTTTTGGAAGTTTTTGAAATCAAATTGAAAAGGAAGAGCAAAAATATAGTTTTTTTAGGTATGAGATAATATACTAGTAACAAGCATTATATAAAGGTGAATATTGTGGGAGAACATGAATAGTAATAATAATTGTTAGAGGTGATGATTGAGTATGTTAAGAAGTGGTAAAAAAAAAAAATTATATTTAATCGAAGATTTATTGCGGGAGAATCCGAAGTACAAATTAACTTTTTATAGAATTGTTTGGCTATATCTTTAGATTACGTATGGTGCACATCTTTCCTTTCTCGAGATTAACATTAGTGCATCTCTTTTTTTCTAGACTGGTGTTGTATCACGGTAGATATAATATTAATTACTTCTTTTACATAAGGCATGAGAAAGAAGATTGCGAATTTGGTCGCAGTACCGAAGGAGGTCGCATTGCTATGCGATAGCATTTTTGTCTTGTATTCTTTATTCTGTATTAAGTCTGCGACCATGGAATGTTTTTTTACTTTTGAATGCTAGAAGTCGCAGTCGTCATTTAAAAGGGGTATTTTTGTCATTTTGATTCACGATTGTTTAGGCGGGATTTTTTGATTTTTTTGGCGCCCACACTCTGCGACCGATGTGTGGCCTATATTCAGCCACGTCCCGCAGGCTGAGAAACTCTCTCAGCCCGCAGGCTGAGGTACAGTAAGCCCTATATATATATATATATATATATATATATATATATATATATATATATATATATATATATAGAGAGAGAGAGAGAGAGAGAGATTTAAGAAGTTCAGCAAGATGCCTACATCCTCGGGCAGAAGAGAGAGATCTATTGATGATTACACAATATACAAGAGGATTATAATATTCTCTCAAAAACTCCCTCAATTCGACTTTAAACCCTAGAAATAAACCCATCCCTCTATTTATAAGGAGGAGAAGAAACCCCCAATATAGCTCCAGGTCGGGTCCAAAATCTGCTCTGATCCGACCGGTCGACCGTGCAAACTGCACTTACTGGAAATATCGGTCGCCCGACCCAACAAGGTTTCTCCTCTGTTAATATCGTCGACAGACCAGTTGACCGATTCTCTGGGTGTCAACTCTTTTATGCATGCTGGTCGACCGCCGGTCGACCGAAGTTCTAACATAGAGTTTAGAAACTCTATTTTTCTTGTTTTTTATCCTCTCTCTACATTCTCCACCTCGGAAAAAAAATTTCAAATTTGAGTCGAACTCTAATAAACTCTCAGCGAAATCGACATACGATCTCAACGAAATTGACACATGATCTCGGTAAATCGACACACGATCTGGACTTGAGTTATCCGGGCGAGATCGACAAACGATCTCATCTAAATCGACACACAATCCCGACTTGAGCGATTCGAATGAAATCGACACACGATCTCAGCTAAACGACAAATGATCTCAGCTTCAGCGATCGGGTTGCACCATTACGGTTGCCTACGTACCCCCTGCCCAGGAGATCAAGCCACATATAGTTCATCACAATGAGCTCCCCCGAGCTTAAGCAACCGGAAAGATTCGGAGCAAGTTTTTTGCAACGATCTCAACCGGAATGGTTCGAATCGGAGTTCGGACAGCTAAGAAACAGGTATGTACTATAAACGGGTATGTACTGTAAACAGGTCTGAATTGCTGAAGTGAAGTGGAGCAAGTCACTGATGTAGTAGGTTGGGTCAGTTGTGCTTGCGGGTTGGACTTAAATTTGTGAAGTCGGGTCAAAGCTTGCAACAGGTCAACAGATCGGGCTTGGGTCGTGTCAATGGATCTGAAGCAAAGCCAGATTCGGGTCGAGGCAGCTGGGTCGGATCAAGTTGATTCAAGAATCGGATCCGGGTGTGAGAAGGTCTGGACTCAAAAGTTGTTGTCACCACTTGGAGTGGAGGCGAAGTCTGCAGGTGGCTGGAGATCGAGGATCGCAGTCGGGCTCCTCATGGCGAACTGGTGGGAGAAAGAGGTCAACGGCGATAACGCGTTGAAGTTGTTGGTGATCGAAGGCGATGACAGTGGGGTTGATTAGGGGTGACTGCGTAGCCAGGAAGAGGAGGGGAGAGGGTGCGATCAAGAGGAGAGGAGGGGCGAAAGGAGGAGACCAGCAAGAGGAAGAGGGTGTGGGAGAGGGCGTCGCTGTGAGGAAAGGTGAGGGAGAAGGGAAGGCGGCGGTGCAGCAAGGAGGAGAGGTGAGGGGAGGAGGATGGCGGCGAGTCAGTGTGAGGGCAGGAGAGCAGCGGTGGGCTTCAGGCGAAGGGAGGAATGGGTAGTAGGGCGGCGCACGGGGAGAGGAGGATGAGTAGGCGTGGTGGTGGTGGCTAGGGTTAGGATTAGGGTTTGTGAAGAGGAGGATAAGACGGTGTGAGGTGGTGGTTAGTGGTGGAATAGGACTAGTTAGGGGTTTACCCTCCTAAACTAGGGTTCCTTAAGGTTTCACACGCCTGAATAAAAATTTTTGAGAGAGAAAAAATCACTCATAATTGTTAATCAAAATAATTTTACATTCATTAACTTTATTAATCAAAGAAGGAGCCTTTAAATGGGCTTTGCAAAAATAAAGAAAGTTCTCATAATCAATATGGGACTAAAACTACTAAACAAAAGAAAGAAAAATCAACTCAAATAAAATATAAAAAAAAGAGTACATCTATACTTAATCCTAATCAGCTCATCAAACACATGAATGTGCTATCTCTTCCTACGCTCATATACGCGTCAGGAATGCGACTAGATGTTCACATCAAATATTCTATCTGCCGACAATGTACAGCTTTTGGTATCTAGAGCAGGGATGACAATAGGTCGAGGTCGGCCAAAAAGCTCCTCATGACCCGCGCTTAACTCCAATCCAATTTCGTTGCGTCGAAAAAGACCTTATCTTAGACAAGGCCACTGTCATAACCCCAACCCTCAAGGAGTCTCACTTTAGTCCTGAAATTTATCTAACATACTCATCCTTCTGATATTACTATTATCTACAACTTAGTCTTATCTTACAATCTCCAAATTTTTAAATTAATTAAGAACTTCTAATCTTAGGGGGGAAAATTATTAACTTGAGAGAAACAAACCAAAAAAAACATGCGTATAATTGTTTCTAGATGCCAAATGATCAAAATGCTGTCCCTACACAATTCTTCTCCTTTCATATAGAAGAGAACGGGTAAATTGCACGTCATTGTTTACTGTTCTACCGATGTAAGTATAACCCTCCACTTAAAAAAGGCAGAACAAGCATATACACTACATGATATAAATTCTCCCATCCAGAGTTCGTAGCAGCAATGACAGTTATAAATTTGAACCATTTGATTGTTTTTTCCTTAACTCTGTAGATCAAACTTGCATGTTCTTCAATCTGATCCAGTCTACAATACTGGCAGGAACAACTCAATTGTCATTTCTGTTTGAATTCGTGGATCAACATAATACAAAATAAAGAATGAACAAGACACAACTGCTATACAAAATCATTGTTTTTTGAAAATGCAACCGAGTTCTCTGATCACTTTCCGAAAGGGTTCTGTACAGACAACTGAAGGGTCATGAAGATCTTGATGACTGTTTAGAGTCTTCAGACCTCAAAGAATGGAGATACTGAAGCTGCTTATTACTGGATACTGACTGTGTTACCGATCCTCCATTTCTCTTCTCATATTCTTGTTTGAGTTCCTCAAGGCATTTCGATACCTATAGAAAGAAATAAGTAAAAATACTCTCAATCGAGATGCAATTCTTCAACAGACATATTTTCTTGAAGATTCCATGTAAGTGGCAGGTCAAATTTTGTACACCCAATTTAAAGATTGTAGGGAAATAGAAACCGTCAAAAGGATGATTTTATTCATATGAGAAGACACACACACACACACACACACACACACACATAAGCCAAAGTATAAAGAGGGTATATGAGTAACCCAATAACTAAATACTAATAACCCAACTTAATACTCTCCCTCAAGCTAGAGCATGGATATCTAATATGCGCAGCTTGTTACATAGATTAGAGAACACCTGAGGTAAGGCAGCTTTGGTAAAAAGATCAGTCAACTACTTTCAAAACGGTGTGAACTGAAAACTAATCACCTTCTGGGTCCAAGCAACTCTGACAAAGTGACAGTCAACCTCAATGTGTTTGGTTCTTCCATGAAATACAAGATTCTGAGTAATGTAGATGACAGACTGGTTATCACAATGCATAAGCATGGACTCCGATTGTATGAAGCCAAGTTCCATCAGTAGAATTTTTTTTTTTTTTTTAACCATACCATCTCGCATGCCGTATGAGCCATAATTCTATACCAGCTTCTGTACTCAAGCGAGACACATCTCATTTTTTTCTCCTCCAAGTCACCGGATTTCTTCCAACAAAAGTGCAATACCCAGTGGTAGACTTTCTATCTCCTCGGTCACCAGCATAACCTGAATCAGAATGTCCAAAAATATGTACATGCACATGTTTCCAATACACCAACCATTTTCCTAGACAGCTCTTAATGTAAGCCAGAATCATTATCGCAGCTAACCAATGAGTCTCTCTAGGCTGATACATGAATCTACTCAGTATACCTACAGCAAAGGTTCTGGCCTAGTAACCGTGAGATAGATCAACTTCTCAATCAATCTCTTATATTTTCCTGAATCATCAAGTGTATGACTGTCATCAAACTATAAATCCATATTGGCTTCCATTAGAGTGTTAGCAGACTTACATCCAAAAGTCTTGCCTCCTCCAGAAGATCCAGAGCACATTTTGGCTGGGAAAGAAGTACACTGCATTTTTTATGTGCAGCTGATGTCCCATATTCTTGATCACAAAATGGCGCTAAAGATACTTCTTAGTCTCCAATAGCCCAGCTAAATCACTACCAGTCAAGAAAATGTCATCAACATAAACTGTCAGAACTACGATGCCAGACTTTGTGCGCCGAGGGATGACCCAAGCGCCAAAGCCAAAGTAACACGGGATCAGGCTGATCTGCAACCATGCCAGTAAGGTTCACTGATCGTCCAAATAGTGTATGCCTCCTCGCTCATATCCCGAATCAATCCTATTCTCACTCGACAGGTCTTAAAACACACAATGAGAAGGGAAAAAGAATATTTTGCAGTTATTATGTTTAGTAAACTAACTGATAGACAAGAAACTAACAGAGATTCGTGGAACATATAGGACATCAGTAAAGGTCAAGAACGGAGTAACTTGAACTATCCCATTACCTAATACAGGTGAATGTGTACCATCAGCAACTTTAACAGAGTGGTGGACACTTGACAAATTTAATGAAACAAACTTTTGTTTAAATACATGTCATATAAAATGACTCTTAAGGGTCTGTTTGTTTCCCCGCAAAAGGCTGCAAAATCGTAAGTCGCAAAACCTCTTTTCCATTTTCCGTTGTTTGTTTCGCTGCAAAACATCTTGCAAAATACAACTCTCATTTCCCACTTGCATAAATTTGTGGTCATATAAATCTCTTTTACACTCAAATTTTCCCACTTGCAACTGCTATAGTTAATTTTATGGTCATGTAAATTCTACTTGTAAACACTTGCAGTCCCAAAGCAGTTACTTGATAATCAATATATAATTTAATATTATTAAATATTTAATATTTTTAATAGAGTTTAATTTCTTATCTAATTATTTTATATTTGTATTTTTATTTTTTTATTATTTTTAATATTGTTTTAATATTTAATATTTTATTATTTTAATTTATTATTTTTATTTAATATTGTTATTTAATACTTTATTATTTTATTAATATTTACACCAATTTTCTTAATATTTTATTAATATATCAATAATATGCTTTAATATAAAATTATTATATATTTAATTTATTTATTTCTTAATATAAATAATTACTTTATTAATATTATAATATACTTTAAATTTTTATTAATATTTTATTATGTTAATATTGTAATAATTCATTATAATAATATCATAATAATATTTTATTATTAAATTTATAATTATATTTTACTTTGTTAATTTTATATTTTTATAATATTACAATATTATTATAATAAATTTAATATTATAATAATCTTAAATATTTTATGATATTATAATATTATAACTAATTTTATTATTTTTCTTAAGATTTTTTTAATATTTATATTTTATTAGTATCCTTAAAATTTTATTAATGTTCTTTAGATTTTCTTAAAATTTTATAATTATTTATTTAGTTAATATTTTAGTAATATTTTATTAATTTTACTAATATTTTATTAATATTATTGTTATAATTAAAATATTAAAATTATTAATATTTTATCTCAAATTTATTAATACAATTTAATTTTCAATAGTATATTTAATTTAATAGTATTTATAATATTTAAATCACTGCTACAGTTAATTTTGTGGCCAACTTTTCCACTTACACTTTTAAGTTACCAACCAAACACCGTAAAACACAATATACTTTCTCATTCACACTTTCACTTTACCAACCAAACATCGTAAAACACAATATACTTTCTCATTCACACTTTCACTTTACCAACCAAACACTGTAAAACACAATATATTTTTCCATTTACACTTTCACTTTACCAACCAAACACTGTAAAACACAATATATTTTCTCTGCTACAGTTCACTTTTTCCATTCTCATTTTACGACTTACGACTTGCGACGTTTTGCGGCGAAACAAACAGGCCCTAAGTCTAATATCCAGGGATTTTGAGGAGAGGCAGTATAAGCGTGCATCATGAAGCGGATGCATGAGTCGCTGAAAGATTGTTCTGAGAGAACTCTAACTGGCAGAGTCTATCATACTCCTGCAACAGTACAACCGTGGAAGAGTCAGGAATAACGGATGAAGAGACCTGAGTATTACCACACGGGGCAGGATGATCAGATCAGAAAGTGCCCACTCAGGTCGACCAAATTTCTCCCAGCACTTTTCGGAGATGTGATTACCACGTCCACAGTGCGCCTACATTGTCGGGGTTCTTTCTCAGAGGCAGTCTGTCTGCTTCCATAAGAATCACGTCCACCTCCAACGGAGTCACGTCCTCGTTTTTCAAAATCAAAGCCACGACAACCACTTTTGTCACGCCCAGAATCATGACAAACTGCTCAATAGATGGTGCAGAGAAAACATAGGCTCCAGTAAATACCCACATAACTCTTGAGAAAGTGGCATTCAACATGAGAATACTATCCCCTCCAGTATCTGAGCCCGCACATGAAATTGTAGTGTAGGACTCAAGCCAGATAAAAACTTTGATATGCTAGAGTTTGACGATATCCTCTTAGGGCGATCGCCTCAGTAATAGCAAGCTGTGTTGGGATTTAGAGTCGAACAAATAGTCCCACATCGGCTAGACATGGGGATGGTCTTAGGTTTATAAAGGTTGGGCGGCTACACCTAGAAGGCTAGTCTTTTATGATAGTGCCCCGAGTCCTTACGAGTGGTATCAGAGCCTTACCCCGAACTTAGTCGTGTGTGTAGGTGATGTTCGATCCCCCCAGGGCACAGCAGAAGGCGCAGTAGGACCATGTTAAGCTTGGATCTATAAAAGAAAGCTCTCGAGGAAGATAACTATGCTCCAAGTGCTTCATGTAAGACGTGTTATTCTCTAACGCATTGAAGAGGAGTGACCTCGATTGAGCATATGATCTTCTCGGATGAGTGAGAAAGATCGGCTTGCAGGGAGGCTCGGACTCTTTGATTGAGGGGGGGATAAAGCCTGCTCAATTCTCAGGGCGCAAAAAAGCGCAATAAAGTCCTCGTAAAGCTAAGTTAGACTCTCGAGATTGACAGCAGAGTCCTACTTCACACAAGACGTGCCTGCAAACACAGCGAAGAGGAGTAATAAGCTGCAAGTTGTGCTTCATGTAAGGCGTGTGCTGAAACGCAGTGAAGAGAATCTCGATAGAGCATATATGTCTTCTAGGTGTGAAAATGAGCTTACAGGGAGATTCTTTATTCGTGGGGGGTTGTGGGATTTAGTTCGAACAAATAGTCCCACATCGGCTAGACATGGAGATGGTCTTGAGTTTATAAGAATTTGGGCTACTCCACCTAGAAGGCTAGTCTTTTGGGATGGTGCCCCGAGTCCTTACAAGATAATGTATCTCTAGCTCATCAATCAAACCATCGAGTTCTCCATAGAACTCAGACACAGATCTGTCTCCCTGTTTGAAGTCAAACAATCGCTCATAGATTTCAAACACTCTCGAGGGATTCTTCACATTGCCATACATCACGTTCAATGTGTCCCACATCTCCTTAGCAATAGTCAAGAACATGACACTACTACTAATCTTCTCCTCTAGACTATTGAGAAGTCATGTCAACACAGAATAATCTCCAGTAAGCCAGGTCACATAAGTAGGATCTATAGTAGCAGGTGAAACTTAAAGGAGGTGAACCAATTTGTTCTGAGTGCCAATAGATATACGGAACGTCTACGCCCATAACAAGTAGTTAGATCCATTCAACTTCACTGTAGTCTCCAACATTATCTTGAGAACAGAAGTCTCAACCATCGGAGAGATCATATTGGAGGAGGAACTTGTAATCTCAGACATAGTTTTCAGTTGGATAAATAACCAGAAATCAGCCAGTAAGAGAAACAAGTAACTTAGTTAACAGATAGTAGCATAGACAGCCAGATTAGCATCAAAAGAAACAATTTTTCAACCTGCAATAGCCAAATCAGATGTAAAAATCTGATTTTTGAGTAGTAAATAGATCAGATCTCCCCAGAGAAAAATTGTAGAGCATCTAAATAGCCAGATCAGACGTAAAAATCTGATTTTTTTTTTTAGCAGAAAACAAATCAGATCTCACCAGAGAAATCTTATAGGGCTTATTTTCTTGCTGGAGGGCTTCGGCAGACCTGTAGAAGCCTCTGAAGGGCTCGGCTGGCCTTGTAGGCAATAGAGGGGGCGGAGCTTGGAGGGGGTGGCTTGGAGCGGGTGGCGGCTTCAGGAGAGGGAGGGGGGAGGGGCGGGGCGGCGGTTGAGGAGAGGGGGAGTGATTTTGAGGAAAGCAAGAGAAGATGGTGGATTTAGGGTAGGATTTTTTTTGCTCTGATACTATGTAGAGAAATAGAAAACCTCAAAAGGATGATTTTATTCATAAGAGGAGAGATATATATACAAGCCAATGTATAAAGAGGGTATATGGTGTAACAACCCAGTAACCCAATATTAATAACCCAACTTAACAAAGATAAACTGAAACAGACGTAATCATATTCTTTGAATTCCTCATGAGCAAGTGCAAAAGTATGCCAATTAGCAGGAGTAACAAAATAGAAAGCCCTCTGGCTCGAAAGTACGATATATATCAATTAAAATCTATATATTATGTAAAACGTCAGAATTACAAGGGAGAAGATGAGTGTAACTGCTCTATAAAAAGGCATGCAAATGAAATTGAAAGCAGAGGGCAGAGAAAGTTACAGTAACAAATACAGTGAAGTGCAGCAAAAACTGACAAGACTACAACCATGTAAGACAAGAAAAAACCCAGTAAATCCAAAATGGACAGAAAAGTTCAAATGGTGTCATTACAGAAACATCTTTATGGAGTTATTTAGAGACAAGACGAGGCAAAAAGTCTTTTCAGTTCACCATTAGTGGAGCATATAGATGGTGATAATGCAATATATCATGCCTCAAGTGCAAAGTTCTGTACCAAATGCTCTCTTATGCACCATCGAATACTAAGAAAAGGAAAAAACAATATTGATTCTTGATCTAATTATGAAATCCTTTATTTTAAAGAGTAAGGTGTCATTTTTAACTCAATGATAATTACCAACCTACAGCTTACCCAATCTACTAAGACCAACATTAATTTCAGTCAAGCTTACATTTCAGCCTCCAATTAACTCAGTTTTCCCATATCTCATTAAATACATCTAAAATCTGCAAGGAACCGTCATAGAAAACCTAAGTCAACAAAGAATGACCTTGTCAAGCAGAACCACATGCCAGTGTCAACGTCCATGCTCACTTCTACAGTAAATTCAACTTCATATATCCACTAGGGTTACTCATTTTCTATAAGAATAGGCAGTGCTTCAGTTCATGGAACATTATTGGCACTCACATTTTTCCAATCTACTTGGGTTAGGGACATAGAATAGCCAAAAAAAATAAGAGAATCAGGTAATAAAGAAAAGGGAAGAATGGAATGTGCAACTTTTGTTATCCAGGAGTATTCACTGTCTATGCTAAATACTTGTCACATTAATCACATGCTGAAGTTGTTTGGTGACATTTTAGAAGCTTCCTTGTGTTGAACCAAAATTGTTTTCATTAACAAGACAATATTCAGCATCTGTTGGGATCGACAACAACGCAGATGAAGAAAAGAGGTAAAAATACAGATCAATCACAGACAACAGAAATTACGTGGAAAACTCGAATCGGGAAAAACTACGAAGCTGCACACAAATCCACTATTATCAGAGGGATTACAGTGGAGAAGAAGAGAATCCAGACAGCCGCTCTGTAGAATGCCACTCACAATAGCATAAGCTTCACTTCTCTAACCCTAATGACGATGCATTCCCTTTTTTAAGATAAACTAGGGTTACAAGTTGTGAAATTCCTAAACTACCCTTGACGTGTTCCCCAAGTTTCACTGGCAAAGAAGCTTCTGGACTGAGCCACTTCCAGGCTGGATTAGACTCTTTTTAGGCTAGACTGCTTCCGCTTCGCACCTCCGAGGTAACTCTGATCTGTCGTTATGGAGTGCTCCTCCAACTAGGTGCTACTGAGTGATCTTCCGCTTTTGAAGACACCATCACTCCACAGACTATCGCTCCGGAGTCTTCCCCACTCTGGAAGGCTCTATCACTCCATACTTACCATCAACCTGAAACTTCGAACTCGCCAACGCCATGTCCCGGGAGGCTCCTTCGTCGCTCCTGGATAATCCTGTTAACCGTGTATGGCGACTCCGTCAAGGCAATAATCTGACTCCACAGCTTAACAATCTCACTTGGAGACTGATTGTCACAGCAGCGGCACTCTCTCTCTCTCTCTCTCTCTCTCTCGCGTACTCTGACTCTCAACTCAGTGGCATTTGTTGCGACTCAACTCCGGATCTTTACCCTAGAAGACCCATGGAGGCTGAGCAGGTCTTCAGCTTCTCTGCCGTAACCATCTTGGTCAGCATATCTGCGGGATTTCGACTCGTGTATCTTCTTCACCAGTGACAACACACCGTCTTATAAAGAATAAGAAAGCGGATGGAGTGGTATCGCACATCAATGTGCTTGAATTTGTCTATGATAGACTGGATTGTTGATAAGATCTATAGCACTCTGGCTATCAATGCGCAATGACGGAGTCACCTGCTTCTTGCCAAGCTTTCATAAAATCATTTAGCCCTATCAACTCATTACAAGATTCTGTCGTAACATATTCGGCCTCCGTCGTAGACAAAGCGACTATCTTTTGCAGCCTCGATACCCAGCTCACCGCTCCACTTCCCAAAGTGAAGATGTAACGCCCCGATTCCATAGGTACGGGACATTACTGCGACATATATACGCAGAGCGAAATGCCCTCACATATATATGCTAAGCATCAGTACAAACAAGAATCAGAGTACGAAAGTACACGGTGCATTATACATTCCAACTTAAGAGTACAATTACAAAGTTATCACAGGATGTGACATAACATTACAAGCATATTATATCATCCAGAAGCGCAAAAGTATTGTATAGACAATATGGACAGTACAAACAGATGCTCACGAGCTACAGGAGAGATCTTACGAGCCGAGGGGCTGAAAGAAAGAACTCCAGACGGTCTACCACTGATCCACTACGCTACGTTGCGCAACTCTGATCAATGGAAGTTCACTACAATCAAAGCTCCAGGATCTGGACATACAGGCCTCGGGGAGTCAGAAGCTACCCAATGAGCAGTAAAATGAATGCCAAGTGGCGTGCACAGGCAACCACACATGTATTGATAAATTCAAGTTCAAAAGCATGTTTCAAAAATCGTGTCGTGGACACAAACACACACAGGCAGGCAATGAGGCGTCAAGTAAATGTGGCAAAACCTGTTGTACAAGCTCAAATTACGGATTAATGAGATTAATACGTCGAAGGAGTAATCCAAACAAGGAAACTCTCATATACATATCATATATCCCATGTCACCATAACCTGAGTTCACACAACCCGAAGTTGCCTCCTAAGCTAAGAAAACAGCATAAAACTGATGAAAACGCAAACACTCAATGTATTGCTAATCCTAATATCTTATTATTGTTATTACCGTCCGACCCATATATCTGAGTATGTATTCTAGCATACATTCCAACCCACATACATCCATATATGAGTAAGTCGAGGTTGGTTATTGGAAACTGATGTAAAAACCAACGAATTTTGTTTACAATAGGTCCCGTGCAAACCCGGGACAACGGCCCAGGATGTTCCGTTGCTGATACGGAACCTACCACGAGGTGTTGGAAAGGGAAGGGTCTTATTTATATGCCCTGGGAAGGTCGTAATCGCGATGCCAGCACAACCCGTGGAACACCTGAAGGCCCACAAATAGAACCAAAGTTTTAGTTGCACACATACCTAATGCCATTGTAAACAAAATAACGAATTCAAGTCCATCAGTTTCCCCTGGCCTGATGGAAATTGTCCTATTTATTATTAATTATGCATAATTATCAATATACAGAAATGAGCAAGAGCATAGTACATGAGTAACAGGAGCATAGGAGTACAGGAGTATATCAGGATATCAATTATTATATTCCCGTAATAGGATAATCATGAGTCAATTTTTTTTGATAACATGCAGGTGTCAGGTGTCAAGTGATAACATATCAGGTGTCAGGTGATAACATGTCAAGTGATTAGCACAGCAGATATTAACTGTCGTATAGCACAATACGGGAAAACGTTACTGATATAGGAGATCAATACGAATATCAGAAAATAATACAGTTTTTGAAAAACAGTTTAAGCAAAAATTTCAAACTCTTCGCAACCATCAATAAAAAAATAATGGATAATTTATTTAATTATCGAGGCGGGGCTGATCGAGCTGGAGCAAAGCCAGACCATGTCCGCATCCTGCCTCGCACACAACAGAGCTTGACTCCTGGCAGAGTTAGCGGGCAGCTCTAAACGCTAAAAAACTCGACGGGGTTATCGCTCGTGGTGAATCAACATAAGAAGGTCCAATTAACGCTCATGGTAAAGCCACACTCGCGCGAAGCTAAACGCACACGGTGAAGCCGCGTATGAACGCCCTGCTAACACACATGATGAAGTCACACTCATGGCGAAGCTAAACACACGCGGCGAAGTAGCGTATGAACGCCCGACTACGCACGCGACGAAGCTACGCTCAATCGAGTTAGCTATAAAGCGCTGAGTATCGATGTCGCGTTTTGGCGGAGCTAGTAGAAACCCAGAGGGTTAAGTCCGAAAACTGGAATCTCGGCAGAGCTAGTATGAACACTCTGCTAACGCCGCGACGTAGCTACGCTCGGTGAGTTTCGCGATAAAACGATGAGCGCAAAGCTCACCTACCAGGCAGAGCATGTGAAAACCAAAGAGTTTAAATTTGAAGATTGAATAAAGCCCAGAGGCTGAGCCCGAAGGCTGAAGAAAAGCCCGGAGGTTGAGCCCGAAAGCAGAGCGACCATGAAGGGTCGGCCAAACACAATAATAGAGCACATCACAGGCAGTATACATGTATAGGTATTAAACTATGCTATTACAAGCATTTGTCACACCGATACAAATACATCAGTCCATAGAAATACAAAGTCTCATAAATACAAATACGCCCGTCGAAGTGGGGTAACCATTAAGCGAGAGACACTCTCGCCTAAATCTCTAAATATGCCGTAAAATCCCAGAATTCCAAATCAACGCGTGCATGTCTTCAAATACACAAAATATAATAATATATAGAGAGAGAGAAAACAAAAGAGAGAAGTGGGAAAAGCAGGACACTGCCTGGAGGCTATGGCCTTGGGCTGGCTCACGGCCAACGGCCAGTTGCCGGCCGTGCCGCTGGCCCAGGGGGTGGCCGGCGCAACCCCAGAGGAGGGGGAGAGTTGTGGGGTTGGGTGATGGTGATTTGAAGGTGGAGATGGAATTGGAAGTGGTGGTTGTGAAATTAGAGAGGGAGACGATGAAATTGGAGATGTGGGAGAAAGGAGGTGATGGGAGCAGTTGTGGGTGGTTGAGGTGGTGGATGTGGTGAAGGAATCTGAGGAAGAAGTGGTAGTGGTGGTGGATTTTGAAAGATGGTGGAATTTTGGTGGTGATGGGGAAATTGAAGTGGGAGGTTAGAGAAGGAGAGGGTGGTTGAGGTGGTGAATATGGTGGATGATGGTGGTGGGATTTTGAGGAAGAAGATAAAGATGGTGGGTTTAGGTGGTGATGGTGAAAGTGGAGATGGGAGGTGGTGGTGGGTTCCTTGGCCGGAGCAGGGAGTCGCCGGCCGGGGTCGCCGGTGGAGCATGCCGCCTAGGCTGGAGGTGGTGGCCAGCCCAAAATTGACGTGGGGAGAGAGAGAGTAATATTAGAGATTGAGAGAGAAATTAGATAGTATTGAGAGACGAAAGGAGAGGGATTTGTGAAGGGGATGGGGCTACGTTGGCTGGTTGGGAAGAAGAAAAGAAAAAAGAAAAGAAAAAAAGAAAGGAAAAGAAAAGAAGAGAGCATGAGTGGGAGATATTTTGGGAAAGGAGAGAGTGGTTAATGGGAGAGGAGAGAGAGTGGGGGGAGATATTTGTACTGGAAGAGTGTAGAAGGGAGTAGAAGATGGTGGAAGTTGTTGGAAGGAAAAAGAAAAGAAAAAAAGGAAAAGGAAAATATCCGGGCAAACTCCGAATTCGGAAGAATACAAAATTTTGATTAATTCAGAAAAATCTCCAAAAATTCTATAAATTTTAAAATATTATCCTAAGGAACATGCTGAAATCAGATTCAAGATATTCAACTCCGTTTGCAAATTAAAAATCTTGAAATCGGTCGGCGATACCGGTTGACGCTGATTTTAGAAGATTTTGTAAACTAATTTTAAAATTTTCAAAAAATCATGAAAATTTCAAAATATTGAAAATAGATATTTGAAACTGAAATCGGTCAAATATGACTACCAGAAAGGTCAAATCAAGTAGAACACTAGGATCGGGTGCTAGGTTCAGACTCGGGACTCTGAGTCTAAAAATCCGATTCCAATACCAAATAATAATATAAATAATCACAAATTAAAAATAAATACAGAAAAATAGGAAGATACGATCAAAAAATCAGAACACGTATCCGGGTACGTATTCCAGGGACGGGGTATTACAGAAGACAACCAGTGGTATTCTTCTGACTATCTACATCACCCGCAAAATCGGAATCTACATATTCATGCAAATGAATGTCCGTGCTACCATAGTACAATGTCATATCTGAGCTCCCTTTTAGATATCTCAGGATTCACTTGACAGCTCTCCAATGCTCTTTCCCGGGATTGCTTATATACATGCTAACAACTCTCACTGCTTGAACAATGTCTGGTCTCATGCAGACCATAGCATATATCAAGCTGCACATAGCTAATGCATATTGCACCTCCGACATAAGAGCCTTCTCATCTTCCGTTGTCGGAGCCTGAGCATTTGAGAGCTTAAAGTGGCCTCCAAGAGGGACGTTCACATGTTTAGCATCCACCATGTTAAACCTCCTCAGCACCTTCTCCACGTACTCAGCTTGTGATATGTTCAACAGCCTCTTTTTTCTCTTCTGATTCTCATTCGAAGAATTTTCTTCACCGGGCTTTAGTCTTTCATTGAGAGTTCTTCCGCCAACTTGGCCTTAAGATTCACAATCTCCTTCATGCTTGGTAATAAGCATATCTACATACAATAGTAGTATGATGTAGGAATTCTCAAACCACTTGGAATAGCAACAGTGATCAACATGCAGCCTTGTGAATCCACTACTCACCATGAATCTGTCAAACTACAGATATCACTGCCTCGGAGTCTGTTTCAAGCCATAGAGACTCTTTTTGAACTTGCAAACGAACTGCTCCTTTCCTGGCATGATATAACCCCATAATTGCATCATATAGATGTCATCCAAATCGCCATGGCGAAACACAATTTTAACATCCAATTATTCCAGATGTAAATTCTCTGCACCACAATGCTCAGGACAGATCTAATAGTAGTTAACTTCACAACATGAGAGAAAAACTCATTGAAGTCGATACTTTCTCGATGTTGAAATCTCTTCCTAATCATTCTTACCTTGTACCTCTTGGTGCCATCATTCCCCTCCTTCAACAGGTAGACCCACTTGTTATGCAAGACTCGCTTGCTTTCTGGCAGTTCAATCAAAGCTCATGTTTGTTTATTCACAAGAGACTCCATCTCATTATTCATAGCAAGCTCCCACTTGACCTCATCTTCCACTTGCAAAGCCTCCTCATAGCACTCGGATTCACCACTTAAATGCAAGGCAAGAGAACATCTCTCCGACCTCTAGTCGTCTTGGTTGATCGCCTCAACTCATTTTAGAGTGTCAGAGGCTCTACTCAGAGTTCCTCATTCCCTTCTGGAATGCTCTGAACCTTCTTCACAGGAATCATCAAGTTCAACGATCTCCGACTCAGCAGCATCTGCTATCCCGGAGTGCTCTGACATGCCACTCCGGGATCCTTCTATAAAGTGCTTCTCTCCGTCAGCAAGTTCTTGTACACATTCTCATTGAATACCACATCCTTATGCCTAAGCATCTTCGATTTTCTGGATCTCAAAACCGAAAGTCATACTCACTTGTACCGCACCCAATAAAGATGTACCTCTTGCTCATGTGATCTAAATCCACGTAGACATATGAGATATAATCAAAAGTACACAAGTGGTTCTGATTTACCTCTTTACCGGTCCATGCTTCCTCAAGTATCCCACAGTTCAGGGCCACCGATGGCCCTCTGTTGATTAGATACACCGTCGTGTTGACCGGATCTGCCTAGAACTGCTTGGGCAATTTAGCGTGTATCTACATGCTCCTAGCTTGCTCCAGGATTGTCCTATCCATGCGCTCCACTACCCTATTCTGATGAGGGTTTTCCGGAATCGTCTTCACTCCACGGATTCCCCGGACTCGCGCAGAACTCTTCGAATATACCATCACAGTATTCACCCTAATTGTTGGACTTCAAGTACTTAAGCTTCCAACCTGATTCATTCTCAACTTGGGCCAACCATTTCTTAAACACATCGAACACATCCAAGTGTGCTTCAAGAAATAAATTCAGACCTTTCTACTAGAATCATCAATAAAAGTCACAAAATACAATGAGCCTCCGAGAGAGGGAACTGAAGCCTCCCCCATACAACGGTATGAACTAACTCCAACCTTTCTGCCTTCAGAGTCTTTCACACCTTTGAGAAACTGACTCTCCGCTGCTTCTCGTAAACGCAGTCTTTACAAAAAATCTAAGTTTATGGATTTCAATCCCAGTAGCTTATCCTTAGAGAGCATAACCTTCATTTCCTTCTCGCTCATAGGCCCAAGTCTCTGATGCCAGACTCCGGCATCCAACTCGAATGAAGCAACTGAAATTGACGCTCCGGAACCAGACGTCATGTGGAGGGTGTATTCCTTCTTGCCATCTGCCATCACCATGGCACCCTTCGTGATCTTGCATACATCATCGTCGAAGATGGTCTTCATCCCTCCATCCGCAAGCTGACCGACAGAGATCAGATTTCTCTTCAACTTCGGTACATATCTAGCATTCCTCAATTTCAGCATCGAGCCATTAAAGAGGCTAACCATCACATCATCCTTCCTGACAATGTCTCATGATTCATCATTTCCTAGATACACCTTTTCAAGTTCACCTCACACAGCTTTGAAAGATGTCGTGTCGACAAGTGCGTGGAAAGAGGTGCCCAAATCAATCACCCATGATTCACTAGGACCAGCTAAGGAGAGAATCAAAGCATCAGATCTGTCACTCTCGTGACATACGCGAAATCGTTCTCTTTACTTTTGCCTTCTCCATCCTTCTGCTTGCAGTCCCTCTGAAAATGCCCCTTCTCACCACACCGCCAACACCCGGCACCCCTCGACTTGGAATAACCTCCCTGATTTGGATTTGGACTTGCCATTTTTTCTTTTCTCTATTCATTGACCTTCCTCTCTGATCAACACTTAGAGGACTCCCTGATGTCTCAGCCGACCCCGATGACTTCCTGCACGCCTCTTCACTGAGAAGTACACCCACCGCATCATTAAACTTCAAGTTTCTTGTCCACAAGAATTACTCACGCCATCTTGAGACCATTCTAGGCCTCTGGCAGATTGGACAATAGAACCAGAGCCATGATTTCGTCATCTAAATTGATCTCAACGGATTCCAACTGACTCATCAGTGTGTTGAATTCATTGAAATACTCAACGACGCTTCCGCTCTCTGCCATCTTCAAGTTGAACAACTTCATCAAGAAAAACCTTATTTGGAGCTGAGGGTTTCTCGTACATCTTCAAAGGGCCGTCATCAAGTCTTTGGTCATCTTCTACTTAGAGGTGTTAGATGCAACCGCCAATGCCAGGGATAATCAGATCGCCCCTAGGGCTTTTCGATCTAGGATATCTCACTCGCCGTCGGACATCTCCTTCGGCTTTTTGGCCTTTCCACCGAGAGGAAGGTAGAGATTTTTTTGATATAGGTAGTCTTCGATCTACATCTTCTAGTACCCGAAGTTCGTACCGTTGAATCTTTCAACCTTGATTTTTCCTTCATCCACCATTATGAACCTCGCTCTGATACCAGCTGTTGGGATCGACAACGCGGACGAAGAAAAAAGGCAAAAACACAGATCAATCGTAGACACCAAAAATTACGTGAAAAAACCCAAATCGGAAAAAACCATGGAGCCACACACATATTCATTATTATCAGAGAGATTGCAGGGAGAAGAGGAGAATTCTCACAGTCGCTCTGTACAATGACACTCACAATAGCATAAGCTTCATCATCTCCCTATCCTTAATGATGGCACATCCCCTTTTATAGGATAAAGTAGAGTCACAAGTTGTGAGATCCATAAACTACCATTGACATATTCTCCAAGTTTCACTAGCAAAGAAGTTTCTAGACTGGACCGGATTGTGCTTCTAGGACTGGGTTGTTCTGAGGTTGGACCGCTTCCGCTTCGCACCTCCGAGGAGTAACTCTGATCTGTCGTTACGGAGTGCTCCTCCAACTAGGTGCTACAGAGTGGTCTTCCGCTTCCGGAGACACTATCACTCTGAAGGCTCTCACTCCGGAAGGCTCCATCGCTCCATTCTTGCCATCAACCTGAAACTCCAAACTCGCCCAACGCCATGTCCCGAGAGGCTCCGCCGTCACTCCGGAATCATCCTGTTAACTGTGTATGGCGACTCCGTCAAGGCAATAATCTAACTCCACAACTTAACAGAATCTACATCAAGGCATGTTCCATGTGGCATGGTTACTTCTACTGTGAAGCCATGTCTGGGACATGTTGGATACACATACCGGACACAACAATTCTTGCTATGTCTTAATGTGATCTTCATCCATACATAACAGGCTCAAGACTGCGCAGCTCCTCTCCTTCATAAGCAATATATTATGCATTAATTTCTTTTTTCTCCTCTTTATTTTCCCTCGTGTTTTTCCCACTGAACCCTCTATGCTAATCCTTCACTTGACCTCTATGCTAATGCACTCATGCTACAAATTGCTGACATGCAATACTGAAAGTTAAATCGCTTGCTGCACCTTCTGTTCGCCTTTAAGGATAATGATCCCAGCTAATGCAGATTCAATTGAGCAGATATTAGGTTAACTTGGTGTGCTAGTTCTCTAGAATCTTTACTACTAAAGATCAACAGTTGTTTATCCAATTGGAATATGTCATTGCAATATAAAATCTTCTAAAGGAAATCTGAAAGAATCTCAGGTTGACTTGAACCTTCGGAAGAAGACATGTATTGACATTTGTATTAACAAAAAAGGGGATAAAATGACCTTAATTGAGAAGGCAAGCGGTAACAATGTATCTGGATTCATTGCATCGTCAGGGAAGTTGCGCAAAGCATGTATAAGTTTCTCAAAAGGTAATTTCACCTGAGAAGCAATGAGAAAATAAAATTAACAACAAGATAGTATGCAAACATCTCTAAAACATGAAGATGAAATCATGGACCTCACCAAGTCATCCTGGCAAAACTTCAACAGGGCCAACCCCACTTGGAAAACAATTTGAACACCCTGTTTAAAGTAATAAATATGTAACTCAGAAGTCAGAATGCAGTATGAAGGTTAGAGTAAGATTTAATTGTTGAAATTTTCTATTTTATAACATAAATGTAACTTATTAGAAGGCGATAATTTCTGGGCAGCAGAGTAAGGCATGTGAGTAATAAATATGTAACTCAGAAGTCAGAATGCAGTATGAAGGTTAGAAAGATTTAATTGTGGAAATTTTCTATTTTAGAACATAAATGTAACTTATTAGAAGGCGATAATCTCTGGGAAGCAGAGTAAGGCATGTGATCGCGTCAAAGGGTAGCCAATATCAGATTGCACATGAAGGTTACAGTAAGATGTAATTGAGCTAATTTATAACATAAACGTATTGCATCAAAAGGTAATAGTTTCTAGGCAAGTATGGTATCCTAATGCAGCATCATGTAAACATGCCTTGTTACTGCTGCCAATATTACCCACAGTATAAACTCACAAATTCACAAGAACAAGCAGAATATTTCAACACAACTAACAAAAAAAATTGTTTAACACTGTAACATAACAAGATAACCAGGATATGGTGAGAAGAAACCTAAAGGTGTCTGCATAAAATTATTTTAAAAAAAAAAACAGAAATATGTGGTTGTTCTACAAATGTACCAAGACATAATTATGAAAACCTAAATATTAACTTATTACTGGACAGATAGGAGAAAAGAGTAAAATCATATGGCAACTTATCATGAGATTATACTTTACCCAGTCGTGCGAACTAAAATAGTGATGGAAACACCCATCTACTATTAGGGGTGTTGCACCGAAATCCCCTAAACTATAAAAACCTGCACTTACACACCTCCTACAAGTAATAAGGTTAAACTTCCTCTTAAAAATGGGCCAAATGTGCAGATAACATGGCCCCTTAATTTTTTCCCCCTAAAAGAAATTCCACCACCACCTTCTCCTCCCGCCGCCACCTCCTACCCTTTCCTCCACCACCATCCTGCCACAATAACAGCAACCATCTCCTCTACATCATCACCATTTCATCCTTTCTATCACCACCACAATCACATCCTCCTCCAACACCACAACCATGCCCACCACCACAAGCACCTTCATTACTTACTCTACCACCACCGTCTAACCCACAATTCCTTTCCAATTTGAACTCTAAGCCAAGCCGGAACTCCTCACCCTCTCCTCCACCTCCTCCTTCTCTCCACCACCACTATCGTCACCCCCAAACTCATACTCCTCTCCTCTCTGCCATCACCATCATCACAATCTATTTAGAGTTTTTTTGGGGAAGATAATTAGGGACAAAAGTTATATTAATAATATTAAAATTAAAGAAAACGAGTCACTGAATTAATTAGGAGAATTAAGTGGGTCATGTGATACTCATGTGAATCATTGGGACAGAAAAATTAATTGTGTGATGATCCATGGGGTCAATATGGAGGTTTTTACAGTGATAGAGGATTTGGTACAACACCCTTTATAGTATAGGGCTATTTTCCGCAATTTATCCTATATATTATCTCTAACATTTATATTTCTTTTCTTATTTTTTGGAAGAGAAGTTGGCTGTAGCCTGGACTTAAACCTGGGGCCTCCCTTAACCCAATCTCATCCCTTTCCCATTGAGCCAAGCCTAGTGGCTCCAACATTTGTACTCATCCTTGATCATTTGACCAGCTTGACTTAAAATTCTTATAACCAATATCTTATACATAGTTATGCTAATAGAAGCATCCCAACCAAATTTATTTCTTCAAGTCTTGAAATATTCCAAAATGTTTCCATTTTTTGGATCCTTCTAGCATGGACAGCCCCTTTTAACAAAGTTGGTAAGCATCATGCACAACAACTAGCCAGCTTCCAAGCACCCTTGCAAGATCAATCTAGATAATTTAAGGGATGATCAATCTCAATTATGGCAGCTAAAAAAGCAATTTGAATAGAAATCAGTGTTCTAAAAATTAGATTAATCGGCCGATTAATCCTAATCAATGGCATCTCGTGTAATATTACATTCAGCGCTCTAATTATGCGCTCAGGCGCTTAATCGGGTCCAAAACGATTAACCGGGCGCTTAATCGGGTTCAAAAAAATTAAGTGCCTGATTAATCTGTTATTCATTAAATAGCAAATGAATTATGATATTTTATTATTGTATATTTTGCACAAAGTGATACTTATGTTTTATTATTTTTTATTATTTTTTAAATTAACTTATTTGGCAATCTTTCTCCATCATTCTTTAAAGCTCATTATTTTGATTGATAAATTGATTAATTTTTTTATTTATCTTATTTTGCAGGTAAGTTTTTTGATTTATATTTATGTTGCAAAATTTGAAATCTTGAATTACTAATGTGAAGAGATAAGTTCTCTTACTTTTTTTTTTTTTTAACTAGTTATTCATATTGTCTTGTTGTTCATCATATCATGGTTCATAACTTCACATCTAGATATTGTCTTGTATAATATTTAAGTATTTTCAATAATTAACTACATATATTTATATGTAGTTGTGTATAAATATAATTAATATATTAAAATATTCTATTTTGATTAATCTCCGATTAATCCTCGATTAATCCGAATCATTATTCAGTGTTGGACCGCACGAAAAATGAAACCAATTTTTAGAACACTGATAGAAATATATGCTACATAAGACCCAGATCATTATCACATCTAGTTCTCTAAATAATATAATGAACACAAGCAAAAATACTACGTAAGTAGCATTTATATCAGTAGCTGGCGCCCTTGAGTTCAAATAACCGACAAAAAATGGGAAACTATTGTTAAACTAGATATTTTCACTTACTATTCCAATGCAAACAATTTCTCGCTGAGAATCAGAGTATATAGTTTCTCAAATGGGGGCGAGTTGGGTCACAATCTTGCAGGAGAGAAGATAGTGATCTTATAAAAATAGTCAGAAGCAGGAGGAAGACGCATCTGAAATACAATCTATAGAATTAACTGAAAGTATGCTGCTAGTAGCCATTAGTAGGACATAGAACCTCTGCGCAAACTATTATAGATCAAGAACATTACTGTAGCTAGCACAGTTGCAAGGCAGCTTGCTGCATACAATCTTTGCAATGAAATCAGAGTTATACTAAGAGAACCATAATCACCTTCTCTAGATCAAAAAATAAACAGCATCCAGCTTTCCTTTAACAATCTATTTCCAACCAGATGCCCTCAAATATAGTATTAAACATATGGCACCAAAGATTGATTCCAGCAACTGAAAGATGAATTGGTGAAACAGTCCCAACATCTAAATATGAAGATATTCCAAAAGCGGGCATCAACAAAAAAGATGTTACCAAGTTAACTACAAAGTGACAATATAAATTAGGCCAACCTAAAAGGACCCACCATCATATTAAACCTTGATCCATCCAGGAACCTGAATCATCAGTGGAGCAGTAAGGACTAGTCAGACCCAACAATAAATTGGTGGATGTAATACTATTCCAATCGCCATTCCAACCCCAAAGAGGGACTCTCGTGCTGGATTCAGAGGTGGTTGAGCCACTAGTTACCTTAATTTTGATGATCCATATAGCTAATAACATTCTATGGAGTTGTTTTGTGCTCAAGACATGGAATATTATTGACATGCACACCATAGGACTATTTAAAGAGGATGGATGGAATGAGCCAATATCATCAAATCAAGATGGAGGTCAAAAAAGTATAAACCTCCAAGGTCATTCCTCATAGAGCTCTACTGTTGGTGTGGTCCTCTTTTTGTTTCGAGAACAACTAACTTCCAACAGATGAACTTGCGAAGATAATTGAGAAATTGTAAGAGGTTCACTTTGACTAATTCAATGATTAGAATAGTAGATTGAAAAATCCTTAGGAGGCCTTAGAGAGCAGAGATGAGCAAGAGGTACAAAGTACGAAATGCTATAAAATCCTGCTGTGTACTTTGGTTCTCTCTCAGCCTCCTCTTACTTCATCCTTTATTTACTCCTAGCACTTCTTTATATTGCACCTAAGTTGTTTGTTATATGCCTTGCATAAAGTTCACATTTCATTTGATATGATTCACCTCAAACCTTGGTCCACCAAAATGTCAGTAACAATTTAACTGAAGCATGAATTAATTTGTATTCTCTACCCAAAAATCTTATCCGTCCATGAAACAATAATCACCAATCAGTAAAGCTGATCCATCCACAAATCAGTAAGGGCTGAGAATGGAAGTTTCAGCATTTCAGACATTCAGTCATCAACGAAATCTGGGGATTTGAACGTTCTCAATCCCTCCTTGCATCGAAAAGAATTGATTAAATTTTATGAACAGGTTCAACCTGATGTGCAAACCATATCTGGAGACCCTATAAGATAAATCCTGATTCATTATGGGTAAATTTTTATATGACCAATTCTAATTAGGTAAATCAATAGTGATAGCAATTTTTTCTAAAGAGAGGGAATAAAAAACAAGATGTGATTGCTGAGTAAACCTTGTGAAACTCCATAAAAATAAGAACATGGTTGTCCCCCATATGAATTGTTAATTGAATTTACAATAGAAGTTACCAGGGATTTGTGAATTACTAGAGGTATCTGCTTAGACAATGATATAGAAATCAAAGAAATAAAACCGCTAACCTCATAGAGAAAGACATCCCATATGCGAAGTGCCAAAGGGAAAGGGAACGAGTAAGAGAACACAGTTATGAACCACTGACTTGCATACATGCTTGGATTGATCGTCTCTTGAGAAAAATGTTGTCCCAACTTTGGTAAATGTTCTTTCACCAACTGCTCAAGCTGAAATAGGTATTGCTGAACAAGTGGTAAACCAACCTGTTCCAAGCAAAGATGTAAAGCTATAATCAAAAACTTCTATAAGTTAACAGGTTATGAGCTTTGTCGTTTATTTCCTTTATGTGATATGGCTTTATTACATAAACTCAAACTCATTAAATCATTTGTTATTTAGATTTACTCTCTACATCCTCTGTGGATTAAGGCATTGAAATGAAATGCATCTACTCAAGCACCAATTTAGTTGCAATACAGATTAAAGCTCAGTACTCAGTAGAATCCAAGTTAAGAGATCAATTGGTAATGGCACTTGAACAAATTGAGATCTCAATGTAGGTACGATGATTTTGGCAGGCTTACCAAATACAACCCCTCCATTGGTGCATGAACAGCTCCCTTCAACAAAGCAACCAGTAGCCAAAATGCATCTTCTTCACTCATATAAAGAAGAAGCAAACCAGCTAAAAAACCCATTCCCTGCAATTCAACCAGAAAAACTAAATAATATCTGAAGAAATCAAACATCACAATGAAGATACTTCTATAATACGTGAAATGCTAAAATATAAAACATTAGGCTACTGTGAATCAAACCTGAACATAACCAACATCCCTATCATACACAGAATACGCCTTTAAAACATTGTAAAGGGACCTTTGACCAGGTCCATGTCTCTGTTGAAAAAAGACATGTGAAGGAAAAGTCCGAGATATGTCTCGAATTATGTCCAATTCTGAAGCAGATGTTTCATATATCACAAGTTGCTGCAGCAAAGCAAGTTTAAAGACTATGAGACTTCTAAGACAGAGTTGAATAAAACAATTAGAGTAGAAAAATTTTAGTTCTGGCATGAGAAACATGACAAAAATAAAGGTCAATGAGAAAATATATGGAATGAAAATGAAATTATAGAGATAACGAGCAGTAAACAGGAAAGATTCTAGCTTACAAAAGATCTTTTAAACCATCTTTACCCATTTGTTCCAATCGATGGCTGCATATTTTTTCAATAAAGCTTTTTGGAATCAATTTACTACTGTGATCTAGTCTCTTGACAATCAGGCTTCCTTTTTATGATCCTTATATCCAGATCCTTGATATTGTCGGCGTTAACAAAGTTTTAGCAGAACCAGTTCAAGAAATGTGGAGAACATAAAAGTAATAGTTCTGATTACAAAAAAAAAAAAAGACATAAGAGTACCGCAGATTTTAACATGTTATAGAACTCTCGTGAATGATGGATTTGGAACCATTTGAAATAATGTAAGGCACTATCCAGGTCACTACCATAGGAACAGTGATTTCAAATAAACCTATATAGGCACTTCTACTGATAAGTTTCAAGTTCCCGTCTACTCAAGAAAAATGAAAACATCTATAATTCATCCTTAGATAATGAGGGAGGTTTTCCAACCACAGAGTACATAAGAAACAAATGAATCAGTCCAAGACTATTAGTGAGAACAATGTAGTAGAGAATTATTTAAGTTCTGCGAAAAAGACTCACATTTCAAAGACTATGCAAGGTCACTTGACATAGCTCAAACAATTTTAAAAATTCAGGAAAAAAAAAGAAACTGCTTGAGCTGGAACTGGTGCTCCTTGAGAATCTTCAATGAATCATGTCCTTTTCCTCGAATAAAAGACTGATCAACTCCATATGCAAATAGAAACTAAGTAATGCAAGAGGTGTCTATGTATCATAATATTCAGCATTTTAACGGTAATATGCAGGCAGTATGTCAGTTCAAGTGACAATAAAAAGGACAGTACCTCGTAAACTCCAGGATTCATAAGCAGGAGGTCTCGACTTCCAGAAATCAACTGCCAAACAAGTCCTCTCAAACAATCAGGGATTCCCTTTCTTATACGCCGTTTAACAACATTGGGTTTTCTTCTAACATAATGCTTCCAATCACTTCCGCCAACACCTATCATTTTTCTCCACTTCCTAATTCTCCTTTCTTCCCTAAAAATAATTGGTAACAGTGGGTAATTAGGAGGGAAGGTGCTTTGTAAATAGACAGATCAGCTAGAGTACAGTTCAGAAACAAATCACATAGCCTATTAGATTGATTGGCTGCAATGCTATGAGATGAAGGTTCAGTGCAAGAAAAGAAAAGGCAAATACTCAATGAAGGGCAACTGATCCTATCAAATTATAGAACAGAAGTGCAAAAGAGAACATTTCAATAACAGTGACACATAATCATATGCAAAAATTGAACTTTATTCTGTTAAGGACTGCACCGTCAATACAGAAAACACAGAAAAGTGAAAAATCTAAAATATATAAACGGAAAATATATCATTGCAAGTGGAATATATGTGCATAAAAATTTAATACTTTTAAGAGAAGAAACTTACAATAATTTACAGCCATACAAGACTTTGCAATATACAATGAAGGCAAAAAGTTTAACTATGCAACATTAGGCAATAAAAAGGATCCCAGCAAACAAGAAGATGCACCTGTGACAATGCTTAGTTAAATGTGTGGTGAAACTAGGAAGGATAAGGCAAGGAATGAGAAACATAATAGGAGGTGCAGGAGTTGCACACAAACAGATGATATAACTCGGAAAGGCAAGGTGAGGATACATCAGAGGAAATGTTGGAGTGGCAGCAATCATAAACATTAAATAAGGTGATGAAGAAAAAATAAAAAAAGTAAGCTCCTTTATAGCAAAGAAGCTGGGAGGAACAACACAGGATATGCACCTGGATTAGTTTTGAGGTTTTAGAATATGAATATGGTGAACTATACTGTTGACAAACCCTAACCTTGATACTGTTTCTACATAGTAATAAAAGGAAAGGAATGCATCTCCCACTCCAAATAGTCAATAGAGGTCCTGATGGTTATGGCATATGGTTGTAATGAAGTATAACCAATCATCCCTTAGCTGAATCCCACTTTAAACTATAGTAAAATCCAATTTCCAAAATATCTGGCGAAAGAAAAGGTTAGATCTAGTACAGTATACCATGGGCTCCAGTATCTTTTACAAGCTTATGTGCATATTGAATTGACTCCCAAATATGTGATTTCACACAGTTATAAATTGTGATCATGAATTTATGTACTGGAACAAATTCAGAATACCTGACCTTCAAAAAGGTGAACATTTATAGAAAGTAAATATTCAGGAAATGTTTTTTAAAACCCAAATGCATTTTGTGTCTGATATGCACCTCTTATACAACCCTCGAAATTGACTGAGAAATGCAAACTGTCTACATCATTTTCTTCTTCTCAGCTTATCGATGATGATTCTACATAAAGTAATCCGGAACACGTGTACTAAATTATTGAACGAGCTGTTATCCTATCTAGTTTTCATCCACTGTTTTCAGCCCATTAAGTAGAAATTGTGAATAATATAAAAGAAGAAATTCCAAAATGCAACACATACATCTCATGTTCATTTACAGGTTTGATTTTGGCTGGGCCCTCCTGAGAATTAGTCTGGTCCTGTTTTACAACCCAAACCTGTCAACTGGTCTTAAAGGCGGGACTGGTCCTGGTTCAAACTCGTCTGTTTCTTTTTTCTTTTCATTTCACTAGCTAACATAATCCCTACAGTCAGGTACTAGGTAGAAGTGATTCTTCTTCGCTTGGTCATCCATTTGCAGTTCTGTATTGCAAAAATAGGCATAGAGCAAATGGATCATCAAAAGATGCAGGACCTGACGAACAAAATTAATTTAATTGTTGCAACGGCAATGAGCCTGTCAAATATGAGAATTCAAGTTGTTGTTGTTAATGAGTATCCAGACTGCAAAGGTGCCTTATAAGAACTAAAAAGATTAACATAATGAGAATGTTTTCTTAAGCTTGACTAAGATACTATATAAACAATCTTATACGCTTTTTATGTTCAACTTAAATGTGATGAAAAATCATAAAATTGTTCTAACAAGGACGTGAAGGGTTTTATCTGGATTTTGAATCATAATAGAGAAATGATGGATAATTGTTTGATCTATTCAAAAATATAGGGGGTAAGGTCCTCAATAATGCTAGTACAGCTAATAAGGACAATCACAGTTTCACCAGTTAAGAGGATTAGGGCAACTTCACAGTACACTTCAAAATTAAGAAGGTTGCAAGAAAATTGTGTTTATGAGATCTAAGGCCAGCCTACCTTCTTGAACATTTACATCTTTGAATTGGACCCATGATCCAAGACAAGTAGGAAAAGAAAATAAATAAAATAAATAAAATAAAATAAAGTTCAAGCTAGTGTGAGGCACACCTTAGAAGAACGTGGCCACAGTTTAACAGGGCACAGTCCTCTTGTATAGCTAAGTGACAATAGCCAATCTGATGAAACCATACTATAAGAATTATGAAAATGTAAAGCGAATGATGGCTTCTAGAACCAAATACAAAGAGGCAAGGAAAATAGTTAAGTTAAAACCATGACAAGAAACCTCTTGAATCAATAGCAAAATAGATATCATGTTAGGGAAGGGAAGGTAATTGAAAGAGGAAACACATACTTACATAAAACAAAAACAAAAAAAAACCACCAAAAACTGTTTATGAAGTTCCAGAAGTGAATAATAATCTGTCTATTTATTTTAAAATTATATAAACTAAGAAAAGCCAACAAAATAGAAGGAAAATATTCCACAATACTAGAATGAAGGATTAAGCATGGTATTACGAGTCTAGAAAGAATCAGTGAATCTATGATAGGCTCTCATGATGTTTCACCTACATGATGCGGAAATCGCTAATAAACTATACGATGTGGATTGTACCTTAACATTCACAGCACCAACTCAGTACAATATCTGATCTCAATCAAAACCCTGATCGCAAAGGATCTAAAGACCAGTGATAATTGATAAGAACAAATCTACAATGGCAAATGCTGATCACAAATAGCAGGGAGATGAACAGATAGCAAATAATAACCTAATAATGCCGGCGAACGTTAATTACATAGCTCAGATATATCCGAAGAATCAAGCATCCTGATATAATAAACAACACGAGAAATAGAAAAGCAAGAATAGAAAAATGAAGCTGGAGATGTCCAAGAGACGAAAAAGAATAATGCAGGAATAGGACAAACACAAGGTGGCAAGAGCATCATAATAGCATAGTAGTACTTACAGCGCACAACAGCTAATAAAAGTTGTAACAACAATTAAAATTTTTTTAAAAAAAAAAAAAAAGCAAAAATGTATAGAAATACATGATTGGGGGAAAACCCGTGTCAGTTTAAATCGTTCGGGAGGAAAGAGCCACATAGGTCTTGGTAGTTCTTACAGCTTAGAACACGATTCGAAGCGTCGCAATTTGAGACTTCGATTCTCCCGAGTTTCAAGAATTCCTAAAAGAAAATGAAACCCAACTCAGCATTGTACTCTAATTAAGAATACCCATTACTTAAAATCAGAATTGAGATTTGATTCGAGTATTTAGCAGATAACAATTAAAAGCCATCAATTACTGATCGGAACACAGCGAGCGTAAGAGATGGAAGAGAACGAACCTGGAGGGTGTGAGGAACTCACAGAAGAAGGAGAGAAGGGGGGAATTGGGAGATGCGATTTTGATGGAATCAAGAGGGGGAGAGAGGGAGAGAAAGCACATTGATTTTTTTTCTTTCCCTTTGTATTATTTTTAAGTTATGCCACCAAAGCTCCGAGAATCTGGTGTTTTTAGGTCCTAGTGTAACTAATGGGCGTGTTTGGTAAGTTGCAAAACGTTTGTAAAATGCAAAAAGTTTTGCAACTTTACATTTAAAGTTGTTTGGTTTCGTTTGCAAAATATAAATGCAAAACACTTTTGCAACTCTTCTTTTCCCACTTGCAGTTGCTACAGTTAAATTTGTGGTCATGTAAATCTCACTTTTACACTCATATTTTCCCACTTGCAGTTGCTACAGTTAATTTTGTGGTCATGTAACTGTCACTTGTAGTATACTTACAGTTCAAAACAGTTACTTGATAATCAATATATAATTAAATATTATTAAATATTTAATATTTTAATAGTGTTCAATTTTTTATTTAATTATTTAATTATTTTATATTTTTAATCTTTAACTTTTTTATTATTTTAATATTTAATATTTTACTATTTTAATTTAATATTTTATTATTTTATTAATACTTATTCCATTTTTTATTATTTTATTTAGAGTTAATATTTTATTAATATAACAGTATTATACTTTAATATAAAATTACTATATATTTAATTATTTATTTTTAATATAAAAAATTACTTTATTAATATCATAATATATTTTATTATTATATTAATATTTTATTATGTTAATATTGTAATAATAATTCAGTATAATAATATTATAATGATAATTTATTAATAAATTATAATTATATTTTATTTTATTAATTTTATATTTCTATAATATTACAATAATATTATAATAAAATTTATATTATAATAATTTTCAAGTATTTTTAATATTATAATATTATAACTATATTTTATTATTGTTGTAACATTTTTTAATATTTATATTTTATTAGTATTCTTAAAATTTTATTAATGTTCTTTAGATTTTTTTTAAATTTTATATTATTTATTTAGTTAATATTTTAGTAATATTTTACTATTTATACTAATATTTTATTAATATTATTGTTATAAATAAAATATTAAGATTATTAATTTTTTATCTCAAATTTATTAATACAATTTAATTTGCAATAGTAGATTTAATTTAATAGTATTTATAATATTTAAATCACTGCTACAGTTAATTTTGTGGTCAACTTTTCTACTTACACTTTTACACTACCAACCAAACACCGTAAAACACAATATACTTTACCATTTACACTTTCACTTTATCAACCAAACACCGTAAAACACAATATACTTTTCCATTTACACTTCACTTTATCAACCAAACACCGTAAAACACAATATATTTTCTCTGCTACAGTTCATTTTTTCCATTCTCATTTTACGACTTACGACTTGCGACGTTTTGCAACGAAACAAACAGGCCCATATACCATCGCTATCGGGTGAAACCGGCTGACCGGTGAGGAGGAAGATAAGGAAAAAGAAGAAGAAGAAATCAAAAGAAAGAGAAGGGGACTGAGAAAGAAAGAAGAGTAAGAAGGTCGACAGTGTTCTCTCTCGCGGGTAAAGACGGACGGACGGACAAATTTTTTATATGAGTAATGGAAGAAAACTTTCATTCGATTGGTTTCGATAACTAATAACCGTCAGTTATTAGTAGAAATAGACCAATAGATCAGGAAGGGAAAAGGGCGAGGAAGAATGAGGAGGAAGAAGGAGGGGCGCTGAGAGAGGAAGAAGAAAGAGGAGAGCGACAGTACTCTCTCTCACGGATAATGACAGACGGACAGATAAAGTTTCTATATGAATCATGGGATCTTGACTAGTATACCGCATTTGTAGTAAGAAACTGACCGAATTCTATTAGAGAAGAGAGGAGGGGAGGGGGAAGAAGGGGACGAAGAGGAAGGAGAAGGAGGAGGCGGGGGGGTGGGGGGAGGAGGCGAGAGGGAGGGGGAGGAGCGCTGCTACTCCGGCTGCTCTCCCTTACTTGCTCTCTATCTACGGATGAAGACGGACAGATGGACAAAGTTTGTGAAGAAGTCACGAGTGAAAACGTCTCTTCAGTCGGTTTTAATAATAATAAATAATTATTTTTATGAGAATAATAATGTTAGTTTATGTTAGTTTAGCCACCGTCACACTCTCAGTGATGTAGTCTATTTTGAATATGGATTTGGCCCAAGAAAGTGACACCAATAAATTGGGTGCTATAGGGTGCTATAAAGGGCTCGAGAGAACAGGCCTTGGCTCGAGATCACTGGATGAAAGGTCATTCAGGCTAATTCAACAACTTCAATGAATCAAGCTTGAGCAATATTCTAAGCTTGATAAAATAAATGAACAAGTTTGAGCAAAAGTAGAATAGACTTGGCTCGGGCTCGACATGGGGAAAGCTCAATAAAGTGGTATTTGAATCAGTTTAAGTCAGTTTCTATATAGTGTTCACTCTAAGATTTCAATTCGATCACTGGGCAAATGCGATAATATTTATTTTCTTGAGTAAAAAAATTACACATCCTAGACCCTACATAGAAAATAAAAATTTCCTAGTCTAAACATCAAATAACGGACACATTTTTTACTCTTTTTTTTTTTCTTTCAAGTATTGCATCTTCTTTTTCTTTTTCTTTTTCTTTTTCTTTTTAATGACTGCAGGAGCTCTAAATTTAGTCAGAGAAAATCAAATTTATCTTCTAGCAACAGTTAATTCTTTTATTTCCCCTTCTTTACCATTTTTTTCCCTCCTGAAACATATTCTTCACGTAAATATGACTTACCCTTTTGGATTTGATTGGAAACTATTCACACTCACTAAAATCACAAGAGGAACATATTTTCGAAAATGAATATATACTTTAAAATATATTGTCAAATTTACTGTTCAAAATGATTGTACATATTCATCGATTATAACTTCTCACTTTTTAAAAAATTTACTGTGTATATTATTTCTTACATAATTTTAATATATATTTTTAGTACATGTTTTTTTCTTTTTTGCTAGAAGAGGCACATGGCTGTTACACCCTCACGAACCCACTTCCCTTCTGCGCTCCCTTAATCAATTCAATCACCTCAAGCGAGTCCCCCCTAGTAGTACCAGCGGGCGGTCTCGGAACCTTTCATTTGCAGTGGATGCCGCCAGCCATACTGCTTGTGTCTCTATATGTTTTTTTTGAAAATCTTCTCATAAGATTACTGAAGAAGTAGTACAGCTCTAATCTAATAAAATCTCAAAGAGACGTAGGTAAAAACTTGAACTCAACAAGTTGATTAAAGAGTTTAACTCTTTATAAGTATTCCTCAGCTGAAAATTCCGACCTCTTTTCAATAGCATCTCTAGCTATTTATAGGAGTTTCAGAGAAAAAACTGTCCCCTAAAAACCCTCTTTAATGGGGGTTAACTCCTCTCACTATGTGGGCGCAGTACTTAGGGCGTGTTTGTTTCGCCGCAAAACGTCACAAAACGCAAGTCGTAAAACTTCTTTTCCATTTTCCGCCGTTTATTTCGCTGAAAAACAAGTTGCAAAATGTAACTCTTCTTTTCCCACTTGCAGTTGCTACAGTTAAATTTGTGGTCATGTAAATCTCACTTTTACACTCATATTTTCTCACTTGCAGTTGCTACAGTTAATTTTGTGGTCATGTAACTCTCACTTATAGTACACTTACGGTTTAAAACAGTTACTTGATAATCAATATATAATTTAATATTATTAAATATTTAATATTTTAAATAGTGTTCAATTTCTTATTTATTATTTAATTATTTAATTATTTTATATTTTTAATCTTTAATTTTTTATTGTTTTTAATATTATTTTAATATTTAATATTTTACTATTTTAATTTAATATTTTTATTTAATATTTTATTTAATACTTTATTATTTTATTAATACTTATTCCATTTTTTATTATTTTATTTAGAGTTAATATTTTATTAATATAACAATATTATACTTTACTATATATTTAATTATTTATTTTTTAATATAAAAAATTACTTTATTAATATCATAATATATTTTATTATTATATTAATATTTTATTATGTTAATATGTAATAATAATTCAGTATAATAATACGATAATGATAATTTATTATTAAATTATAATTATATTTTACTTTGTTAATTTTATATTTCTATAATATTACAATAATATTATAATAAATTTATATTATAATAATTTTCAAGTATTTTTAATATTATAATATTATAACTATATTTTATTATTTTTGTAAGATTTTTTAATATTTATATTTTATTAGTATTCTTAAAATTTTATTAATGTTCTTTAGATTTTCTTAAAATTTTATATTATTTATTTAGTTAATATTTTAGTAATATTTTACTATTTATACTAATATTTTATTAATATTATTGTTATAAATAAAATATTAAGAATATTAATTTTTTATCTCAAATTTATTAATACAATTTAATTTGCAATAGTAGATTTAATTTAATAGTATTTATAATATTTAAATCACTGCTACAGTTAATTTTGTGGTCAACTTTTCCACTTATACTTTTACATTACCACCAAACGCCGTAAAACACAATATACTTTACCATTTACACTTTCACTTTATCAACCAAACACCGTAGAACACAATATACTTTTCCATTTACACTTCACTTTATCAACCAAACACCGTAAAACACAATATATTTTCTCTGCTACAGTTCACTTTTTCCATTCTCATTTTACGACTTACGACTTGCGACGTTTTGCAACGAAACAAACAGGCCCTTAATCCAGTAATGGAGGTAGTTATAACTGAGACGCATGGCTCATTTGTAGTTTAAAACGCGGGCTTGAGCTTTACGTTTAGCCATTGAGATGATGTTAGACACGGGTCTCGCGCCCTGCGTTCTGGCATTATTGTGGTATTGAGACGCGGGCATCAAGCTCTGCTGAGACGCGGGTTTCAAGCCCCGCGTCTTGGTTTTGCAGTGATACTGACACGTGGGCATCGAGCTTTGCGTCTTGCATTTGCAGTGATGCTGAGACGCGGGTTTTGAGCCTCACGTCTTGTCATTGCGTCAATGATTTTTATCAACCTTGTGTCTGAAGTATGGGCTCTGCATTTGACGACTTGTTTTCAGTGATTTATAGACAATCTACAGTGCCCTAAGACCGTCCGATTTGGGTGTTACCGACTAAAGGCTCGTTACATGGGCAGAATAAAAAGCCTAATAAAACTAAGGAATAATACCATCAAAACTAAAAATGAATAAATAAGGCATAAGAGTAAGAGTTAAAGAACCCTTAGTCAATACGGTCACGAAGGTGCAAATGACTTAGGGTAAAGTAATAGACTAGATAAGAAATACAATTTGACTCCTTATTTTGATTGATAACAAGTTTCTGAATAGAGTTAAGTCTATGAATGAAAAATTCGATTTGCCTATAACTTATAGATTACTTGAACTCTTACAATAATACTTCAAATATTTTCTCTCTTTGAAAATGCTTTTCAAAAATACTAACTTTTTGTTTCTCTTTCTTTATGGATTTTGTGGGTGTAATCTACTGAAAATCTTCACAAGACAAAACTCGTCCTCTATAGGTAACCTAGAGGTTTAACGGCTTATTACACATACTAAGTGCAATCGTGTTAGGGATAGTTTTTATTTTGCTCGAGGACGAGCAAAAGATAGGGATGGGGGTGTGATCGGTCACTGATATTGCATAATTATAGTCATATTTCTCATATCTATATTATAATAAACTTGATTTTTTATTATCTTTTTTGTATAATAAGCAGCCCTTTACCAAGGGAAAAGGAGGAGCAAAGAAGCCCAATGCCCATATAAAATTCTGATTTAATTCAGAATTAATTCAAATTAAAAAATAGGGCAAATCAGGGCAAATCAAGGAAGATAAAATCAGTTAAAAATCAGTTAAATTCAGATTTTCATAAAATTCAGTGTGTTAACCGAAGATCAACGAAGAATCATTAAAATCAGAAGGTCAAATGGCATATCTTTTGGGATAAATAGAAATAAAAACAAAACCCGCAGATCCTGACCCTTGATGTGGCCAGATGGCCACATCATGGCCTCGGATCCGCGGCTTGGTTAAAGAGATAGGGGGAGCATTTACTACCCCTATCTGCTCACGCTCTTTCCCTTCGGGTTTCCCTATAAATACTGCCAAGTTCTTTAAAGAAGGGACCGAAGACTAGTTTAAGTTTTTCTCTTTATTTTTAAGGTGTAGGATCATTGTTAGATAGTTAATAAAAAGTTGTATCTCAGTTTTTAATTTGTAGTTCAATCCAAAAACAAGTGAGAGAGAAGAAAAGAGTAATTGTAATCTGAAGTTGAAGTGACATCAATAAAGAATCAAGAATTCTCTTTTTCTCCAATTCACGAGTATGTTTCATTTCATCTACATGTCTTGTTTTACATTATTTATGAGTAGCTAAATTTATTTTTCTGGGCTCATTATCATCTATCTTTGATCCCTCTTATTTTGAATGATTTTTGTGCAAAGAACATAACGGAATCATATGAATGACTTAAACTAAGCCTTACTTCATTGAAAGTGTTCTTGAAGGCACATGAGGATGGCTTTGAATGTGTAAAACTTTCATTTTTAAAACATTACTTGAACTTATTTTTATTTCATACTTGGAAGACAACTTGATGATTTAACATTCATTTCAAGATGAATTCTTAAAAAAAAGAGTTAACTTTTCCAAACAATCTTATTTGCTTTACTTAAGATTTTTAAAATTCAAGCTTAAGTTTTTACCTATGATCAAGTTGAGGCACTGAGATTTTCAAGAGAAGAATATATCGTTGAGTAGTAAGACAGTGAGCCCGGATCTTTTTTTCATATATTAAAACAAACAACCAATCACTCTTCAAGCCTTTTAAAGATTATTTTTTTCAAAACCTTTTCAAAGTTTTAAGTTTTCTTTTAATCATCTCCTTACTCTCCATTCTTTCTTCAACTAAAAAAAACACCAACACCAACCTTTGCTTTTGAAACAATACATTGAAACGCTTTCATCACATTCCTCCTCGTGGACACGACCTATTAGCCCAAAGCTACACGGTAATTCTCCTCACATTTCTTTCAATCACCTGCCATTGGAAACCATCCGATTGTCACCTTTTGAATATTATCGGCCTTGCACAGAAATCAGATTTGATCATCCATGAACCTCGACACTGAACTTTTTCTTTTTCTTCTTCTTCATCTTCACATTGGTGCTTTCGCGATCACCGTCGACTTGGCATCTCCTCCACCTTGCACAGTCGAAACATTACCGAACACCACCAGCTCTAATATCACTTGTTATTGAGTTCCCCACTAATGATCTCAACACGCCATGAGATGAAAACCTCGAGCACACAAGATGAGAAAGAAATCATAAACAAGAAGAAGACACTGTTGGCCCAAAGGCCATTAGCCCGACATTTTGATGATAACAAACCATATATAGTTATGTTTTTAACAATTTTGTTTAAATGAGTTTCAGGTTAAAAATCCTAGTTTGTTTGACGGCTCCAACACAAGACTCACACTTTTGGAAGCAGCAAAGATTTGGATCCCAGAGCCAAGTACATAGGAGAGCTCCAGGATCAAACAAGATTGAAGATAAATTCAATATTTGTATTTTTCATTTTAGTTAAGATTTTTAGTTCATTTTGTCAAAACATAAATGATAGAGGTAGATTATTTTAGGATTGTTACACACACACTTTTCATATTGCTTCATGCCTACAAAAAAATTTTCATATCAAGATTTCTAACCTAGTTTTGGAAAATCAAAGTTTGGAAAAATCATTTTGGAAAAACAAATTTTTGGAAAAACAGTTTTTGTTTGGAAAAAGGATTTTTGTCAAAATATAGTTCAAGTCTTTTTGGTGTTGGTCTATGATCACACCCTGATTTTTACAAGTCCTTAAAACTCTATTTTGTAGTCCCCTATCCAAAGAATTTTTATCAAAATTTACCATCTTCAAATAGCCTTTGGGAAAAATAGTTTTTGCCTTGTCCGGTCGATCGGCCCAGTCGACCGACATGCACCGCTGTGCATGTGTGCACATCGGTCGACCGGGAGCAATGTCTGTGCTCTCTGTTTTTCCCTGGTCGACCGGACGGGTCGACCGACAGAGAGACTTGCTCTCTGGTTGGGACTTCGGTCGACCGCTTCGGTCGACCGGCTTCTCAACGGTCGGAAATTCGACCGTTGACGGTCGACCGGCCCGGTCGACCGGCTTTAATCAGAAAGTTCTGATAGACTCCAACAGCTATATTTTTCTGACCAGTTTTTTGTTGGGTTTCTCCCCAATGACTCTATTGACCTTTGTAAGTTATTTTTCATCCCTTATAAATAGTGGAATGTTTCTTCAACCATTGACACAATATTTACAAGCAAAAATTAAAGTTTTCAAAAGCTTAGCCTTTAGCAAAAGATTTTCAATTGAGCCAAAATTTCCAACCCTTTTCTTGAAGCAATCCTCTACTTCTCTCTAGTTTTTGTGCACTACACAATCCCAAAGATATCATCTCCTCATCTTGGTTATAGGGTTATGCAAGTGAGCTTTTTGGTGTGGTCAAGTGTTGATCACCTCTTTCTTCATTGTGAGAAGTTGTAGAGGCATCGGCCTCAAGCGAGCAAGTGTTGCTCCAAGTTGGTGTTGCGGCACCGCGAGAGATAGGACAAATGTGTCCTTGTATTGACGATCCGGTGGGATCACCAATAGTGGAAATCCTTCGTGTGTCGAAGGCGGGGACGTGGAGCGTGGCTCGAACCTCGGAAAAATCTTCGTGTTTGCGGTTGTCCACTTTTCTCTAAACTCATCTCTCTTTTACTTGTTCTATTAATTGCCTATTTACTTACAAATTCTTTTAATTGTGCTTATTGCTTAAATAGTTTTTAAATCCGCAATATTTGACCATTAGTATAGCCATCACCTATTCACCCCCCCTCTAGGTGATTTCAGACACCAGATTTACGTGGTTCGCCCTCAGCCTACATCCACGAGGCATCATCGATGTGAAATCTACTATAAGAAAGGAATAATTATAAGAGTACGAGAGAATCAAGTTTCTCTCTCACCTCAGCCGCTCAATCTCTCATCTCATTGATTCACATCCTTTTTCAAGTCATCTATCATCTAACATATAAGAGATTATTTATATTACTACAAAGAAATCCGAGCACTATCGATAACTTTTAGTGATAACTCACACCACTAAGTGATTCTGGCCCAAAAGACTCATTGGCATAAAGCCTGCCTAGATGCTAAACTGGACACGAGACACATTCCCAACTGTAACATAGTGCCCATAAATGAAGATGGTGATGGTAGGGCAGTGCAGTCCAAGACTCTGGGTCAAGGTTATGACAGTATTGTTCCTAAAAAACTCGCATTAATGGATTTAATCCCCAATTATGCCTTAAATAATCTTGCTAATTTGATTGGCATTTCTTTGGGGAAGTCTGAAGAAGAATGTGTGGCACCCTGATCCGGCGGGTACAGGGACGCCACTGCGATGTACATATGCAGGGCGATGGTACCATCACGTATGTACGCTAAGCATCAATACAACACAATACATGGATCAGAGTGCGGAAATACGTGGTGTCATACATTCCAACATAAAATAGTACAAGTACTTAATCATCACAGATTGTGACATAATATTACATAAATATTACATCACCAGGTAGTACAAAAATAGACTGAACATGATACAAAAGATAAAGACTCACGAGCTGGAGAGGGAATCTCGCGAGCAGGGAAGACGGGATGGAATTGCGGCTGATCTGCCTGCTCCTCAAAGTAGGTCTGGTCCTCAGCTGAAGGGTCCACCTCGGTCCAAACTGTTAAATCTGGACATGCAAATTCAGGGTTATTAGTAGGCAACCCAGCGAGTGTAAGAAGAACCCAAATGATAAGTACAAATAATAGCAAGTGCATCATGTCAAATATAATGTACCCAAATCAATAAGTATGGAATGACCACAATAAATAGTGAAATATGGAAAAAACATTAGAATTTATGTGGCATGAAATAAAAGCAAGTGTAGCAGGTTAAATGTCATGTAATCAAATTAGCAAGCAAGGAATAACTACCATAAATAACAAGCAATAGAATTCATGTAACATTAAGACAATTATCGAGTTATTATTAAGACTCGTTCAATTTGTATGTTTCGGTATATGACCGGTGCCATATATTTCCGCATACAAGCCGAGCGAGGTTGGTTATTGAAAATTGATGGGGAACGACGAACCATGTTTAGAATGGGTCCCGTGCATGCCTGGGACAATGGTCCACGAGTATCCGGTACTGAGCGGCAACGTACCGCTAGGCACCGGGACTTACTATATGCCCGAAGGTCTTAGTATACGCCCGAACAGGAATAGAGTGTCAGCGTTCCCCACAGGATATACCCAGGGAATTATAGCACACCCGGCAGGCAGGCAAGGGGGTAGGGGTGCCAGTACACCCCTCGGAAACGCCTGGTGGCCTCTAGGTCGAATCCAACAGGAATAGTTGTACAACATATGTGTAGCCACTATAAACACAGAAGCTATATCGATACCCATCAATTTTTCCCGTCTCGGTGTAAGTTGTTTAAATATAACAGAGTGTTAAATAGTAATGTCCACAGGGTATTCATAAAAGTCCAATATCCATGGCTATCTTATTACGGGGGTCAACAGGAGTATAATATCAAGAGTAATGTCAGGAGCCTCCCTATTTCCAGGATTCAAGTATACAGGAGTTCAGGAGTACCAAATATCTGGTAATAATATATAATCATGTCAAGTCCCCGTAAAAGTGATAGTCATAAATATGTCATATAATATAGGTATCAGGGGTGGTAGTGTCCGGTCAAGGGTCACAATGTCAAATCAATGTACTTGTACCACATGAAAGCATGTCATATACCGGGTGTCTGGATCAGGTGTTAAGTATGACATATATCGAGTACCGGTGTCTAAATATCAAGTACCGTGGAACATGTATCAAATATCAAGTGCCGGTGTAAATACCGAGTGCCGGTGTAAATACCGAGTGCTGGAGTCATAAATCATATATCAAGTATAACATGCCAGGTGTCAGTGTGAATACTGAGTGCCGGTGTAAATACCGAGTGCCAATGTAAATACCGAGTACAACAACATATATTAACTTGTGTAGCGGGGTATCATGTACTAAAAATTACAGTAGCAAGTAAGGTATTAAACATTACGGTGGAAACAAGATGTCCACATATTAATTAACATGCTATAAACATTTGAGTGGTGGTTATTAAGCATAAAATAAACACTCACCTAAAATCCGGGACGCAATACCGAGAAAAATCCGGGGAGTCCGCTAACACGCGCCATCATGTTATTAGCCCATAAACATATTATATATTATAAATATTAGAGAGGGAATGAGAGAGGAGAGAAAGTTGTAGGAAGGAGAGAGAGAAAGAGAGAGAAAATAGGGTATTTATAGAAAAGGAATAGGAATTAAAAAGGGGAGGGGTATGGTTGTAAATATAGGGCAGTAATTTGAGGGAGAGGTTGAGGGTATTTTAGGGAAGTGGGAAAAGTTGATTTATTTAGGGAAAGAAAGAGAAAAGAAATGAAAAGAAAGAAAGAAAGAAAGAAAGAAAGAATTAAAGAAGGAAGAAAGAAAGAAGGAAAGAAAAGAAATGGAGGGGAGGGGTGGCTGGCGGTGACGCCGCCGGGGGAGGGGAGGCGGCGCGCGGGCCTAGGGGGAGGAGGGAGGTGGGGTTGGTGTTGTTTGGTTGGTATTGTTGTTAGTGGAGGTGGTGGTGGTGGTTGTGGTGGTGGTGGTGATGATTGATGGTGTTGGGGAGTTAGAGGAGGAGGAGGAGGTGATGATGGGGTGGTGGAAGTGGAGAATTTGATGGAGGTGGTGGTGAATTTTGGAGGAGGAAGGAAGGTGATGGTGGTGGGTTTTGTTGAAATTGGAGGTGGAGGGGTGGTGGTTGAATGAAAAGGAGTTGGTGAAGTGGAAGGGGGTATGAGGGAGGGGTGGCCGGCCTAGAGACGGCCGGCGGCGGCGGTGATGGTGGAGGCGGCGGCCATGGAGAGGAGTTGGTGTTGGTTAGTTTAGTTGAAGTGGTTTGGAGTTTGAAACTGAATTGGAAGAATGATAAAGAGAAGGAAAGTGGAAGTATTTTTAATGGAGAAGGGGAGAGGATTTGTGATGATGAAAAGGGATGGAGGGGGGAGGATGGGCTACAGCAACAGCCCGTCATGCCTCTTGTGGCTGCTGCTGCGGCTGTGGAACAGGAAACGCAGGGTATGGGGGGAGTCAAAGGGGGGAGAAAGAAAAGAAAGAGAAAGAAAAAGAAAGGAAATTAAAAAAATAAGAAAAAGAAAATAAAATAGTATAAAAAAAATTATTATTAAATAATTTATTTATTATAATTTCTAGAAGCACAAAGTAGGGGAATAGAGAAGGAAAAAGTAAGAAAAGAAATTGTCGATAAATAATATTATTATTTTAATAGGGCGAAAATTCGACTGCTTCAGAAACTTTCCGAAAAATTCTCAAAAGTAGAAAATATTATTTTAAGATACTAGGTGAAATCGAATTCGAGAAATTCAGTGTAGTTTTTAAATTAAAAATCCTGAAATCTTTCGCCGATACCGGAAGACACCAGAATCGGTGAAATTTTGATAAATTTAGAAAAAAAAACTCAAAAAATGTTTTTAGATAGAAAATGAAATTCTAAGAAGTAACATGAAAGCTGTTTTTAAAAATTCAGTCTCGTTTGAAAACTAAAAATCTGGGAATCAGTCAGCGATGCCGACTGACACTGGTTTTGGAGATTTTGCAGAAATATTCTGAAAAATTCTAGAAAATCATAAAAAATATAAAATATTAGAAAATAGTGTCTGAAATTGAAATCGGTCAAATCAGACTACCAGAATGGTCAAATCAGGCTACAGGCTGGTACTAGGTTCCCGGTCCGTGTCAGGCTGACTCTAGGTCTGAGAATCCAGATCCGATACACAATAATATAAGCAATCACAACCTAAAAGCAAATACTGAAAGAAAATTGAATAATACGATCGAAAAAATTTAGGACACGCATCTGGGTACGTATCCCGGGAACGGGGTGCTACAGAATGGGGGAACACTATCATTCACATGCACAGGAGAACATTGGACAAAGTGGCCTCTCATCTTAAATCCAAAAGGCTATCTAATACTGAAAAACACCTAGAGGGGGGGTGAATAGGTGTACTAGCTAATCTAATGCTAATGATGCTGAATTATAAACTATTTAAGTAAACTAAAACTATTAAGTTAAACATACATAAGGTATAATACAAGAGTGCAGTCGAATTCCTGATGAAGGGCTCGGGACTATCTCCTCAAGATTCCTCTAAATTAAGAGTTGAGGTGCCACTATGACTCTCTTGGTTGAATACAAGTGTGAGCAAACAATCCCAAGCATATAACAATTAAGCACGAGATATTTCAAGCATATAAAGAGATAAGCAATGTATGCATGCATGATAAGTAAACATAAGTGTGTGAGAGAGAGAGCAATCGCAAACACGGGAGATTTATTTCGAGATTCGAGCACCCTTGCTCTACGTCCCCGCCTTCAACACTATTAAGGATTTCCACTAGAATCGATCCCACCGGATCACTCGGTGTCGCAACACCTACAACGAGTTCACATTAGAACTCTTGAACTCACTAGTCCCTCACTTGTTCCCGTAAGAACAACACATGCAAGCACACTAGATTGCCGAGGTCGTACCTCTACACCGAGCTCTCACAAGAACTCGTCACAAACACGAACCCGCAAGTTCACCTCCTCAAATACAAAGATGAACACTTAGTGATCTCAACACTTTGATCACCTAAAAACACTCTCACAAGAAAGCTCCCTAGAGGATTGATATAATGGAAACCTCAAGTATGTGTGATAAAAACAAGATAGAGTAGTGGAGGAAAACTTAAGAAATCTCTTTTGAAAAATACTCTTGAAAACTCTCCTTTTGATATGGAAGTATTAGCCCTAAAATAAGTGGAGAAAACCTCTACAAGAGATGTGAAAAACTGGCTTTGAAACTCTCCAAAAATCTTGATTAAAACAGCCCAAAATAGGCTCATATAAATAGGCTTCAAAATATAGTCGTTGGGGTCAAAGTCAGCAGCAGATCCTTTTGTCGTTGACCGGCCACGGTCAAATTTTTGACTGTTGCAGCCTGCTGGTCGACCGCCCGGTCGACTGGGGCTAGATACAGAGAGCAGAGCTCTCTGGATGGTCGACCGCACGGTCGACCGACCTTAGCTATGCACGTTTTGTGCACATCGGTCGACCGGTCGGACCGTCGACAGCCTGGTCAGCAAACTTTTGAGATTAAAAACTTGGTTAAATAAATCCTTATAAATTCCCATAAAATCACATAAAATCTACAAAATAGGTTCATTGAAATAATTTGATATACAAACTTGTTTGATCAAAAATCAATACATATTACAAACATTTTGACCCATTTTTGTAAAATAGAAATTTTGTCTTAAACAAAAATTTGTATTTTTCCAAATCAATCTCCAAATTAAAAAATGATTTTTTCAAAACTTTTCCAAATACAAAAATAAGATATTTTAAACACTTGAAAGCTTAGAGTGTATTGATATGATCCAATACACATATGAGATGAAATATCTATATTTTTGGCAATAAGCTCTAAAATAAGTTTTAATAAATACAAAACTTAAACATGTGATATAGAACACCAAATAAGTTTTTCTAAACTTTTGAACCAACAATGTGCATTGATGAAATTTAAAACACATATAAACTATATAAACTTATTTTGATGAACTCTATTCATGAAACATAAAAATGTATACTTTAAGACTCAAAAATCAAAACGGTATTTTCCAAAGTCAAAACTGTTTTATGAAAACTTATATAATTTTGTATGTGTGTATATGAGAACTTGAGCAATCCACAACTAATCTATCCTTTAAATTTTGTCTACAAATCAAATCTTAACACTTACAAATACGAGACAACTCTTCTTGAAAATCTTCTTCTCTGTTTGGACACATATATTGCGTAAACATTATTACATTCATACATATATTCTGTAATAAATTATTACAAACTCACTTGTCTTAATATCTTAATTCATGCAAGGTATGATAGGGAGAAGATAATCATGCAATTTATCCAATTAAATTCAAAAGTTCAAAAGAAAGGGGATCGATTCAAATTCAAAAGTTTTAGAAGCTATCTTATCTGAAAACTAGATAAATCAGATAAGATAATATAATCTACTTTTCAGGAAAAATGGATTATTTAAAAACCCTATCAGTTTTGTTAAAGATAAATGTATATCTTATCAATTCTAGAAGACAAACTGAAAATCAAAGAGGATAAATGGATAGAGAAAAGATCAACGGATGAGATGAAGCAATTTAAATTCGGATTCAGGCTGGATATAGTTTAGCATTTTAATCATAACTTTCGCTGCCGAAACTCAAATCTGATGATTCAAGCTACTACAAAAGAAGACTTAAAGAGGTACAATTCTTCTGTTGATCACTCGTTCCAATTCTATCATTTGGTAAGTGATACTCAGTAATCAACACGCCAACAAGTTGCAGATCAGAATTGAATTTCTGGATAAATCAAATCAAGTTTGGAGATAAGAAAAGAATTCAAATATGTAGCTCTTCCTATCTTCATACGCATTCTATCCCTCTGACTTTCTCCTATAAATACCCTCATACCTCGAAGGTAAAAGGCACCAATTCAGAGAGAGCTTTAATTTAGGTTTTATTTTCTTCTTCAATGTAATTTTTATTTTTCTTTATAGCTTAGGTGAGAGAGAGTTACATGATTAAAAGAGAGGAAGAGTTATATAGAGTGACACTATTGTAATCCTTTCTCAAGAAACTGATATTAAAGGTGACAATTAATGGAGGTTTCTCTCACTTTTCCTCATTGTGCTCGATCTCGCTGAAGCCCTGCTTTCTTTATTCTTCTTTATTACTTTGCTTTACTACATGCTAAGGTAAATTTTCCTCATTGTGCTCGATCTCGCTGAAGCCCTGCTTTCTTTATTCTTCTTTATTACTTTGCTTTACTACATGTTAAGGTAAATTTCATTATGGTTCAACAGTAGAGGTAAATATTCTTCTTTTATTTCTTTTTATTTTTTGATTTTTGCATCAACACTTTTCTTTATCTCTTTTTGTTTCTTTTCTTTTATAATTAATATAAAATAACACCACCATCTCTTCTTCTACCATCTTCTTCTTAACTTAACTTAACATTTTTATTTTTTTTTTATGAACTGAGAAGATAAGTATTAACTAGTTTTGGTAATTAAAAGAAGAAACTTATATAACACTTCCATCGTTGTCCCTCTCTGTGGATCACGACCCATTAGCCCTAAGCTACACGGTAGAATTGAGGACCTAGCACTGTTCTAAATTTCTGTATTTTTTTGTGCAGGTTTGGCTCGATCATTCTCCTTCTTGACTTGGTCCAAACCTTGATACAATGAGGTAGACTCCTCTTCAGTACTTGATGTGATCTTGATGCGCGAGCTCTTGAATCAAGACGTGCAAGCTTCAAAACTTGATTTCGAATCTTTTGTTGAAGCTAAATACCTACTAAGATCTTGACCAAATATCTGAAACTATATAAATACAAGATCATTAGTACTATAACTACATGAGTTAATCATCATCAAAACTAGAGCGATGGGCCTTTGGGCCAACAAATACTAGTAACACAAAAGGTTTAATAATATGATGTTGAGGTGACCTTTATTGAGGCTAGTGTCCTTTGGGCTTCTAGAGGGCAGAAGGAGTGTTTTTGTACAGAGGATAGGAGAAGTGGTTTGTTCTGAAATTAGGTTGAGTGTGTTTGTACTGAGGGTGTCAAACGGGCTGAACGCGGCTCGACCCAGCCCGGGTATAACGGGCCAGGGGTAGGCCAGGCCGATGTCACGCCCGCTTCCAAAAATACGTGAAAACAGGGTCGTGATGAGAGTCGGCGACGTATAGAAAAATACCAAGAGATCTTAGTCTTACCGAAGGCCGATGTCACCTCGTCAGCCGCATCAGAATCCAGGGGTCCCATCGGAAAGTTCTTACCAGACTCAACGCGGATAGCCGGCCCGCTCGCCGATTCCTCCGCAGACCACCCGATAGAGCTGGAGGCCATAGGACTTCCTTTAGAAGTCCCAGCGCCCGACGGGCCAATGTCGGCCGCATCACCTCCAGACTCCTCCGAGCGAGCAAAGGAACCAACTGCAGCTCCATAAGCAAATAGAGGATCATACTGGTCCTCTTGCTCCCCATGCTCCTCAGCTCCTGCAACAAAAAGCAAATGATGAGTTATTTAAAGTGCGCTGAAGGCATATTATATGGAGGCCAATCTTACCAGTAGTCGGTTCAGCAACCGACGGCTCAGCCACTAATGGAGCAGCAGAAGGAGGCGCAGCAGAGGGCTCACCCTCTACCACGATGGTAGGAGTCTGGCGACGGGGCCTCTTCGCCGACGACTTCCTACGGGATCCACTCCCACGCTTCCTTTTGAAGTGGACATCAGAGTCCTCTTCCTCCACTTCCTCCACATGTTGTGAGGGAGCTGTCCCCACTACACCAGATCCGGCTTCACGAGCATCAGCTTCATGGGCATCAACCCTCATCCCCGCCTCGAAGCAAGGGCTCCCCGCATCAGAAGCCCCGCTGTCATCTACAGCGATGAACTCCTCTATGCCAGGAACACGGACCCGTTTGCCCTCCATCCTATCGGAAGCCTTCTGCCTCATCCGATGAGAAATTAACTTCACACCCAACGGTTGGCATTAAACCTAGCAGGTGTGGAGTTCGAAGCCGCATACCATTGGCAGAAACACAGGGTCGTCCAAAGGCCGGGATCCCTCAGCGGCGTGCGTAGCCACGCCCCAGTGCCATCTGCGGTAAAGAACCGCCAAGCACGAGCCCCATCAATGAGGCTCCCCAGGAAAGCCAGGTCCGGATTGGGGTTGCCCACATACAACTGGTCATACCCAAATTGGCGGGCAAACCGGCTCGGGACGTAGGGCTCCAGGTAGCAGGTATCCCCACTCCTGTACAGCAAATGCGAGGGCCGGATACAGACCAGCCACTCGAAAACACCCCGACTCATGGGAGACCGACCTGATTCCACATCACGAAATTCCTCGTTGTATCCTGCACCCCGCAGGCGAGGAAAACAACGGAACAGGCTATAAGCGTCATAACGACGCACTAACTTACGGGCCTCGGCCACATAAGTTTTCTGCCACGAACGGCCTTCAAAGCGACGGAGAAGCGCCGTTTGAACACCCTGCGGAGGGTCTTCCCCAGCTCCAATCAAACTGGGACAGTGCAAGGCGAACCACGCCATCAAGTAGGTGTACGGTAAACCTACCCTAGGATTGGGTCCGTCACAAGGCAGGACGGCACCCTTCCCTCGCCTTGACGCCATTGGCCTACAGAAAGCCTCCGTCAGTGCACGAAGGCCCCTCTGAATACAACACACCATGGCCGGGAGAAGACCCAGACGGTGGCCATGAACCAAGCGAACGGCAGGAAGCAGCACAGTCGGATGGACGATGTCTCCCGAAGAAGAAGGTACGACACATTTCTTTAACCAGATGGTTAAGAAGCCGGCCAGCAACGCCTTCCGAGACATAGGCCGACGGGCCTGATGATGAAAGCTCCGAAGAACGTCACCCTTCCCGAGAGGACCATCTTCTTCTGCCACGACGATGTCCTTTTCAGCATGCACCTCCATCCTTGCCAAGATGTCTTCTTCAGCAACTCCGCAATGAGCTGCCTCAGGCGCACTAGTCATATCCGGGAACAAGTAGTTCCCCCAGCTCTTCAAGCTCTTCGAGCTACCCTTGCCACCAGTGTGGATGCTGGAGCAAATGTGCAAATGGCACATCAATTCCCGATATGTCTCGAGCAGAGCAGGCTCCTGCTTTTCCAGAATAGCCAACTCCGCCTCATAGGGAAAGTACTCCTCGTATGGAAGAGACCCGAAGGGCAAAGCAGAGATCTCCCGCATCTCATGCAGGGCCATGCCCAACTCACCAACTGGGGTGAAGAAAGTCCCCGAGGCCGGGCAATACAACTCAAGGATGGCGTAGAAGCACGCCACCTTCATCTCGATGCCGTAGCAGGTCGCCCTGACGGCCTCATGGAGGTTTAACCTCTCTAAGTCCCCCTCAAAATGAGTGAGGATATAGTTGGTCAACTCCGCCCACCACGATCTAGGAGGGTGGACCCAACCGGGAGTCCTGAAATCGGTGGCGGGGTAGTTCCCGTCAACTTCGCAGAACTGAGTGCCAAAGGTCGGCGCCGCAGCTGGGTTCTCTCCTACTGGAAGGTCCCGCGATACCTTCCCAGGGTATAGCCCCATTATGCTACGAGGAGGGCCAGCCCTCGAATAGCCGGACTGGAATGTCAACCTCCCGACACTTACAGACTCGACATTTAGGCTCACGCCCCAAGCCATCTTCCGAGCCTGAGTCGCACTCGCGAAGGAAGACAAAGCAAAATGCCGCTTAGCGGACGGGAGATAGAATCTCTCGCCGTCCAACTGGAAGATCCACTGGCCTTCACCGGCCTGTAGCTGGCGATCGGGATCTGGTGCAGCATCCCCGAACATGAAGTCAGGCTTTCTGTAAGCCTGACGGTCGATATCTTCAAATAGAGCCGTAGTCAAGATGCTCCGCATGGCCTGCGGACCACCGCCCTGAATGAGCGTATCCCGTACAAGGGAGCTCGGCTCGCTGAACAATGAAGCCTGCCCATAGAACTGCAAGCTGATGCTTCCGCCTGCTCGACTGGCTAGACCGAACAGACTGTTCTGGAGGCCGGAGGCGTAATGTACTGCAAAAACAGAAATGAGCTATGATTAGTTCACCAATCAAGTGGATGCGAAAGCTTAAAAATTCACTAAGGCATAGCCTCGCCCAGCAAGCAGGGCCTGCAAGGCGATAGCTTTGAAAAAGCTTCACTTCATGGATAAGACCGCATCTTTGCAGAAAATATCCAAAGCGCCAGCTTCGCTTAAAGCAGGAAGTGGTATAGCCCTAAGGGCTGACGTCATCAAAGGGGCATTATGGTCAAAAGTCATCATGACTGAGAGGACTTATTCAAGTCCTTTTCCTCAAACAGTACGGAGATGGCCCAAGTTATGGCTTCGTGCGAAAGCCCAAAGAAGAACTGTTCAGTTCTTACTTCCCTGGTGCAAGCAAAATAGGGAAGTTGAAGGGAAACGAGTTCCCTGATAAGGACAGATCATATTTGATCGTCCTAATAGCCGAGTATCGACTCCAAAGGATGGAGACCACTCTCTAATCAGACAGGAAAATTTCTTACCGGTGATCGGTCGCTCGATGACCGGAGGAGGAGCGCCCTCCGCCGCAGAAGTCGCCACTTCTTTCCTGCTCGTCTTTTGGGCGCCATCAAAGAAATGTAAGGGTTCTCAAAGAACTCTGAAGCAAAGAAGGAAGAAGAAGGAGAGGAAGAGATAGAAATTTCTCTGAAAAAGGAGATCTTTTCCTGCTCAGCCCGATCGGGCTTTTATAGGCCAATCAGCGCCTGAAATGAGGCCTCGAAAAAAGGCCCATGCCGCCGTTTCGAATTAATTCGAAACAGCGCCCGAAGCGCCTTCCCGAGAAGCGCCGGTTCAACTCTACTAAGAGTTAACTTCGCACTAGTGCAAAAGTGCGGACTTCGCACAATCCGTCAAGGGCTTAGCCGAGAGGCTTACCTTAGCCCTCCAAAAAGGTGTTGCTCGCGCTGACATGCCAGTCTCGCGAAGGTCATTCGAAGGAAGGACTATGTCCTTAGCTCCGCACACAGTTTAGTCCAGCTATGGCCAAACTCTCAGTGAAAGTAAGCAAAAATCAGATGATCAGACGATGAACTTTCATTGATTCAAAAGCAAGGGTACATTTGACATTACATCAAAGCTGTGTTTCATATAACACACCTAGTTGCCTAACAAGGTCATTTGCATAAAAGGCATACAAGCGTTTTTATCTGCTCCCAGGCCAGACCAACGGGACAGGAAGGCCCTCCTCCTGCATAAGGCTGTAATCAGTGGTGCCATAAGGACACGGTCATTTTTCTCCACAAAATGGCAGGTCTTGCCAGGCCATTTTTGTTGAAGCCTGGCAATAAAAACTTATCGCCGCCAACACGTCAGATCACCTATAATGGGAACTAGTTTTGATGCCACGGATCTGACGGGTGTGAGGCCCACTCCCCTGAAGTGGATCGTCTCCGACGAAGGCCACCAAAGTTGAAAGTCGGCAACGATGTCAGTGATCTCACTGATCACCTCCGACGAAGCGGCGACCAGCCTCACCTCAGAACGAATCATCTCGGATAAGAGGCTGCCAACAGCCCCTGGGACACGCATTCGCTGCACCGAATTGTTCCTCCTGCTTAAAAGTAAAGCTTCAACCGGGGAAGCATAAGGCAATTTTATGGCTTCTTCCATCAAGTTACCAGACTGGCAAGCATGGCTCGCTGCAAGGTAAATTGGAGCAAGTTAGCAGTCAAGCACAGAAAGAGCTGCAAAAATACTAAGTCAGATTCTTCGGCGGCAAAGTAATCCAACTTCAGTCAAAGCAGAGGATAAGCCTCGCCTGCACGGCAACCATGGGCTGGTTCAGCAAACGCCAAGTCCTAGCCTCGCCTATACGGCAAAGTCAGACTGATCTTGTGAGAAACAGTCTCAACATTCACCAATATGGCAAGACTGGCTCAACTATTGAAGAAGCCAAGTCCCAAGTCCTGCCTGCGCAGCGGACTTAACAAGCAACGATCTTTCACTGATCAAGCCAAGATGGTAGCTTCACAGAAAACTATGATGAGATCCTTCTCTACAGCAGCCAATTGCAAGATGAAGAACAAGGGAAGTTAATCCCTAAAGCGAGCTGCCAAAGCTAAATTAAGGGAAATGAGTTCCTTAAAAGCAGTGAAGTCTTCGAATGATCAAGACTTACTGGTCCTTGGCCGGTTAGACAACCAGAGTGGGTTTTCCCACTAATTCAGAGATCTGAGTATCTCTCACAACCAAGAGAAGAGAAGAAGAAAGGCAAGGCATTTCTCTTCAGAGGACCTCAAGTGTCCTATTTATAGGCCCCATGGCCTGAGCACTCTCACCTCAAGCGTGGAAGCACGAGCGCATTCAAGGCATTTATTGCGCCCTGATGGAAGGGACGGTTTTCCCTTGGAACCGTGCAAAGGGAGAAAACGTCTCCCTCATAAAAGGCACTTATGACGCCTTGAATAAAGGGAATATCCTCCCTTGGAAACGTGCAAATCGGAGAACATCTCTCTCGATTGGCGCAAAGAAGGAATGATCCTCCTCGTAACCGCCCCACGGCAGTTGGCTTTGAAAAGGCAACAGGAGTTCCAAAGCGAACTTATTTCTTGGAAGCCCAGGCGCGGAACTACCCCGACGCGAAGCTACTCGCGAACCAGTGCAATTTTTCGGCGAATTCATCCCAAAGCAGGATTGAAGGCGAAGCTGAACTCAACCATCATGGCGACGTTCATACTCCACACCACCATACAGCGGTTCAAAGTATTTCGAAGCCTGGGCTATTGCAGACTTTTGAAAACTTTGAAGGGGGTCTTGTTGACACTTAAAAAAGACAAGATTCTCATTGGTCCGAACGATGTCTAAACTTGTTGACATTTACAAAAGACAAGGGACAGACGAGCTGAAGACCAGTTTTCACCCACCTCCAAGGGACAAGGGAGCGGTTTGGACTCCACTGATCCAGCAAGCAGAACAGTGAACCCGGATTGTTTCTAAACAGACCTCAGCAGGTCTAAGATGCTAGCATTTAGCATTACATTAGCCCAAGGAGATAGCCTCGATTGAGAGGCTAGCATCATCAAACTTCGCCAGGAAGCTAACTGATAACTTCGCCGAAACCCTCTTTTCGGACTTCGCTAAGGATTGCCTCTAGCTCCGCTATGAGCTTCAAAGCGGGCATCGCCGCTATGGTCAACCTTTGACCAATCAAAATCTCCTGATGAGATCGGATTCAATCTAATCAAATCCAATCGGGATTCAAATATGGCAGGTGATTGCCGCAATCTCTTGACTCTCTTGAAACGAGTAAGAGGATCAAGGAGAATCTCCCAACGATATGGAAAGGATCAAAACAAATCAGAAAGATCCACCGACCTGCCAATTCTAGCTCCGCAGAAGCTATCCTAGCCTCGCAGCAAGGCTACTTTCCAGATTTAAACAAGATTCAGTTCAATCTGTTTCCATATCTTCAAGGGACGATTATACCCCTGCTCTCTCTATAAATAGCCCGCCAGGGGTACAAGGAGAAGAAGACACATACGAACAGAGAGGGGACATACACCAGAGAGGCGGAGAGGAATCAAGGAGACGCACGCATACGGAGGACTCCACAAGCAGAGGCTTCTTCACAAGGCACCGCGCGTTCTCAAATTCAGAGACCTTTTAGAGAATTGCTTTCTCTAATCAGGGTGTTGATACCCTAACATCGTCCTTCTTCTCAAGGAATCTCCAGAACCAGGCGAGAAGGAATTCCTTATCGAAGGCGATTTTGAGAAGCAGCAAGAGGGTTCTACCAACCTTCTGTTCTCTGATTCCCCGAACCAGGCGAGAAGGGAATCTCATCGCTCGCATCGTCAAAGGGACAAAGTGGTCGCGCGCTGACCAGACTCCTATCGGCACATTTTCCCAGAATCTCTGAGGAGATCTACTTGTAATCTTTTGAGAATACTTGTAATTTAGCTCCTCAAACTTTTATTTGTAAGTTTTCCCCCCTTTGCAAACATAATGGAAAACAAGATGGCGACTCCGCTGGGGATTGTATTCTCCTCTGCTGAGAATCAAGTGTCGCAATGCGACGAACAGACCTTCGGGTCTATCTCTGAATTCAGAAAAGCCGGTGCAGCCAGATCTTCTCTGGCTAAATCTTCAAGCAAAGTCTCTGCGGAGACGGAAAAGGTTCTCTGCAAACCTGCCGCAGTTCTCTGGCGCAATAAGGAAACATGCCCACAGCCCAGATCCTGCACTTTTGAGAACCTGGTTATCCAGATCGATCAAGGAAGATTTGAAGAAGTCCTCTCTGGGGTGGCCTGACGCTTCGAGCACGAAGCACAGGAAAGTCTTCATGGCCAAGGTTTCAAATCAGAAACCAGAGGCAGAATCTTGCCAGCACCCTACAGCCCCGCTTGTGGCTATTCAGGTTCCTTGCGAACCTAGGCGTCCCCCGTCAAGGCTGATATGGAAGCCTAAATAAGAGTCTTCAACCGAAGCTCTCGGAGTAGTCATGCCGAGACTGCGCCTCTCCCACAAAGAAAAGGGTAAGATGTCCATCTGCCCTGACGATGCTGCCAGCCATGAAGTCACGACGGCAATCATACCGTCACTTGAATCAAAGGCAGCGAAGCCTCATGTCAGCCTCGCTCGTACAAGCGAAGCTATTGTACCACAACGAACTCACTGGGTTCGCGCCGCAAGGCTAGGGCCGCAGTGTTATCTGAGGTTGATCCCCTTCGCAGCAGAATAGCGGGCAAAGCACCACAGCGTGCTCCGCTCCCCAATTCATCAGGCACTAAGCTCGCACCTGTCGGTGAAGCTAGCGCCAAAGTACTATTCAATACTAATCCCTTCTGCAGGGATAAGAAGAACGGAGCATCATCCCTTGTACGCTCCAAAAAGGCCTCTCTACGGGGTTGTTCAGGCTCTATTGAGCCTAACCTTCGACAATTCTTGACGAACAAGCGGGAATTGGAGTCTCTCCAAACCACTTCCCCGTGTTGTCAAAGAGGATGCCGACTTGTGACAATCCATTCAGCCCATTGTCGGCAATATCCAATCAAGGTGGCACCTCCGCACCGTCAATCGGTGTTTGACCGGTTATCCGCACATGCCATAAAGAAACATCATGAAAGGAGCGCTTCGCGAGGCCTAGCCTTCGCGTCCGTCAACATGACCGGAAGAGGACGAGAGCGCACAGGGAAGGTCATACATCTGATGATACCCCTTTCGGCTCCCCAGATCCAGATTATAGCCCGGGCTTAGGTGAAGTCTTGGTGCGCGAAGAAGGTGTTTTCCGAAACACCAGATCCAGGGTAGCGATACCCTATAATTATGAGCAGCCTTCTTCCTCAAAGGCCCTAATCTCGCCACAGTCCAGACGATCACCCCAATCATCTGATGGAGAAGATGAAGACAGCGGGTATGCCTCTTCAGCAACAGTCAGTTCTATACGGACGGACAAAGCATCGGTCAATATGGCCGATAACGCCAATGATGATCTTCGTCAGCGCCTGGAAGCTCAGGAGCAAACTTCCAGAATTCAGCAAGAGGCCCTGGACAATATTCAACAGATGCTTGCTCAGCTCCTCAGCAACCGGAATGATGATACCGGGAGCAATCATGATGAGGAGGGACACCTCAGCAACGATCCGCCCAAGACGGAGAAATCTAAGGGAGGCTCTTCCCTGGATGCCGAAGTCCTTAAAGGCCTTCAAGCTCAAATCGCATCCCTAGCTCAGAGGGACGAATTAAAGAAGGTAGGGGCAGTCCGTCCTTATCCGCTAGAGTGGGATTCCGTGCCATATCCGCCAAAGTTCAAACCACCAACGTTGCACACGTATGATGGTAAAAGCTCGCCCAATCAGCACATCTACTATTTCCGGTCCCAGACCGGTAATGTTCTAAACAACGACGCCATCATGGCTAGGTTGTTCATCGGCACCTGAAAGGGGTGGCATTCGACTGGTTCCGAAGCCTTCCTCAGGACTCTATCAATTCCTGGGTCAACCTGGAAACTCGGTTCCTCTCTCGCTTATATGAGGATGACACCGAAGTGACCATGGACAAGCTCCTTTCCGCTGTGCAGAGGAAAGGCGAATCTGTCCGTGAATACATTGAGCGGTTCAGAAATCTATCTCTGATGTGCCCAGCAGGGATGCCATTACCCATGCTCTTACAGACATGCAGGCACAACTTCTTGGATCAAGTAGAAGTCCGCATGGGGGCTGTCAAAGCCCATACTTGGAAGGAATTGGTCGAACAAGCTGAGATAGCCGAGAAATCGGCTAAGAATTCGAGCCATCCGCCCCTAGGAGCAAATGGGGCGCGAACAACAAAGGGCGTAGCGATCTCCCGCAGTCTTCCCAAGCTAAAGGGAAGGAGATTATGTCCGTCGAGCTGACCGGGGACATGCAGTCAAAGGCCAAGAAGAGCGGCGTCAACAGCCAAGAGCCCAAGTTTCCTCCGAAGCAGTACTCCTTCAGAGATGACCAGGTGGTCACGATATTCCATCTGCTCCACAAAGGGAACAAATGAAGCTACCGGACGCTCGCCGTCCCAATGAGATAGGGCGTACAAACGACCCTAAATACTGCCTCTACCACAGGATGATCCACCATCCTACTGACAAGTGCTATGTTCTCAAGGATAGAATTCAAGCCTTGGTCGACGCCGGAGTCCTCACATTGAAGACGGAACAGAAGAAAGTCACTGCCAATATGGTGACTCTTGCGTTCGGCACTGCTCAGAAGGTCACAGTTCCCGACGGGACCTATCCAGCCCCCACACCCGCGGTTGGAAGTCAAGCATTCTTCAACCATAGCTAAAGTTGACAAGGGTCTCGTCCCCTTGACATTGGAGACAGGGGAAGTTATGTGGATACACCCTGACCTCGTCCGAGACGTACAGCGGACGTCGAAGGACTCCAGCAAAAAGGGCAAGTCCTGCAATGTCATCTCTGTCCTGCCAGATGATGGTAATCTTACTTCGGCTTCCCTCAGCGATTCAGAAGAAGAGAAGCATGCCTGTACGGCACAGGCAGATGCACCTCAACAGACAGGCACCCGGTCTGGAAGATCATACTTAAAGCAGTATGACAAGTCTACTGACGAGATACAACAGCAAAACGACGTCAGTACCAATGCCGGCATCCACTCCAGTTCTGACCAAAGGGAAGGAGAAGCCTAAGGAAGTGCGGTTCGACCATGTGTTGAAGAAACCGCCAGGCCAAGGGTTAGCCACGCCCTTTCGCTTTGATATATTGGCCCACTTAGCCAATATCCCGGCTCGTATCACAATACACGAGCTCCTTCGTCTCTCTAAAGAGACAAGAGAGGCACTCAGAGATGCGCTGGCCAACTCGGAGTCCTTTCTGACATGCATGCCTGAGGTTCCTGGTGATGAGATGCAGCCTTCCTGCTCAGAGTGCCATCACGCACAGTCCAAAGTGCCTGCTATTACCTTTACGGTGGAAGATATGCTTCTCAAAGACAACAAGCATGATCGACCTCTGTACTATACCGGATATATCGGTTCAACATGCATTGAAAGAGTACAAGTCGATCCAGGGTCTGCACTCAGCAATCATCCCAAAAGGCTCCTCTATTTCCTCGGCATACCATTGTACAGGTTGTCCGCAACCACCACTACAATATATGGTTTCAACGCCGGGAGCAGCCATCCGCTTGGAAAGATTCGGCTCCGCTGCAGAATCGGAAGCCTGAAGTCAGAAGTGACATGCTATGTCATCGACGCTGACACATCATACAACCTGTTACTGGGACGACCATGGATCCATGCCAACTGGATCGTTCCTTCCACTCTCCATCAGTGCTTCAAATATGTTGAAGATGATGCGACAGTACGAACTGTCTTCGCTGAAAAGCAACCCTTCAAGGGGGTGGAAAATACTTCACCGACGCCCTCTTGTATCAAGAGGCCGACGGAACGCCTGCACAACCATTGCCAGACGATGATGAAAGCGGCAATGAGGCGGATTCAGAATCCGAAACAGGCGTGCCAGCCATTTCGATTGGCGAACCAATTGTAGCATGCTTTAATGACCCCAATGTAATATCCCTCCCGATGAAGAGGGAGAATGGGTAATTAATGATAGTATCTCTGCGAGCATCGAGTCGATTAAATCCATTATGGAGACTCTCTTCATACGCCCGTACATGAGCCAAGTTCGGCTACTACATCTGTGGAGGATATAGAAGGGGCCACGCTGGTGATCCCTCCATCCAAACAAGGTCAGTTGCCGATAATCTTCGGCAGAGCCCTGCCAGGGAGATTCTCAACTATAGACTCAAGCTCAGAGTCGGGTGCTCCACAGTTCTTTCATTACGCGCCATCAGCGCGCCATATTATGAAGAAGATGGGTTACAACCTGAAGCAGGGAGCGGGCCTAAACTTCGGAAAAGGAAGACGCAGCTTGATGCGTAATTCCATCCCAAGAGGGAAACCTGCAAATTACTATGATAGTACACGCAGGGGTTGGGTTATGTTACACCCACATCGTCAGTAACGGTTCAGGTCAAAGACGGCGAACCAATTCCATTACAGTCGGGTTCATCTGCCGAGTGGGACTCTGACATCAGCATAGGAGGAATGTTCAACGGCCTCACTGTGAATATGACCTCAGGCAGTCAATTGGAACCTGCGGACGCTGCTGATGAGGAACCTTGGGCCCAGCAATTAAGTCTCCAATGGGAAAAGCGGTTCGAGCTGCGCGAGCCACCTACCGAAGACAAGGTGATCCAGGTTAACTTGGGTAGTCAAGATCACCCCAAGCCTATTTTCATAAGTGAAAGCTTATCACTCATCGAAAAGGAAGAATTGATAATGCTCGTGAAAGAGTATATAGATGTCTTCGCCTGGAGCTATGAAGACATGCCCGGACTTGATCCACAGGTCGATATGCACCGTCTAAACATCAAGCCCGACGTTAGGCCAGTCAAGCAGCAACAACGTCGGTTCCGCCCAAACATCATGGAGGCTATTGAAGCCGAAGTTCATAAGCTCAATGCTTGTGGCTTCATCCGGGAGGAACAACATCCAGATTGGGTGGCTAACATAGTCCCCGTCCTCAAGAGAATGGGAAAATACGAATCTGCATCGACTACCGTGATCTCAATACGGCCTGTCCCAAAGATGAATTCCCACTGCCGATCACCGATGTCATGATCGACAACACATGCGGATTCGAGAGGATGTCTTTCATGGACGGCTTCTCAGGGTATAACCAGATCAAGATGTATCCTGATGACGAGAAGCATACTTCTTTCCGAACGCCATTGGGGGTATACTGCTACACTGTAATGCCCTTCGGACTGAAGAACGCCGGAGCAACCTACCAGCGGGCGATGAGCATGATCTTCCGCGACCATCTCCGAAAGACGGTGGAATGCTATGTTGACGACATTGCCGTCAAAAGCCGCAGCAAAAATGAACATCTTCGTGATCTGAAAATGATGTTCGACATAATGCGGGCTCATCAGCTGAAAATGAACCCGACAAAATCCTTCTTGGGAGTGTCTAGCGGCAAATTCCTTGGTTTATTGTCACATCAAAAGGAATTCATCTTGACCCAGACAAAGTCAAAGCCATACAGGACATGCATCCACCGAGGAACCTCAAAGAGCTCCGAGGCTTGCAAGGCAGATTAGCCTACATCAGAAGATTCATAGCAAATCTTTCAGGCCGTTGCCAGCCCTTTACCCGTCTCATGAAAAAGGGTACTGCCTTCATATGGGACCAAGCTTGTCAAGAAGCTTATGAAGACATTAAGAGGTATCTCACAAAACCTCCGGTCTTAGTGGCCCCTACATCAGGGAAAACATTCTTGCTTTATGTAAAAGCTCTGGATTATTCCCTCGGCGCCCTCCTCGCTCAAAAAGGACGACAATGGCCATGAGCAGGCCATTTATTACCTGAGCAGGACTCTCATAGGAGCGGAATCTCGCTACAATCCTATTGAGAAAGAGTGTTTAGCTCTCGTCTTCGCTGTCCAGAAGACGCGACATTATTTGGTTGGCCAAACCATACATGTCATCTCCAGGGTGAACCCTTTACGTCTTCTCATGACGAAGCCAGGGTCGCTGAATTCAAGGTTGGCTAAATGGGCACTTCTGTTGTCTCAATACGACATGACCTTTACTCCTCAGAAGCAGTTAAAGCCAGGCCCTTGCAGAGTTCTTAGCTGCTCACCCAGTTTCAGAACATTCAAAACTTCACGAAGACATCCCTGATGAAGTCTTCGAGTCTAATGCAACCTCAGCAGAGGAAGTGTGGCAGATGTTCTTCGACGGAGCATCGCGGACGGCCCCAAAGGGAAAATTATTGCCGGGGTGGGGGTTGTGTTCATCTCCCCACAGGATCATATCCTTCCCAGAGCATTCTCCTTGACAGAATCATGCTCTAATAATGTAGCGGAATACAATGCTCTGCTCATCGGTCTCCAGCTCGCCCATGGAATGGGGGTACGCTACCTTGAAGCTTACGGCGATTCAAAGCTGATCATTAGCCAGGTAAAAGGCGAATATGAAGTCCGCCATGAGGGACTTGGTGCCTTATTATCATACAACCATCGAATTGGCTAGCTTATTTGAAGGCTTCTACATCGGGCATGTGTCCCGATCTCAAAATATCAAGGCGGATGCTCTCGCTGCATTAGCGACAACGCTAGCCTTACCGGCCGACACCGAGTATCACCTCACAGTCGCAACCCGGCATCTCGTATGCTCCAAGCATATGCTAAAGATTCAAGAGGTCCATAATATCTCCGTGGGTCTTGAGCCGAGGGATTGGCGCTTCCCTCTCATTGACTACGCTCTGCACGGTCTGCTTCCAGACGATCCCAAAGAAGCGGCGTCCATCAGACGAAGGTCGCTCCGTTTCTACTATGATCCCATTGAAGACACTCTACCGTCGTTCATATGACGGTGTCCTCCTCCGTTGTCTCTCTCATTCAGAGGCACAGGAAGTGCTTAAAGAAGCACATGATGGCATTTGCGGAGCTCACCAGCGCGGTCCAAAGCTTAAAGACAGGCTGCACAGACTTGGGTACTACTGGCCGACCATGATGGCCGATGCCACCCAATATGCACGAAGGTGTAAGGGTGCCAGGTCCATGCAGACTTCATACACCAACCTTCGGAGTTGCTCCACCCTACTGTTGCTTCATGGCCATTTGAAGCATGGGGAATCGATGTCGTAGGGCCAATCAGTCCCTCTTCGGCAAGAGGTCACCGGTTTATCCTGGCAATAACCGATTACTTCTCAAAATGGGCAGAGGCCACACCGTTGGCCGAAGTTAAAACCTCCAATCTGGTTAGCTTCATCAAACACCATGTCATCCATCGATTTGGTGTACCCAGACGGATCATCCATGACAATGGTCCCCAGTTCGTAAGCCAAGGGTTCTATCGGTTCTGCGATAAATACCGAATTCAGAATGTGGCTTCAACCGCCTACAATCCTGCCGCCAACGGCTTGGCAGAGGCATTTAACAAGACAATCATCAAGCTGCTCAAGAAGTTTGTCTCCTCGAACAAGCGAGATTGGGACGAAAAGCTCGGTGAATGCCTTTGGGCCTACCGGACTACGGTTCGGACACCGACAGGCAATACGCCTTTCTCCCTGGTATATGGGTGCGAAGCGGTCATCCCATTGGAAATCCAGGTGCCATCATTGCGGGTAGCCCTGACTACTAAGATGACATCAGAAGACAATGATCACTTGCGTCTTCAAGAGCTCGAAGCCCTGGACGAGAAGCGGCTGCAAGCTCAGCAAACACATCGAGCTATATCAGGCTCGGATGTCAAAAGCCTTCAATAAGAAGGTCAAGCAGAGAGTCTTCCACAAAGGAGACCTAGTCTTAGCCGTCAGACGACCGATGATTATGACGCATAAGACCAAAGGCAAATTTCAGCCTAAATGGGAAGGACCGTTTGTGATAGAGACAGTCTATTCAAACGGAGCATACCGCCTTACAACTGCAGATGGCGACCTCCTCATGATGCCGATCAATGACAAGTTCTTAAAGAAGTACTATCCTTAATCAAGGATCTTCCCCTCGATCAAGTTAACATTACACCTCTGATCGAGATCCGCCGTCCGGAATGCGCACAAAGAGAGCCTCTCTCTTTCTCCAAGCATATCAAACCTGTTGATAGCTGGGGGTTTGCTTAAAATCCCAAGGACCTGCTCCCACTTGATTCCCTCTCCAGAATCACCTACCAATTCTCATCCATAGAATGGTAGGACCCACATATATTCGCTGTTATGTTAACATTAAACTATGACAGCAATCCCCTCGTTTCTCCCCGAGATAATGAGACCTCCAAAGTCACCTACCAATTCTCATCCATAGAATGGTAGACACACATAATATCTCGCTGTGTTGTACGTTAACATTAAACCTATGACAGTGATTCCCTCGTTTCTCCCCGTGAAAACGAGACTTTTCCAAAACTCCATTGCAATTTTGAGCTTAGTGGCGTCTCAATTGGTTACGTCATCGCGACCTCCTGAACGAGCAGACAGCTAAGTCTTAATCCCGAGTCCTGTTGACAATTTACAAAGACAGGTCTCGATACTCATTGATATTTACAAAAGACGAGTATCACTCATTGTTGAGCTTGGTGGCTTCTCAACCAGTTATGTCATTGCGACCTCTGAACTGACAGATAGCCAAGCTTCATCTACCATTGAACTTAGCAGCGTCTCAATGGTTACGTCATTGCGACCTCTTAACCAGCAGACAGCTAAGTCTCAATCTCGAGTCCCTGTTGACATTTATAAAAGACAGGTCTCGATACTCGTTGACATTTACAAAAGACGAGTATCACTCATTGTTGAGCTTGGTGGATTCTCAACCAGTTACGTCATTGCGACCTTGAACTGGCAGATAGCCAAGTCTCATCTACCATTGAGCTTGGTGGCTTCTCAACTAGTTATGTCATTGCGACCTCTGAACTGACAGATAGCCAAGCTTCATCTACCATTGAACTTAGCGGCGTCTCAATTGGTTACGTCATCGCGACCTCTGAACCAGCAGACAGCTAAGTCTCAATCCCGAGTCCTGTTGACATTTACAAAAGACAGGTCTCGATACTCGTTGACATTTATAAAAGACGAGTATCACTCATTGTTGAGCTGGTGGCTTCTCAACCAGTTACGTCATTGCGACCTCTGAACTGGCAGATAGCCAAGTCTCATCTACCATTGAGCTTAGTGGCGTCTCAATTGGTTACGTCATCGCGACCTCCGAACCAGCAGACAGCTAAGTCTCAATCCCGAGTCCTGTTGACATTTACAAAAGACAGGTCTCGATACTCGTTGACATTTACAAAAGACGAGTATCACTCATTGTTGAGCTTGTGGCTTCTCAACTAGTTAGTCATTGCGACCTCTGAACTGACAGATAGCCAAGCTTCATCTACCATTGAACTTAGCGGCGTCTCAATTGGTACGTAATCGCGACCTCTGAACCAGCAGACAGCTAAGTCTCAATCCCGAGTCCTGTTGACATTACAAAAGACAGGTCTCGATACTCGTTGTGACATTTACAAAAACGACGAGTATCACTCATTGTTGAGCTTGGTGGCTTCTCAAACAGTTATGTCATTGCGACCTCTGAACTGGCAGATAGCCAAGTTCATCTATCATTGAGCTTAGTGGCGTCTCAATTGGTTACGTCATCGCGACCTCTGAACCAGCAGACAGCTAAGTCTTAATCTCGATGCTTGCTGTAATACCCCTTTCCCGGAATACGTACTTAGTTACGTATTCGCCCTTTGACCGTATCTTCCGATTTACCATCCGTATTTGACCGATTTTGATTTCAAACATATTATAATATTTTAGATTTTATGTGATTTTCTAGAATTTTCTGAAATAAAATGAATTTCTTCAAAAACCGGTGTCGGCCAGTATCGCTGACCGATTTCCGAATTTTATCTTCCAAACTATAGGAATTTCTAGAAAGTCCTTTAGACTTTATTGCTTAGAATCATATTTCTTACTTACACTCTTTTTCTGAGATTTTTATAAATTTATGAAAATTCTTTCGGAGTCGGTAAATTTCTGATTCCGGGATTTTTAATTAAAAATCTATACAGTATTTCTTCAAACGAATTTCACCATTGGTCTTCAAATATTTTCTTGATTTTTGGTAAAAATTCCAGACCAATCCAAAATACTTGAATTTTTAGCATTTTTCCAAAATTTGCAAAAATTGATTTTCCACTTCACTTGCCACCTCATCATTCCACTCACCTCACCTACCCCCCACTCACTCTCACCCTTCCCCATGGCCGGCCAAGTGTCAAATGGAGGGACACCTCACCCTCACACTTTTGCAAGAAAGCCCTCCACTTCCATTATAATCACAACTCCTTTACAAATTCCCCAAAACTATATATTCATTCCATTTACAAAATTCCCTTTTTCCTTCTCTTTCACTTCACCAAGAGAAATTCCTCCATCTTCATCTCCAGCAAACCCTAGCTCTAGGGCTCTTCAACCTCTTCACCTCAAAGCTTCAAGGATCTCTTCTTCAACCTCTACTTCATCAAGGCAACTCCAAGAAGAGTTCTTCAACTTCTAGCTTCATCACCAAGTGTGGAGTGAAGCAATCTCCTCCATCCATAGGATCAAGCTTCAGATCTGAACCATCCAGGTGAGTTCTTACTCACCAAGACTTAATCTACCAATTACATGTGCTAGGGTAGTGATCCATATTCTTGGGTATGATAAAAACCTATTTTTAGGTCATAACACTCAAATCCAACATAACTAGGTGAACCTATCATTTACCTTGACTATTCTATGTTCTAGTGAGCTTGTATTAGTAAAACAAGACTTGTAATGCTGTGAAAATCCCACTTTTAACCGTTAGAATCAAACCACACAAATCTGGAGTTCTGCTCAGTACACTGTTTTCCCCTCTATTAGTCGACTAATCCTAAGGACCAGTCGACTAGAACACTTAGCTAAAACTTAGTTTTTCTGGAAAACCTAGTATTAGTCGACTTTCCCAAAATACTAGTCGACTAGTAAACTCTCGGGAAACCCTATTAGTCGACCCCTGAATCCACCTAGTCGACTAATCCCACTATTAGTCGACTAACCCCCTTACCTTAGTCGACTAACATGCACAGCAACATAATTTCAATTCTCTGTATCCTAGTTTTAGTCGACCAATCCGAACTCCTAGTCGACTATAGGCCCTATTAGTCGACTAATCCATGTCCCTAGTCGACTAATTCTGGGAGTATTGCATAGTTAAATTCTGTTCTGAACTTGGTTCTTATACTTGTTAAATATGTGTTGTATCTTGATTGTTCATGCTTCAATACTGGCTCTACATGGCTCGTTACTGAATGGATGTGTCTATTGTTATCACATGACCTGTTATTGCATATAATTGTTCCATGACATGTTAAATAACAATACCACCACCTATCATGCCATCTCTTAAAACAAAGCATGATACCCTTGACTTTTACATAAAATACACCAACTTACACATGGGTCGGGGGAAATGTGCGGAATATCGGTATGTGTTCGTGTTTACAGTGGTTCCGGTCTGACCTGTGGTACGCCAGGGGACCGAGCAGGCTTCACTATTCCGGTTTTGACCGAGCAGGCTTCACTATTCCGGTTTTGACCGAGCAGGCTTCATTATTTCAGGTTTCACCCACTGTAAACATAGTTCGTCGATACAACCGCTATTTCCAATAACAACCTTGTCATACTAGGATATGGATCTATGTGCTCTGGGACGCTGGGCCACATAGCTAGATATCACAGTAAGACAAGTAATAATAATAAGACACTCATTGTATATTCATTTCATATGTCATTACCTTACATAGTTACATATCCTGAGATGCATGGTTACTTAGTATTGCTCTTCTACCACTATTCACGATCCTATTGTCACTTGACTATTTTATTTCTCGTATTATGTCTTGACCCTTTGGATTTGCACATTCAGATTCAGAGGCCTGGAACGAGGTGGAGCCTTCCACTGAGGACTTGGCTTACCTTGGAGATCAGTCCGACCAGTCCTAGATCCAGCGTGCCCGGCACTTCTTTTGGTTCACGTGGTCTCCATCCACACGTGAGCATTTTTGTATTTTGGGTTGTATCTCGTTTCATTTTGGACTGGGGTTGTGATATTGGACACTGTATGGTGATTTTGTATATCATAACTTGTATAACTCTGTACTTTTATCTTGTATGTTGGCATATGATTGTATCTCGCTGTGTGTTATACTCTGATACTTGTTGTACTATATGCTTAGCGTATATACGTGGGTGCACCCTTTGGCCTACGTATATGCGTCGCAGTGACGTCCCCGTATCATTGGGATCGGGGCGTTACAGGTTGGTATCAGAGCCTAGGCTCTCAAACCTAAAAGTACAATCAAGTGGCAAATTCTAGTGATTTGCTAATGCCAACTACAATGTACAAAGTTATCTAGTCCTTCTTGATTCCGTCCTTGACTCATTTCCTCGTATCCTAAACTCCTTTCCCTTGCTTCCAATTCCAGATCTTATCCCTTTCGGTATGGAGAGACGTTCGGGTCGCAACAATGTCGGGCAAGTCCCGAATGGACCCGTGGGAGGAGAAGGGAGTGCTGATGTCCTGAAGATCATTCAGGCAATGATGGTAACCCAGCAACAGCAGGTGGAGATCCATCAGCAGCAGACTGAGCTTCTCAGGCAGGAGCTAGCAGCCCCGAAGGAGCAGAAACCGGGGAACGTTTCAGATTTTCGGCGGCTGCAACGGCTACCTTCTCGGGGATCGAGAGGCCTTTGGAGGCCGAACAGTGGTTGGTGGACACCACTGACTTGCTGAACGCCGCCAGGGTGCCCAAGGAGAGCCAAGTGGAGGTTGTAAAGATCCAGCTAAGGGACGTGGCCCGGACTTGGTGGTTGGCCGAGGAGGCCCGTTTGAAGAAGCCTATCTCCTGGGATACCTTCTCTAAGAGCTTCTACAGCCGTTTCTTCCCCGCCACTGCTCAGAAGGACATGGAGGAGCAGTTCATCAGACTGCAGCAGGGAGACAGAACTGTGGATGAGTATGCGGCAGAGTTCCTCAGGCTGAGTCGCTTCGCCCCCTATATGGTGTCAGATGAGGAGAAGAGGGCGAGCAGGTTCCAGCAAGGCCTGCAGATGGAGATCCAGATGTACATGATGGCTCAGCAGTTGAAGACCTATGCTGAAGTTCTTTCTATCGCTCGTGAGGTGGAGCGAGGATTTCAGAGGAAGCAGGAGAGCCAGGCCTTGAAGAGGCCGTTTGTGCGATGGGCAGAGGAGGACCATCCAGGGCAGCCAAGATCCAGGCCAGACAGCCGTTCAGAGCAGTTCCATATCAGACGGCTCGACCAGGTCCTATCTGCCATTTCTGCCAGAAGCCAGGACACACCCAGCAGAATTGCCGGAGGGCCAACGGATGGTGTCTTGTGTGTGGAGCGCGGGATCATGCCGTGGAGACATGTCCGCACAGGAGAGTGGGGTTTGCTACCCAAACCTTGCCAGCACCAGCACCTCAGGGGCAGTATGTGCAGAGGGCGCTACCGGGGCCGGTTGGACAGAGGCAGCAGGGACCGGTGAGGAGAGCTCTTCCCCTTCCACCACAGCAGGTTGGCCGCCCAATGCAGAGAGGAGCCAGACCAGCAGCAGGGCGTGGCAGGGGTCAGGCCTACAACCTGACAGTAGAGGAGGCAGAGGCTTCGGGGGAGGTGATCACAGGTACTATCAGAGTTCATTCTATACCTGTCCTCGCACTCTTTGATTCAGGTGCATCCCATTGTTACATCTCCGACAAGTTTGTGGCTTTGCATTCTATTTCTGTTAAGGCTTTAGACCATGGATGGGAGATTAGTACTGGGAATGGGGTAGTTTTATCTTCTAGAGTTTGTGCTGACTGCCCAGTAGAACTTTGTGGAAAGGTCTTGTCCATAGATATGCTCGTACTAGACACCAAGGGGTACGACGTGATCTTAGGCATGACCTGGCTCAGTCAGTACCATGCAGTGATTGACTGTAGGGGGAGGAAGGTCAATTTCAGGATCCCACATCAGCCGGAGTTCCAGTTTAGCGGAGAGGTGAAGCCTGCTAAGGAGAAGGTTCAGTTGACCGCCTCGGAGGCTCAGAAGGGAGTGCCAGTGTGGGATGAATTTCCAGAGGTCTTTGCTGAGATTTCAGGTCTTCCACCGGAGAGGATAGTGGAGTTCTCCATTGATACAATTCCAGGGACAGCTCCTATATCTAAGGCTCCATACAGGATGGCACCGACGGAGTTGGAGATCCTGAAGAAGCAGCTGCAGGAGTATTCGGACAAGGGATTGATCCGGCCTAGCACTTCACCATGGGGAGCTCCGGTGCTACTGGCGAATAAGAAGGATGGTGGCAAGAGGCTGTGCATTGACTACAGGGAGTTGAACAAGGTCACCATCAAGAACAAGTATCCCTTGCCCAGGATTGATGACTTGTTTGATCAGCTAATGGGGCCCGTGTATTTTCTAAGTTAGATTTACAGTCGGGCTACCATCAGCTGAGGGTGAAGAAGGAGGATGTTCCTAAGACGGCATTCAGGACCCGATATGGCCACTACGAGTTTCTAGTGATGCCTTTCGGAGTTACCAATGCCCCTGCTGTGTTCATGGACTTGATGAACCGGGTGTTCTCTCCTTACCTGGATCAGTTTGTGGTGGTGTTCATAGACGACATCCTGATCTATTCCAAGAGTGACAAGGAGCATGCAGAGCACCTGAGAATCGTGTTGCAGACTCTTCGGCGGGAGCAGCTTCATGCCAAGAGGAGCAAGTGTGAGTTCTGGCTGGACAGCATAGCTTTCCTCGGACATATAGTTTCAGCTGAGGGAATCTCGGTTGATCCTAGTAAAGTCCAAGCGGTGCAGAATTGGCCAGCACCGAAGACGGTGACTGAGATAAAGAGCTTTCTTGGACTAGCCGGATATTACAGGCGCTTTGTCCAGGATTTCTCTAGACTTGCAGCTCCGTTGACCAGGCTTACCAGGAAAGGGAGAGATTCATATGGACAGGAGAATGTGATGCAGCTTTTGAGCAGTTGAAGCAGAAGCTTATTTCAGCCCCAATCTTGAGGACCCCTTCAGGAAGAGGAGGGATGGTCATTTTCTGTGATGCATCGGGTAGAGGCCTGGGGTGTGTGCTTATGCAGCATGATCATGTTATAGCATACGCATCTAGGCAATTGAAGCCTCATGAGAGGAATTACCCAACTCATGACTTGGAGTTGGCGGCAGTGATCTTTGCCTTGAAGATTTGGAGACACTACCTTCTGGGGGACAAGGTGTTGATATACACAGACCACAAGAGCCTCAAGTATATTTTCTCACAGAAGGAGTTGAATATGAGACAGAGGAGGTGGTTGGAGCTTATGGCGGACTACGATGTTGACTTGCAGTATCATCCAGGCAAAGTCAATACCGTTCCAGATGCACTGAGCAGGATGCCGGAGTACAGGGTGCTAGTTCACCTTACTCAGCAGAAAGAGTTGATCCAGGAGTTCATCAGATTAGATTTGAGGTTGGTACAGGGAGGTGATAAGGCAGGGCAGCTTATGGCATTGCAGATCCAGTCCTCATTGGTAGAGGAGATCAAGGAGGCTCAGAAGGAAGATCCAAGATTGCAGACATTCAGGACTCAGGTGGAGGCTGGACTGAGGACAGATATTTGTATTCGTCCGGATGGTGCTTTGTATTATGGTAGTAGACTTTGTGTTCCCCAGGGAGAAGTCAGACAGAAGATTCTAGAGGAAGCACACAGTTCTGCCTATTCTATACATCCGGGAGGAAACAAGATGTATCAGGACCTGCAGAAGCACTTTTGGTGGAATGCCATGAAGAGGGAGATAGCCCAGTTTGTTGCCAAGTGCTTGGTTTGCCAGCAGATAAAGATCGAGCATCAGAGATCAGCTGGACTACTTCAACCTTTGCCAATACCCGAATGGAAATGGGAGCACATCACTATGGATTTCGTGACAGCTTTGCCTCGGAGTCCTAAGGGTAATAATGCGGTGTGGGTGATCGTTGATCGCCTCACCAAGTCTGCTCACTTCATACCTTTCCGGGTTGGTCAGTCGACAGAGGTTCTGGCAGATAAGTATCTGAAGGAGGTGGTTCGTCTGCATGGAGTTCCGGTGAGTATTGTATCAGATAGAGACTCCAGATTCAGGTCCCATTTCTGGGAGAGTCTCCAAGAGAGTCTGGGCACTCATCTGAAGTTCAGTACAGCATATCATCCCCAGACAGACGGGCAATCTGAGCGGACTATTCAGATCCTTGAAGATATGTTGAGGGCTTGCATGATGGACTTTGAAGGATCTTGGGAGGATCATCTACACTTGGCCGAGTTTTCATATAACAATAGCTATCAGGCCAGTATTAAGATGGCGCCATTTGAGGCACTGTATGGTAGGAAGTGCCGATCACCGATTTGCTGGGATGAAGTCGGTGAGAGGAGTCTTTTGGGGCCCGAGATGTTGATGCAGACTACAGAGAAGGTCAGGGTTATCAGAGATCATCTTCGAGCCGCTCAGAGTAGGCAGAAGAGTTGGGCTGATACTCTAAGGAGGCCATTGGAGTTCCAGACCGGAGACCATGTACTCTTGAAGATATCACCTACCAGGGGAGTTATCCGGTTTGGCACTCGCGGGAAGCTGAGTCCGAGGTATATTGGCCCGTTCGAGATCCTGGATCGTGTGGGAGACGTGTCTTATAGATTAGCATTACCGCCGTCTTTAGACGGGGTGCATAATGTCTTCCATGTGTCCCAGTTGAGGAGGTATGTCCGGGACGACAGCCACATTCTGGATCATTCCGAGCTAGAGCTGCAACCGGATCTATCATACCAAGAACAGCCGATGGCCATTCTGGACAGGAGTGTCAAGATACTGAAGAGCAGGGCTATTCCATTGGTGTTGGTGTCTTGGAGCAGACACGCGCCGGGAGAGGCCACCTGGGAGCGAGAGGACGTTATCCGGGAGCGTTATCCCCAACTTTTCCCGTCTTGATCTGGTAAGACTCTTTCCTTCTACTCTTGTCTTTACAGTTATCTTTCATTGTGTCCATATCTATCTGTTGCTCTTCCTGTTATCTTTCACCTTAGGAAATTTCGAGGACGAAATTTTTGTAAGGTGGGTAGATTGTAATACCCCTTTCCGGAATACGTACTTAGTTACGTATTCGGCCCTTTGACCGTATCTTCCGATTTACCATCCGTATTTGACCGATTTTGATTTCAAACATCATTTTATAATATTTTAGATTTATGTGATTTTCTAGAATTTTCTGAAATTAAAATGAATTTCTTCAAAAACCGGTGTCGGCCAGTATCGCTGACCGATTTCCGAATTTTATCTTCCAAACTATTAGGAATTTCTAGAAAGTCCTTTAGACTTTATTGCTTAGAATCATATTTCTTACTTACACTCTTTTTCTGAGATTTTTATAAATTATGAAAATTCTTTCGGAGTCGGTAAATTTCTGATTCCGGGATTTTTAATTAAAAATCTATACAGTATTTCTTCAAACGAATTTCACCATTGGTCTTCAAATATTTTTCTTGATTTTTGGTAAAATTTCCAGACCAATCCAAAATACTTGAATTTTTAGCATTTTTCCAAAATTTGCAAAAATTGATTTTCCACTTCACTTGCCACCTCATCATTCCACTCACCTCACCTACCCCCCACTCACTCTCACCCTTCCCCATGGCCGGCCAAGTGTCAAATGGAGGGACACCTCACCCTCACACTTTTGCAAGAAAGCCCTCCACTTCCATATAATCACAACTCCTTTACAAATTCCCCAAAAACTATATATTCATTCCATTTACAAAATTCCCTTTTTCCTTCTCTTTCACTTCACCAAGAGAAATTCCTCCATCTTCATCTCCAGCAAACCCTAGCTCTAGGGCTCTTCAACCTCTTCACCTCAAAGCTTCAAGGATCTCTTCTTCAACCTCTACTTCATCAAGGCAACTCCAAGAAGAGTTCTTCAACTTCTAGCTTCATCACCAAGTGTGGAGTGAAGCAATCTCCTCCATCCATAGGATCAAGCTTCAGATCTGAACCATCCAGGTGAGTTCTTACTCACCAAGACTTAATCTACCAATTACATGTGCTAGGGTAGTGATCCATATTCTTGGTATGATAAAAACCCTATTTTTAGGTCATAACACTCAAATCCAACATAACTAGGTGAACCTATCATTTACCTTGACTATTCTATGTTCTAGTGAGCTTGTATTAGTAAAACAAGACTTGTAATGCTGTGAAAATCCCACTTTTAACCGTTAGAATCAAACCACACCAAATCTGGAGTTCTGCTCAGTACACTGTTTTCCCCTCTATTAGTCGACTAATCCTAAGGACCAGTCGACTAGAACACTTAGCTAAAACTTAGTTTTTCTGGAAAACCTAGTATTAGTCGACTTTCCCAAAATACTAGTCGACTAGTAAACTCTCGGGAAACCCTATTAGTCGACCCCTGAATCCACCTAGTCGACTAATCCCACTATTAGTCGACTAACCCCTTACCTTAGTCGACTAACATGCACAGCAACATAATTTCAATTCTCTGTATCCTAGTTTTAGTCGACCAATCCGAACTCCTAGTCGACTATAGGCCCTATTAGTCGACTAATCCATGTCCCTAGTCGACTAATTCTGGGAGTATTGCATAGTTAAATTCTGTTCTGAACTTGGTTCTTATACTTGTTAAATATGTGTTGTATCTTGATTGTTCATGCTTCAATACTGGCTCTACATGGCTCGTTACTGAATGGATGTGTCTATTGTTATCACATGACCTGTTATTGCATATAATTGTTCCATGACATGTTAAATAACAATACCACCACCTATCATGCCATCTCTTAAAACAAAGCATGATACCCTTGACTTTTACATAAAATACACCAACTTACACATGGGTCGGGGGAAATGTGCGGAATATCGGTATGTGTTCGTGTTTACAGTGGTTCCGGTCTGACCTGTGGTACGCCAGGGGACCGAGCAGGCTTCACTATTCCGGTTTTGACCGAGCAGGCTTCACTATTCCGGTTTTGACCGAGCAGGCTTCATTATTTCAGGTTTCACCCACTGTAAACATAGTTCGTCGATACAACCGCTATTTCCAATAACAACCTTGTCATACTAGGATATGGATCTATGTGCTCTGGGACGCTGGGCCACATAGCTAGATATCACAGTAAGACAAGTAATAATAATAAGACACTCATTGTATATTCATTTCATATGTCATTACCTTACATAGTTACATATCCTGAGATGCATGGTTACTTAGTATTGCTCTTCTACCACTATTCACGATCCTATTGTCACTTGACTATTTTATTTCTCGTATTATGTCTTGACCCTTTGGATTTGCACATTCAGATTCAGAGGCCTGGAACGAGGTGGAGCCTTCCACTGAGGACTTGGCTTACCTTGGAGATCAGTCCGACCAGTCCTAGATCCAGCGTGCCCGGCACTTCTTTTGGTTCACGTGGTCTCCATCCACACGTGAGCATTTTTGTATTTTGGGTTGTATCTCGTTTCATTTTGGACTGGGGTTGTGATATTGGACACTGTATGGTGATTTTGTATATCATAACTTGTATAACTCTGTACTTTTATCTTGTATGTTGGCATATGATTGTATCTCGCTGTGTGTTATACTCTGATACTTGTTGTACTATATGCTTAGCGTATATACGTGGGTGCACCCTTTGGCCTACGTATATGCGTCGCAGTGACGTCCCCGTATCATTGGGATCGGGGCGTTACACTTGCTGACATTTACAAAAGGCAAGTATCTCCCCTTTTAGCCCGCAAAGGGCTGACCTCGAGAACTGACAACATCTCAATTGGTTATGTCATTGCGACCTCTGAACCAACAGACAGTCATGTCTCATTATCCAAACAGCAGACGACAAAAGAAAGAATTTTTATTAAATTCCAAAAGGGATGGGATACATGGAGGAGCCTATAGGCGTACATGATAAGATCGGATCCGATCTCCGAGCGAAGCTAGCCTCGTCCTCCTGTCATCAGCAGCCTGGGCCAGCGCCTGTGATCTTAGCTCAGCCTCATTGAAGTCCACCGCCTGAGCCAGACGAGCCTCGACCTCCGCCAAAGTTGCCCTCTGTGATGACTTCCGCTCCGCCAGTTCCTCACTTCGAGCCCTGAGCTGCTTAAGCCGCGCAGACTCTTCATGACGCATCTGTGTAGCCTTGGATAAGAGGAGATTTGCCTTCCGGATCATCTCTTCAGCCCTCTTAACCTTATCTTCAGCATCAAGAAAAGCACTGTTGGAAGCGTCAATTGCACTCCCAACCTCTGCCTCCTCTGTCTCCAAGGACCTCAAGTCAGAGGAGATAGCCTCAGCAGCCTCTTGAGCGGCGAGCTGAGCCTCGCGCCTCTGGGCGACAAGACGTGTGAGCCGTTCATCAGCCAAAGACGCTGCGTCGGAACGATGGAAATGGCGCCATTCCTCCACGTCCTTCTCAAGGTCATCTACCAGGAGCTCTAAAGCAGCAGCTTGATGGTACCCCTCAAAGTCCCGGATACACTCAAAGCCACGGGAGAGGACCATCTTCAGCTTCGAGAACGGCACAGGCGAGCCCTTCAAGACGAGACCGATAGTCTGCTCCAAGCTGTTATAGAAGCTGTCGACCAGATTACCGATGAAGTCATTCTCAGCTTCATCAACCCTTGAGGACAACCTCGGAGCAGTTTACCATCCCAGTCGACACCGCCGCAGAAGAAGAAGCGGGAACATCGACAGCAGCAGGGCAAGCCAAAGGCGACCTCGGCGGAGTCCTTAGCGACACCAGCACGCCAGCCACCGTGGAGGAAGGACTGGCAACCACCTCCTGAACAGCAGGCTCGACAATGAAAGTCGGAGAGGTAGGGCTCACAATCACCCTCAATGCCGTATTCGGCAAAACAGTCTGCACCTCACTCGTTGATGTAACTGGAAGTGAGGATACCTCCGGGACTGCCGCCCCTTCAACCTCAGGACCTTCCGCTGATTTGGGCTGATAAAAAGGCAGGTCGCCATACAGCGCATCCAACACAGCAGCGTCTGCCCCGGTCGAAGCGCTCATATCGCCCCTTGACCCTTCAGGGAAACCCGCCGCTTCTTTCGAAGCTGATGCACCTTGGGGACGAATACCTGCAACAAAACCAAGGTCAAAAAGGAGACGCAGCAAACAGGCGAGGACCAAGAGATCTTAGTCTTACCGAAGGCCGATGTCACCTCGTCAGCCGCATCAGAATCCAGGGGTCCCATCGGAAAGTTCTTACCAGACTCAACGCGGATAGCCGGCCCGCTCGCCGATTCCTCCGCAGACCACCCGATAGAGCTGGAGGCCATAGGACTTCCTTTAGAAGTCCCAGCGCCCGACGGGCCAATGTCGGCCGCATCACCTCCAGACTCCTCCGAGCGAGCAAAGGAACCAGCTGCAGCTCCATAAGCAAATAGAGGATCATACTGGTCCTCTTGCTCCCCATGCTCCTCAGCTCCTGCAACAAAAAGCAAATGATGAGTTATTTAAAGTGAGCTGAAGGCATATTATATGGAGGCCAATCTTACCAGTAGTCGGTTCAGCAACCGACGGCTCAGCCACTAATGGAGCAGCAGAAGGAGGCGCAGCAGAGGGCTCACCCTCTACCACGATGGTAGGAGTCTGGCGACGGGGCTTCTTCGCCGACGACTTCCTACGGGATCCACTCCCACGCTTCCTTTTGAAGTGGACATCAGAGTCCTCTTCCTCCACTTCCTCCACATGTTGTGAGGGAGCTGTCCCCACTACACCAGATCCGGCTTCACGAGCATCAGCTTCATGGGCATCAACCCTCATCCCCGCCTCGAAGCAAGGGCTTCCCGCATCAGAAGCCCCGCTGTCATCTACAGCGATGAACTCCTCTATGCCAGGAATACGGACCCGTTTGCCCTCCATCCTATCGGAAGCCTTCTGCCTCATCCGATGAGAAATTAACTTCACACCCGAACGGTTGGCATTAAACCTAGCAGGTGTGGAGTTCGAAGCCGCATACCATTGGCAGAAACACAGGGTCGTCCAAAGGCCGGGATCCCTCAGCGGCGTGCGTAGCCACGCCCCAGTGCCATCTGCGGTAAAGAACCGCCAAGCACGAGCCCCATCAATGAGGCTCCCCAGGAAAGCCAGGTCCGGATTGGGGTTGCCCACATACAACTGGTCATACCCAAATTGGCGGGCAAACCGGCTCGGGACGTAGGGCTCCAGGTAGCAGGTATCCCCACTCCTGTACAGCAAATGCGAGGGCCGGATACAGACCAGCCACTCGAAAACACCCCGACTCATGGGAGACCGACCTGATTCCACATCACGGAATTCCTCGTTGTATCCTGCACCCCGCAGGCGAGGAAAACAACGGAACAGGCTATAAGCGTCATAACGACGCACTAACTTACGGGCCTCGGCCACATAAGTTTTCTGTCACGAACGACCTTCAAAGCGACGGAGAAGCACCGTTTGAACACCCTGCGGAGGGTCTTCCCCAGCTCCAATCAAACTGGGACAGTGCAAGGCGAACCACGCCATCAAGTAGGTGTACGGTAAACCTACCCTAGGATTGGGTCCGTCACAAGGCAGGACGGCACCCTTCCCTCGCCTTGACGCCATTGGCCTACAGAAAGCCTCCGTCAGTGCACGAAGGCCCCTCTGAATACAACACACCATGGCCGGGAGAAGACCCAGACGGTGGCCATGAACCAAGCGAACGGCAGGAAGCAGCACAGTCGGATGGACGATGTCACCCGAAGAAGAAGGCACGACACATTTCTTTAACCAGATGGTTAAGAAGCCGGCCAGCAACGCCTTCCGAGACATAGGCCGACGGGCCTGATGATGAAAGCTCCGAAGAACGTCACCCTTCCCGAGAGGACCATCTTCTTCTGTCACGACGATGTCCTTTTCAGCATGCACCTCCATCCTTGCCAAGATGTCTTCTTCAGCAACTCCGCAATGAGCTGCCTCAGGCGCACTAGTCATATCCGGGAACAAGTAGTTCCCCCAGCTCTTCAAGCTCTTCGAGCTACCCTTGCCACCAGTGTGGATGCTGGAGCAAATGTGCAAATGGCACATCAATTCCCGATATGTCTCGAGCAGAGCAGGCTCCTGCTTTTCCAGAATAGCCAACTCCGCCTCACAGGGAAAGTACTCCTCGTATGGAAGAGACCCGAAGGGCAAAGCAGAGATCTCCCGCATCTCATGCAGGGCCATGCCCAACTCACCAACTGGGGTGAAGAAAGTCCCCGAGGCCGGGCAATACAACTCAAGGATGGCGTAGAAGCACGCCACCTTCATCTCGATGCCGTAGCAGGTCGCCCTGACGGCCTCATGGAGGTTTAACCTCTCTAAGTCCCCCTCAAAATGAGTGAGGATATAGTTGGTCAACTCCGCCCACCACGATCTAGGAGGGTGGACCCAACCGGGAGTCCTGAAATCGGTGGCGGGGTAGTTCCCGTCAACTTCGCAGAACTGAGTGCCAAAGGTCGGCGCCGCAGCTGGGTTCTCTCCTACTGGAAGATCCCGCGATACCTTCCCAGGGTATAGCCCCATTATGCTACGAGGAGGGCCAGCCCTCGAATAGCCGGACTGGAATGTCAACCTCCCGACACTTACAGACTCGACATTTAGGCTCACGCCCCACGCCATCTTCCGAGCCTGAGTCGCACTCGCGAAGGAAGACAAAGCAAAATGCCGCTTAGCGGACGGGAGATAGAATCTCTCGCCGTCCAACTGGAAGATCCACTGGCCTTCACCGGCCTGTAGCTGGCGATCGGGATCTGGTGCAGCATCCCCGAACATGAAGTCAGGCTTTCTGTAAGCCTGACGGTCGATATCTTCAAATGGAGCCGTAGTCAAGATGCTCCGCATGGCCTGCGGACCACCGCCCTGAATGAGCGTATCCCGTACAAGGGAGCTCGGCTCGCTGAACAATGAAGCCTGCCCATAGAACTGCAAGCTGATGCTTCCGCCTGCTCGACTGGCTAGACCGAACAGACTGTTCTGGAGGCCGGAGGCGTAATGTACTGCAAAAACAAAAATGAGCTATGATTAGTTCACCAATCAAGTGGATGCGAAAGCTTAAAAATTCACTAAGGCATAGCCTCGCCCAGCAAGCAGGGCCTGCAAGGCGATAGCTTTGAAAAAGCTTCACTTCATGGATAAGACCGCATCTTTGCAGAAAATATCCAAAGCGCCAGCTTCGCTTAAAGCAGGAAGTGGTATAGCCCTAAGGGCTGACGTCATCAAAGGGGCATTATGGTCAAAAGTCATCATGACTGAGAGGACTTATTCAAGTCCTTTTCCTCAAACAGTACGGAGATGGCCCAAGTTATGGCTTCGTGCGAAAGCCCAAAGAAGAACTGTTCAGTTCTTACTTCCCTGGTGCAAGCAAAATAGGAAAGTTGAAGGGAAACGAGTTCCCTGATAAGGACAGATCATATTTGATCGTCCTAATAGCCGAGTATCGACTCCAAAGGATGGAGACCACTCTCTAATCAGACAGGAAAATTCCTTACCGGTGATCGGTCGCTCGATGACCGGAGGAGGAGCGCCCTCCGCCGCAGAAGTCGCCACTTCTTTCCCTGCTCGTCTTTTGGGCGCCATCAAAGAAATGTAAGGGTTCTCAAAGAACTCTGAAGCAAAGAAGGAAGAAGAAGGAGAGGAAGAGATAGAAATTTCTCTAAAAAAGGAGATCTTTTCCTGCTCAGCCCGATCGGGCTTTTATAGGCCAATCAGCGCCTGAAATGAGGCCTCGAAAAAAGGCCCATGCCGCCGTTTCGAATTAATTCGAAACAGCGCCCGAAGCGCCTTCCCGAGAAGCGCCGGTTCAACTCTACTAAGAGTTAACTTCGCACTAGTGCAAAAGTGCGGACTTCGCACAATCCGTCAAGGGCTTAGCCGAGAGGCTTACCTTAGCCCTCCAAAAAGGTGCTGCTCGCGCTGACATGCCAGTCTCGCGAAGGTCATTCGAAGGAAGGACTATGTCCTTAGCTCCGCACACAGTTTAGTCCAGCTATGGCCAAACTCTCAGTGAAAGTAAGCAAAAATCAGATGATCAGACGATGAACTTTCATTGATTCAAAAGCAAGGGTACATTTGACATTACATCAAAGCTGTGTTTCATATAACACACCTAGTTGCCTAACAAGGTCATTTGCATAAAAGGCATACAAGCGGTTTTATCTGCTCCCAGGCCAGACCAACGGGACAGGAAGGGCCCTCCTCCTGCATAAGGCTGTAATCAGTGGTGCCACAAGGACACGGTCATTTTTCTCCACAAAATGGCAGGTCTTGCCAGGCCATTTTTTGTTGAAGCCTGGCAATAAAAACTTATCGCCGCCAACACGTCAGATCACCTATAATGGGAACTAGTTTTGATGCCACGGATCTGACGGGTGTAAGGCCCACTCCCCTGAAGTGGATCGTCTCCGACGAAGGCCACCAAAGTTGAAAGTCGGCAACGATGTCAGTGATCTCACTGATCACCTCCGACGAAGCGGCGACCAGCCTCACCTCAGAACGAATCATCTCGGATAAGAGGCTGCCAACAGCCCCTGGGACGCGCATTCGCTGCACCGAATTGTTCCTCCTGCTTAAAAGTAAAGCTTCAACCGGGGAAGCATAAGGCAATTTTATGGCTTCTTCCATCAAGTTACCAGACTGGCAAGCATGGCTCGCTGCAAGGTAAATTGGAGCAAGTTAGCAGTCAAGCACAGAAAGAGCTGCAAAAAATACTAAGTCAGATTCTTCGGCGGCAAAGTAATCCAACTTCAGTCAAAGCAGAGGATAAGCCTCGCCTGCACGGCAACCATGGGCTGGTTCAGCAAACGCCAAGTCCTAGCCTCGCCTATACGGCAAAGTCAGACTGATCTTGTGAGAAACAGTCTCAACATTCACCAATATGGCAAGACTGGCTCAACTATTGAAGAAGCCAAGTCCCAAGTCCTGCCTGCGCAGCGGACTTAACAAGCAACGATCTTTCACTGATCAAGCCAAGATGGTAGCTTCACAGAAAGCTATGATGAGATCCTTCTCTGCAGCAGCCAATTGCAAGATGAAGAACAAGGGAAGTTAATCCCTAAAGCGAGCTGCCAAAGCTAAATCAAGGGAAATGAGTTCCTTAAAAGCAGTGAAGTCTTCGAATGATCAAGACTTACTGGTCCTTGGCCGGTTAGACAACCAGAGTGGGTTTTCCCACTAATTCAGAGATCTGAGTATCTCTCACAACCAAGAGAAGAGAAGAAGAAAGGCAAGGCATTTCTCTTCAGAGGACCTCAAGTGTCCTATTTATAGGCCCCATGGCCTGAGCACTCTCACCTCAAGCGTGGAAGCACGAGCGCATTCAAGGCATTTATTGCGCCCTGATGGAAGGGACGGTTTTCCCTTGGAACCGTGCAAAGGGAGAAAACGTCTCCCTCATAAAAGGCACTTATGACGCCTTGAATAAAGGGAATATCCTCCCTTGGAAACGTGCAAATCGGAGAACATCTCTCTCGATTGGCGCAAAGAAGGAATGATCCTCCTCGTAACCGCCCCACGGCAGTTGGCTTTGAAAAGGCAACAGGAGTTCCAAAGCGAACTTATTTCTTGGAAGCCCAGGCGCGAAACTACCCCGACGCGAAGCTACTCGCGAACCAGTGCAATTTTTCGGCGAATTCATCCCAAAGCAGGATTGAAGGCGAAGCTGAACTCAACCATCATGGCGACGTTCATACTCCACACCACCATCACAGCGGTTCAAAGTATTTCGAAGCCTGGGCTATTGCAGACTTTCGAAAACTTTGAAGGGGGTCTTGTTGACACTTAAAAAAGACAAGATTCTCATTGGTCCGAACGATGTCTAAACTTGTTGACATTTACAAAAGACAAGGGACAGACGAGCTGAAGACCAGTTTTCACCCACCTCCAAGGGACAAGGGAGCGGTTTGGACTCCACTGATCCAGCAAGCAGAACAGTGAACCCGGATTGTTTCTAAACAGACCTCAGCAGGTCTAAGATGCTAGCATTTAGCATTACATTAGCCCAAGGAGATAGCCTCGATTGAGAGGCTAGCATCATCCAACTTCGCCAGGAAGCTAACTGATAACTTCGCCGAAAATCCTCTTTTCGGACTTCGCTAAGGATTGCCTCTAGCTCCGCTATGAGCTTCAAAGCGGGCATCGCCGCTATTGGTCAACCTTTGACCAATCAAAATCTCCTGATGAGATCGGATTCAATCTAATCAAATCCAATCGGGATTCAAATATGGCAGGTGATTGCCGCAATCTCTTGACTCTCTTGAAACGAGTAAGAGGATCAAGGAGAATCTCCCAACGATATGGAAAGGATCAAAACAAATCAGAAAGATCCACCGACCTGCCAATTCTAGCTCCGCAGAAGCTATCCTAGCCTCGCAGCAAGGCTACTTTCCAGATTTAAACAAGATTCAGTTCAATCTGTTTCCATATCTTCAAGGGGACGATTATACCCCTGCTCTCTCTATAAATAGCCCGCCAGGGGTACAAGGAGAAGAAGACACATACGAACAGAGAGGGGACATACACACAGAGAGGCGGAGAGGAATCAAGGAGACGCACGCATACGGAGGACTCCACAAGCAGAGGCTTCTTCACAAGGCACCGCGCGTTCTCAAATTCAGAGACCTTTTAGAGAATTGCTTTCTCTAATCAGGGTGTTGATACCCTAACATCGTCCTTCTTCTCAAGGAATCTCCGGAACCAGGCGAGAAGGAATTCCTTATCGAAGGCGATTTTGAGAAGCAGCAAGAGGGTTCTACCAACCTTCTGTTCTCTGATTCCCCGAACCAGGCGAGAAGGGAATCTCATCGCTCGCATCGTCAAAGGGACAAAGTGGTCGCGCGCTGACCAAACTCCTATCGGCACATTTTCCCAGAATCTCTGAGGAGATCTACTTGTAATCTTTTGAGAATACTTGTAATTTAGCTCCTCAAACTTTATTTGTAAGTTTTCCCCTTTTGTAAACATAATTGAAAACAAGCTATGCACGTTTTGTGCACATCGGTCGACCGGTCGGACCGTCGACAGCCTGGTCAGCAAACTTTTGAGATTAAAAACTTGGTTAAATAAATCCTTATAAATTCCCATAAAATCACATAAAATCTACAAAAATAGGTTCATTGAAATAATTTGATATACAAACTTGTTTGATCAAAAATCAATACATATTACAAACATTTTGACCCATTTTTGTAAAATAGAAATTTTGTCTTAAACAAAAATTTGTATTTTTCCAAATCAATCTCCAAATTAAAAAATGATTTTTTCAAAACTTTTCCAAATACAAAAATAAGATATTTTAAACACTTGAAAGCTTAGATTGTATTGATATGATCCAATACACATATGAGATGAAATATCTATATTTTTGGCAATAAGCTCTAAAATAAGTTTTAATAAATACAAAACTTAAACATGTGATATAGAACACCAAATAAGTTTTTCTAAACTTTTGAACCAACAATGTGCATTGATGAAATTTAAAACACATATAAACTATATAAACTTATTTGATGAACTCTATTCATGAAACATAAAAATGTATACTTTAAGACTCAAAAATCAAAACGGTATTTTCCAAAGTCAAAACTGTTTTATGAAAACTTATATAAATTTTGTATGTGTGTATATGAGAACTTGAGCAATCCACAACTAATCTATCCTTTAAATTTTGTCTACAAATCAAATCTTAACACTTACAAATACGAGACAACTCTTCTTGAAAATCTTCTTCTCTGTTTGGACACATATATTGCGTAAACATTATTACATTCATACATATATTCTGTAATAAATTATTACAAACTCACTTGTCTTAATATCTTAATTCATGCAAGGTATGATAGGGAGAAGATAATCATGCAATTTATCCAATTAAATTCAAAGTTCAAAAGAAAGGGGATCGATTCAAATTCAAAAGTTTTAGAAGCTATCTTATCTGAAACTAGATAAATCAGATAAGATAATATAATCTACTTTTCAGGAAAAAATGGATTATTTAAAAACCCTATCGGTTTTGTTAAAGATAAATGTATATCTTATCAATTCTAGAAGACAAACTGAAAATCAAAGAGGATAAATGGATAGAGAAAAGATCAACGGATGAGATGAAGCAATTTAAATTCGGATTCAGGCTGGATATAGTTTAGCATTTTAATCATAACTTTCTCTACCGAAACTCAAATCTGATGATTCAAGCTACTACAAAAAGAAGACTTAAAGAGCTACAATTCTTCTGTTGATCACTCGTTCCAATTCTATCATTTGGTAAGTGATACTCAGTAATCAACACGCCAACAAGTTGCAGATCAGAATTGAATTTCTGGATAAATCAAATCAAGTTTGGAGATAAGAAAAGAATTCAAATATGTAGCTCTTCCTATCTTCATACGCATTCTATCCCTCTGACTTTCTCCTATAAATACCCTCATACCTCGAAGGTAGAAAGGGCACCAATTCAGAGAGAGCTTTAATTTAGGTTTTATTTTCTTCTTCAATGTAATTTTTATTTTTCTTTATAGCTTAGGTGAGAGAGAGTTACATGATTAAAAGAGAGGAAGAGTTAATATAGAGTGACACTATTGTAATCCTTTCTCAAGAAACTGATATTAAAGGTGACAATTAATGGAGGTTTCTCACTTTTCCTCATTGTGCTCGATCTCGCTGAAGCCCTGCTTTCTTTATTCTTCTTTATTACTTTGCTTTACTACATGCTAAGGTAAATTTTCCTCATTGTGCTCGATCTCGCTGAAGCCTTACTTTCTTTATTCTTCTTTATTACTTTGCTTTACTACATGTTAAGGTAAATTTCATTATGGTTCAACAGTAGAGGTAAATATTCTTCTTTTATTTCTTTTTATTTTTGATTTTTGCATCAACACTTTTCTTTATCTCTTTTTGTTTCTTTTCTTTTATAATTAATATAAAATAACACCACCATCTCTTCTTCTACCATCTTCTTCTTAACTTAACTTAACATTTTTATTTTCTTTTATGAACTGAGAAGATAAGTATTAACTAGTTTTGGTAATTAAAAGAAGAAACTTATATAACACTTCCATCGTTGTCCCTCTCTGTGGATCACGACCCATTAGCCCTAAGCTACACGGTAGAATTGAGGACCTAGCACTGTTCTAAATTTCTGTATTTTTTTGTGCAGGTTTGGCTCGATCATTCTCCTTCTTGACTTGGTCCAAACCTTGATACAATGAGGTAGACTCCTCTTCAGTACTTGATGTGATCTTGATGCGCGAGCTCTTGAATCAAGACGTGCAAGCTTCAAAACTTGATTTCGAATCTTTTGTTGAAGCTAAATACCTACTAAGATCTTGACCAAATATCTGAAACTATATAAATACAAGATCATTAGTACTATAACTACATGAGTTAATCATCATCAAAACTAGAGCGATGGGCCTTTGGGCCAACAAATACTAGTAACACAAAAGGTTTAATAATATGATGTTGAGGTGACCTTTATTGAGGCTAGTGTCCTTTGGGCTTCTAGAGGGCAGAAGGAGTGTTTTGTACAGAGGATAGGAGGAAGTGGTTTGTTCTGAAATTAGGTTGAGTGTGTTTGTACTTGAGGGTGTCAAACGGGCTGGACGCGGCTCGACCCTGCCCGGGTATAACGGGCCAAAGGGGTAGGCCAGGCCGATGTCACGCCCCGCTTCCAAAAATACGTGAAAACAGGGTCGTGATGAGAGTCGGCGACGTATAGAAAAATACCCTACGTATACACGCTAAGCTTAAAATAACCTGAACAAGCTATATCAATCACTATGATGAATCAAAAATCACTGCAATATAACATATAATATCTACACATAATCTCAGATGAAATAATTAAGAAATGACAACTGGATGCAATATAAAGAGAATCAGGAAATAACTTGAATAAAAGAGAAGCAAGAATATCATAATCGAATAGAAAGAAACTCCAGCTTCTCGCAACATGTCCAGTGTCCTCGAACACCTGATCAATGAAATAAAACATCCAATTTGGACGTGCAAATCTAGGGTCGTCAGGAAGCGACCCAATGAGTATGTAAAATAAAAGGGAAGATGCGCGTGCATATAACATGTGTGTACAAATGAATGAGATTATAAACTGAAATAAGATTGAAATAATATGCAAATATAAATAGATAGTAATAAGAGCAGTCAGTAACATAATCAGATATCCAATGAAGTCATGAGTATAGTCAGGTGTCCAACATATCATACATGTATCAGTAAATGATAAACTATACCAGAACCATATGTATAATCAGGTCTGAGTACAATCAGGTCATGGTACACTATATACAGTTTATTATTATTTATTATGTCAGTGAAGACCAATTGTCACATATAATAAACGCATTCCATACTATGCCTACTATACGTGTCAATCAAGGTCCTACGTTATTGAAATTGATCGGTTGGAGACATTATTTGTGCTTTAGGTGGGTCCCGTACATACCCGGGATCACAGCCTAAGTTTTTCGGCGTTGAACCAGGCCGTACCGCTAGGTACTCAGTAACAGTAACAGTAATCGCACTGTGAAAATAGTGGAATATTAAACAGTACAGATGGGATGCCAGTCACTCCCGAGAACCATGCAGTGGAACCCTTAGTCGGCTGCGCAACCTGTATCCTAGGTTCACCTAAAATACAGACGATGTCTCCTCCATCAATTTTCCCAAACTCAATGTAAGTTATCCATTTACATTATTAATTAATTCAGTTAAAACAAACAATATCCATGTTACTTGGAATACTGGGATGATACAATGACAGTAACAGTACAGTAACAATAAATATTAATCGTATACAAGGTGAACAGTAATAAAAATAGTAAACAGTAACAGTAACCGTGTATACAATGAATAATAGAACTGTACAGGTATTACGGTCTAACAATAATTTTCAATAACTTTCGGTAATATGAATTACACTTACATAACATACCGTGTACTGTCTAGTCAATATACAGTCATCTAGAATCCATCAAAAATCTCATCCATTGATATTATATCTGTAATTGATCCATCAACTCATAATCTTGATACAGTCATCATAAACATCAAATACCAATTTATGTCAAGGTAATCTGGTACAGTAAATCACAATTTCAATAAATCAACAACCAGTCTCTTATCGTTACCAATCTGTTCTAATCCTCTAAATCACTAATAACCAAAATCAAACAAAAACTGCTATCAACTCTGAAGTATAAGATCACTGGTATCAATGAAATTAATCTCACAATAACTCATCTCCATAACTGAAAAGAGCAGTTTACTGATTATCCTTGAAATTAACTTAATCAACAGATATCGAAATCACAAACAACGCGTAGAACGTCCTTAGTCATTATGGAATTTAGAATATCCTTACATATGAAATCAACATCGATAAGATCATCAATACTCAGGTAACTAATCAGTGAATTCAAAAACACTTACAAGTATTAATCTGACTAAAATAATCATATCTAAATATTGATCAAGATCCAATAAAAAGAATGTAAATCTCACATCAATTCAGATTCTAACTAAGTCCATATATCAATCCAAGCATCAAGGAATCTAATCTCTTAATAAAGTAACATCACATCTAATATGTCCTTAAACACCCAAATGAATTCTTGACTGAATTATCACCGAATGAAAGAATACCAAGTCTGATAATTATTCAGATAAAATATAAATCTTTAACTACAATCACGAGCCAATCTAACTCAAGATCAATGTAGTATACAGTCAAACATTCATCTCAACTCAATCCAAACTAAAATGGTCAATGACTAGACATGAAGTTATATAGAACAACTAACATCTTGGTAAATCAATACCGAGTCCATATACATTTTAACATCATGATTACTTCTAATAAATTATCTGATAAAAAATACTCCATATAAAACATGTCATCTATCCTTAAATATGAACTAGGCCAAGTGGATCGAAGTAACAGTCCAAAATATAATACTACTAGGTCTAAGCTAACAATGATGAATTACTGTCACATGAAATGACGCTGATAATCACTTAGATCAACTATATAAATAAGGTGAACACTCATTAATGCCTCATGAAGTAATATAAGTAATCATACTGGTAAAGTTTATCAAATGGTCACATGAAATAATACAAATAAAATACAAATATCCAGTGACAACGTTGAATAAGAAAATAGCATAAGAGCAAACACTCACACGAAATAACATGATTTTGGATCCGAATCATTATTTGGTCTTCACTGCACAAACCAGTATGGATCTCTGAATTGTCTCATGGGTCAATTTTTAAGTCGCCAATCTATCGGGTCATCTGCGAACACGAATTCGAGTCTTCTGCAAAGGGTCCAGATCTCACCAAACGGGTCTGAAATGCTGCAACACGCAATCCAACCCATGAAGTCACATGAACATACACCCATGTACATATACACACATACATATATATAAATATAATACACTCATTCATACATACACCACACTCACACACGCATAGACACACATTAATGCACACATTATATATACTAAAACACACACCCCCTATACTAACTATACACATTAATATAAATACACATATAATTATAAACCATAATTAAAACACATGCTAATTACATACATATAAATACCCAATCACAACACATAAACAGAGAGAGAGAAAAATGGAGGGAGAAGGGACTCACTAGGCCATGGGTGCTCGCCGGCGGAGGCAGAAGTCGCGAAGGGAATGACGGTCATTGGAGGGATACCGCGGCTCTGGGGGGGTGGCTCGCGGAGCTACCGCTCACGCTCGCCGGAGATAAGGGGCAAACCATGGAGTTGTTGTGCTCGGATGGAGAATAGGGCCGAGGAGGCTGCAGGGGGGAGGTCTGGTGGAGGGTGCAGCCTGGGCTGTGACAGGGAGGAGAGGTCGAGGGAGGCTCTGTCATGGGGAGAAGAGGGAGCAGACGCCTGGTGATGTGCAGAGGCGCCGGTGAGAGGGCAGCCGTGGATGAGGCCGGTGGAAGGTTGATGCTCCGATTGGGGGGTTTGCATGTGGCTTGGCATTTTGGCGAGGGGCATCCGAGGAGGGGACACGACAAAGGGACTCTTGTGCTGTTGGCTGAAGTTGCTGCAGCCTGGGGGGCAGCACGGGGCTGTTGTTCAAGGGGGTTGCTGAGGGGCTTAGCCTCAAAATGCTTGGCCTGGGGATGGTGGAGCCAGCCAAGTGGGGTGGTGCACACGCGGCGAGGAAGGGATGGCCATGGTGCAGTGTTTCCGAGGTACTGGGCAAGGAGGTGTGTGTGGATGGGGGGCCTGGCAGTTGTGAAGAAAGAGATGGAGAGATGATTATGGAGGGGGATTAGATTAATGATAGCGTTAGTTTAGATTTAGATTGTTTTGTTAGGATTTAAGATCATATAGAGAGTATATATTGGGTATTGGGTTTGATGTTAATGGGTTAGGGTATAAGGTAATAGGATTATGGGTATGGATCATTAATGCGTAATGGGTAGAGAGAATGAGTCATGGGTATGAATCAAGGAAAAGAAAAAATAAAAACATAATAATACTAGTACCAAAGTAAATATATGTATACTAAAAATATTAATCATTAATAATACTAATTAAAAATAATAATAACAATAACAATAGTAGTAATAACATCATAATAACAACAACAACATTATTAATAATAATAATTATAATTAACAATGACAAAACTAATAATGTGAATTAACAGTAATAATAATAACAATAATAATAAAACGAATAAAAATAAATAATAATAACCTTAGTAATAGGAAAATACTAGTTTGTAATTAAAATGATAATAAGTACCAATGGTAAATAACATATAAGGCCAAATTAACATTTAATACTTCAAAATAATTTGTGCATCTAATATGATAATAATCACAAGAAGAAGAGAAATAAATTAAGTTAATTATTATTAATAATAAAATAATCAGTAAATCAAAATAAATACTCTAGAAAAATAAAAATATAGTATTACTAATTAGGGATATTACAGCTGAGCCCGCCCTGTGTGCCCAACAATGGGAGGCCCATCCCGGGCTCGGGTCCCCTTTAGAGGACTCTAGTTTGGCCCACAGCTTAGCTGGGCTGGGCCCGTGCCAGATCCAGGTCAGGCTGGGCCACCCCGGGTTTTTTTAAAAAATCAAAAAAAAAAGAAAACACCTAAATATCATTTTATTTCTAGATATGAACACTAGTGTTGGGTGATGTAGTTGGTCATTTGGTTTGTCTCACACACTACGTTGGAGGTCAAAGTTTTGAATCTGGCCATTAACATCTTTTTTTGACATTTTAATTTAAGGGGGGAGGCGGGCGAGGGTGGCAGGCTGGTTGGGGGTGGGCGGGGGAGCCGGCGAGGTGGTGGCGGGGCGGAACCAGTGGCACGGGCGAAAGAGCAGGTGGAGGGCGCTGCCAAGCCGTGGAGGAGCCGACAGAGGAGCTGGGCTGGGCCCGGGCTAGGCACGACCCTCCCGGGCCGTGGGTCGCCCTATGCGGACCCCGGTCCGACCCATGGGGGCTGGGCCTGGGGTAGGCACGGCCCGCCCGGGCCGTGGGCTGCCCTATACGAACCCCGGTCCGACCCATGGGGGCTGAACCCGTGCCGGGTCTGGCACGGGCATGAGCCGGGCTTGTGCCAAATTGGGTCGTGCCCATGCGGGCTGCTGGGCTGGCACGGTCCAATTGACATCCCCATTTGTACTGATTAGGATGAGGTTTTTGTAAGATAAGTGAGTGTCTTATGTACTAGTGAGGAGGGTGTATGTATTAAGGTTAGGAGGAGTCAGTTTTTGAAATATGCCAGGAGTGTGTTGTTCTGTGGAAGGAGTAGTTTTTTTTAGTTTCATTATAATCTTTTTAATGAAGCAGGTGGGTTTGCCACATTTTACTAAAAAAAAATAAAAATACAGTGCCGATCTTATGGCAATCATTGCAACACAGTGCAGTTTCAGAGATTGAAAAAGAGTAGATTGGAGTAGGGGATAATTGTATGGGGAGAAAGTTATTGAAGAAAATTGCATGAAGCTCAAGCACTTGTCATTTTCAACAAAATACTACCAAGCATTTTGGCAACTCATAGTGTCGTTGTCTAAATCCTTTTTGTTGGGATTTGTGCGAACAAATAGTCCCACATCGGCTAGACATAGGAATGGTCTTGGATATATAAGGATTTGGGCTACTCCACCTAGAAGGCCAGTCTTTTGGGATGGCGCCCCGAATCCTTACAATGATATCAGAGCCATGCCCCAAACATAGTCATGTGTGTGGGTGATGTTCGATCCCCCCAGGGCGCAAAGGCGCGGGCACTAGTGGAAGAGTGCGGTAAAAAGGCCCCTGTAAAGCTAGATCTATAATAGATTAAGCCAGAATAAATTGAGCTCTCGAGAGCAAAATTCAGGATTTCCAGTGCTTCACGTAAGGCGTGAATGAACAAACGCAGTGAAGGGAAGTAACCTCGATGAGCATATGTGTGAAGATGAGCTTAAAGGGAGACTCTTTATTCGAGGGGGATTGTTGGGATTTGTGCGAACAAATGGGGATGATCTTGGGTATATAAGGATTTAGGCTACTCTACCTAGAAGGCTAGTCTTTTGAGATGGTGCCCCGATTCCTAACACTTTTTTTTAATTAAAATAGGGTCCAATATGGAACACAAGGCTCCGGAACATATTAGATGAATATTATGACAGTTTGCTATCAACCGTTGAAATCTGACGTATATCCTATTGTAATGTATCATGGATCTTATATGTGGTGTTTACTTTTATATGATGACTCATACTTTATACTTGTACCTTCCGTTATATTCTCTTTAATGGGACGGGATAAATGTTCTCACCCTTTTTACTCAAAAAAGTAACTAATAAAAGCTAGTTAACTTTGAACTTGAACCCAGCGATTCAAATACGAGCTCTCTATCTATCTACCTATCTTTAATGGTTACCTTTTCGGCGTAGATATTAAGCTGGGAGGGGTAATATGAAAACATGTTCTTGGAGCATCTATGTCCTAGGAGAATCTGACAAAAGGTTGTTTCGAAACAACTGTTCTGAACCAGACATCACTGAAAGACTTCCACATTCATTTTCTATATTTGTTCGTCTGATATATTTTTCCCCTCACAAGGAAATTTAAGACTCATATAGGATCCCCCCCCCCCCCCCCCCAATCTTTAATGGCTTACGTTGCAGAAGTGATACCCGATCTCAAGATTGCTATGTCAATAAGAAAACATGATGAAGATCTACTAGATGTGGCTAATATAAACTTGACACACAAAGTACTCTTAAGTAAATCTCTCTTTCTTTAAAATTTTCCAGCACACACAGTAACAGAAATGAACACAATAAAGAGGGAAAGGAAAAAAATTTCAATTTGTGTATTTCATGGCCTGTGAGGATAAGGCATAAGAGGCAACTTAAGAGGAACTTGAAATCTGTGATTGATACTAAATTGGCAGAGTCCAAAGTGAGGGGCAAATAGTCCCACTGCTAATTAAATTCCCATCTGTTCATAACTGTATATATATTTGATGCATAATGGGATAGAATACAGCGATATTCTTGTGTGTTTTTATGCCATTATCTTTTCTAGTGAAAAAAGTTTTATCTCTTTTTTTTTTGGTTAGATCTATTGTCACAGCCTTGTAGAGAAACCCTGTAACTGATGCAATGTGGTATATAATGCCCCTGTTTAAGTTCAATATATAGCATGTTCCCCCCTCTTTGTCTCTGTAAATTATATAATCTATTAAGTATACTGTTTCCATTTCTAATCAGCAAGTCAATTAAGAACTGATCTGAGAATCACATAAATGTCCTCAAAGAGTGATCCGCAACATGAAACTACAGCCAAGAAAAATATTCAAATGGATTTTGAGTTTGTTAGCAGTTTAAGTATTCAACATTCTCACTAACAGAACAAATTTGATGGAAAAATAAAACAAATTTGGTACAGAAATCAGCCAAGAGAACTCAGAATCAGATGTACTAGAAACATAAACAATGCCCTTCAGAAATAATTATTCAGATATCTTATTCCTCTCATACTTATTTACTTCAAATAAACATGAACAAGAACATGAATGGCAAACCTTAATGAATAGTACTACTAACACAAGTACTAAGAAAATCAAATTTAAATCATGATCGCCTGGCACTCTGGGTCGGTGATCCGTGTCTCATGGAACTTGGCAATGAAGGCAGAGGCCTTGCGGTCCACATCCGGCTCGCCAACCCAACGACCCCGGTCCTCATCACTCGGCCTAATCTTATTCGTGTACCTTGGCTCCCAATCGCCTTCATCGTCCTTGTAACCAGACTTTGCTGAAAACATGCAGAATGAAGAATGGCCACCTCCCATCTCTCTCTCTCTCTCTCTCTCTCTCTCTCTCTCTCTCTCTCTCTCTCTCTCTCTCTCTCTGTGTGTGTGTGTGTGTGTGTGTGTGTGTGTGTGTGTGTGTTGCAGTTTGTTTGAAGAAAACAGCATAGCAGCAAGCTTGAATATATAGTGGAAGGAACCCGGAAATTCAAGCTGGATTCCAGCTATTTGGATGGTCAACATTGGAAGATTTGATGCTTTGCAAAAAGGGTGGTGGAGATACCAAGGGTTAAATTGCAGTCCAATGCTTGTGGACATGACCCAATTTGTCTGTTTCACACATTATACTGCAACTTTCTCAGCCTAGAAAATACCCTTTAGTTTGCACTTTATAGAGCACTAACTTGCAAGGTTAGGTTAGGGGACACAAGGATGCCTTATGACCAAGCTTGGTCCATCCATAAGAGTGAGTCAAATTGACAGTTTGCATCTTAAGGTCTATGCCCCCAATACTCAATAGTTCACTGAACCATCTCTTTATTTTAAATCAAGGCTAGTTCATAGGTTGCGAAAGGAGATATGATCTCTTGATTTTGTCTCCATGCCCTCCATCGACTGAGGAATTTTGTTAAATGACTCAATTACATTTTTGAGCTAACTTCGTCTGGGTAGTATCATTGAAACCTCTGGCTGAACTAATGAGTGATGCATCTCAAGGGTTCATCATAATTATCTCTTATAGAAGATGCATATCAACAGTTATATAGATATTATGTGCAGTACAATTTGCAATGTACATTGGTAGGCCTGATTGAGCTGAGCAGACCAAGCTAGCAACGATTTAGGATAGCTGTGATTGTAAGTTTTTGCCAGGTTCTAGTCTCAATCTCAACCAATTCTAACTGAACAAAAACTTTCCAACCAATATATTGGGAAGTCTATGTTAACTGTCGTTCCTGTGATAATTATCTCTGTCAGTTAATAATATGCTAAATATTGCAAAAATCAGACTTAATAGATTGCAAATGTGAAGGTGTTTCAATGCAAAAGATACGGAATCACTTAGTTTTCTTAGGGTCTAACTAAGATGCTTATTAATTTTTATTTTTAATTTCAATAGATGCACATAAAAAACAGATAAAGATCGAATTGGTCAAAAGAGCACTTCCAGTCTCTTTGAATGGTTCCTTCCGACACTGAATGGTAAGAGAGTTCCTGGGGTCTTCATCCACCAGAAGCTTTATTTTCTTTAAGCATGTTGTGCAAGCTGTTTTCCATCTAAGACACCTCCTAACCCCCAACAAATTCTTATAGTCTTTACGCGGTTGTTTGGTATGCGCGTGCCAAACTTTCATAGGCGAAATCACACACAAGAGATCTTCTTGCACCCTTCGCCTATTTGTTTAGTCCCTAATCAATCGCATTTCTCATTTTTAATTTAGTTTATAGAATCTTAATCGCAAAGTGGCTTTAGTTGTTGGATATTCTTTTTGGGTATAAGAATTTAACTAGCTCATCCAATGAAGAGAATTAGCTTCTTTTTTTTTTTTTTTTGAAGAATTAACAATTTTCATTTATATACACCTCCTATTCCATGAACCAATTCTGTATAGTAGCTTGAAAATTGGGGATTGGGCCATGACCATCACCCAATCTTAGCCATATACAGTTTTGATTCATTTCATATGAGTTCCAAAATTACAATTAGCCATGTAAACCCCAAAAAACAAATAAAACCCCATTACATCCAATGCATCCAGTCGATCCTGTACCCAAAACTGTAAACAAAAACCAATTACATTGAGTACCCATAGCCACCTATGTCTACTTCTTTCCTTTGTATCACCCCATTAACAAAATTCCAGTCTTCATTAACAATTTCAATTCTGGCACAGAATTGCCTTCCCAGAATCCCCATCATCGTTCCATCTACTGTGCTGACTTAGCTGAACAATATCTTTTTTCAGAATGGACAATCTGCTGCTTTTATCAAGACTAGTATTCTTGAATACTTAAGGTTTCTTTCTTTCCATATGTGCCATACAGTGGCAGCTAATGCATGTCATGCAATAGCAGAGCACCTGGTTTTGGTATTAGATTTATACATTAGAGCCATGGCATCTTCTTCTAAATTGCCTCCATGTTGATTCAACCCCAGTTCGATTCTGCAGACAGCCCAAATATACTTCGAATAGCCACACTCAAAGAACAGGTGTGGAACACTCTCAGGATACTGCTGACAGAGGGAGCATACATTCTGATTCACTACTCCTATCTTCATAAGCTTGTCTTTTGCGGGCAATTTCTGATGTAGAGCTCTCAGCAGATAGGATGCCATTTTGGGGCAATGAGAAGGAAACCAGATAAATTTTGATAGTTCAAATTTCTTCCGTCTGCCTTGCTGCCTCCCACGCGGATCTATATGCGACGTCTCATCTTTTTGTTGAAGTCCAAGTCCAGTAATCCTCATCCTGCACATTGAGGTTGGTTTGCATGATTGAATTCCAAACAGGAGCTAATGAGGGAATTCTCATATGCCAGTCTCCATTTCTAACCAGCATGCTAACTGTCCAGGTTGGGATAGAGACAGTGTCAGGGTGTTGTCTTCCCAGAATATCAGCTATTGCTCCCTCCTTGATCCAAGGCTCACACCAGAGTGAGGCTTTCTATCCGTTACCAATGCTTTTCATCATATTTTGTTTAGCTATTTCTCTACTACTAGCTATAAATTTCCAGTTACCTGAGTGTAAGGGGGGGTGTCTCTGTCTCCCAGAGAATTGAGTTCTGCGCATATATTTTTTGAGAAAAACCGTGAGGCCGATAAAGCCCCAGACATTTCATTAAAAAGAATTTAACGAAACAATCCCAAATAAAGGGAAGGGTACAAAGATGTAAAAAATACAAAATTAATCCTTCCAATTCCAACGGAAGATCATTGACATCCGTCCCCGGTGCCCATATAGTGTTTGAGTTGATGCATCTCCATACTAACTTGATCCTTTCTGCTATGTTCATGTCTTGAGTTCTTCTAATTCCCAGTCCCCCTTCTGATTTGGATAGACACAACTTCTGCCAGGCCCATGCATGCATCTCACCTCTCCACACGAATTTTCCAAGCATGCACTTTAAATTCTTTATGATATGTATAGGCAATTTAAATGATTGGATCCAAAACTGCATAGTCCCCAGTAGAACAGTCTTTATGAGTTCAACCCTCCCAGCAAATGATAGGGAGTTTGCCATCCATCCTTCTATCCATTCTTTACATCTATCTACTAGCCTAAAGAAATTTTTAGCCTTCAGGTAGTTTGCTGATAAAGGGATACCCAATATTTCATTGGTAGCTTTCCTTCTTCCACTCCAATAACTGCCTTCAATTCTTCTTTGCTTGGGCATCCTTTGCTGAAGCATATTCTACTTTTCTCCTTGTTAATTGTTAATCCAGTGATGTTTGCTAACTGATCCAACAAGTTGTCAATTGTTTTGAGAGAAGACACCGTACCTTTTGAGAAGATTAGCATATCATCTCGCAAAGAGTAGATGAGTGACTGCATTCCCTCCTGTACCTCCTCCTCTTCTTCTTCTTACACACACACACACACACACACACACACACACACACACACACATCTGTATATATACATATATATCCGCAAAGAGTAGATGAGTGATTGCATTCCCTCCTGTAACTCTTCTTCTTATATATGCGCGCGCGCGCAAATATAAGATCCACTCCGTTGAACTTGATCTACATTATTTGAAGTAGTTATAAATAAAAAAAAATCAAGTGTTTTAAATACTTTTTGTCCATGCATCAAGTAGGGGAAAAAATGGACGGCCGAAATAGTGAATTAGTTAGTTTAACGGTGTAGAATATTTGAAATCTAATAAAAATTGGTTTATGAAGGTTTTTAAGTGTTTAGATCATGATGAAATGGTCGGATCGAGAATTTGTATGTTTACAGATGTAGATATAAGCAATGTGTTATTTTCGGCCATCCATTTTGCGCCTACTTGATGGCTGGGTAAAAAGCATTCAAAATACATGATTTTTTATTTTTAGTTACTTGAAATAATTTAGATCAACTTCAACATAGTGAATCTTGCATTCAGATATCGTACGGTTGGATTTGACCTCAAATCCATTGCTAACAGCTTTGATAGAGAGATGGAGACTTGAGACATTCAGTTTTCCTGTTTGAGTGGGAAAGATGACTATTACGCTACAGGATGTGTCGGTGCTAGTGGGTCTTCCGTTAGACAGTCCTATTTATCATAGGGACAGATAATAGAGATTGGATGGCTGAGTGTGCGAGATTATTAGGTAGTCAACCTCCACAATGGACTACTAGCAGTGGAGCAGTGAAGCTGCAGTGGTTCCGTGATAAATTTAGAGTGTTCCCAACGAATTTGATTGATATAGAGGTGGAGCAATATGCTCGTGGTTATATCTTGCATATGTTTGTCACTCGCTTATTTTAAGATTCCACCACAAATAAGATACATCTCAGATGGTTACCTCTTTTAGAGGATTTTGACGTATGCGGTGCTATGTCTCGAAATAGCTATAGGGAGTTGTATAAAATATCCACCATAGAGAAAGCGCAACTCCATGGTTGTAAGTCATTTTTGTAGAAAAAAACCTTAGACCAATGTGTTGGTGTTTATGTGCACACTTTAATTGAGTACTTTAAATTGACTAATATTGTACTCACATTGTGCAATCAGTTATGGTCCTGGGAGAAATTGTTTATTGGCCAACCCACCCCCAGACAAATCATGCGGCTAAATGGTCAGCTTCCTCTTGGATACGTCTGAAAGATTATTATGTAACGCCCCGATCCTAAAGATACGGAGACGTTATGGCGACGTACATACGCGAGGTGAAAACACGCTCACGCGTACGTTAAGCCTCAGTACAGTACAATACCTCCATATAGATATGAGGTCCAGCATGAAAGCAGTACAAGAATACCTGCAGAAAGAGGTCAGCGATCATAACAAATATGAAAAATGGGGACAAATAAGATAACGGAATTAAAGCACAAAGATACCTAGGAATAGTCCCGATGAGGAATCTCTGATGTGACTCCAATGGACTCTCTGACAACACGATATCTCGGATCTCCAACCTGGGCATGCAAACTCAGGGTCGTCAGAAAGCGACCTAGTGAGTGGTAAAATGAAGGAGGCAGTAATAGATACAATAGTAATACAAGCACAATAATAATAGATAATACATACTGTTGTAATAGTGACACCATATCCTAAGCATATAATAAGCATATAAGTAGCAGCAGAAGTATCTAAACAGGAACGATATAAGCATGTCATCTTTTAATACCATCACTACCTAGCCGGTTATCACCAGGTCATATCTATAGTCGTATTCAGTTTATATAATATATAATGTTATCTAGTGGTGACGAGTATACATGCTAGTGGTGATGTGATAGCAGTGAACATGCAGATGAGCATATGCTACCTAACCAGTATACGGTGTGGTGCATAGACAGTAATGATGTATGCAAGGTATACAGAAAATAGAATATATGCACATATGCATGAATAGTATGCTCCTACAGAAAGTGTAACATGTATCAGGTAAAGTAACAAATAGACATGTAACATGATATCAGATAAATGATCAGGTACAATAAGAAGTACATGTATCAGGCAAAGAACAGTAACAAGTAGTAAGCATGTATCAGGCAAGTCATGTTATTTATACAATAGTAGCAATCAGTACCACCTGGTATTTTAATCAATCTCTTCCAGTGTCCCATACCACTGGCAGTTCATACTGGAGCCCGCACTCCAGTCGAACTCATCCGGACATGGCCTACGGGTACCATTATCCAAATGAGAGAGTGATCAAATAACAAGTGTTCCCGACGTCACTATTGTGTATACTGTTTTATTATGTTAATTGGAAACCCATGGTCGAGGAGTTCTTATCGGGTAAGTGTATCCCGTGCATACCCGGGATCACGGCCTTTATCAAACCCCTGGCTGCTAAGACCAGAGCCCTCCGCTAAGAGGGGAACAATAATCAAGTAACAAGAGCTCATGGAGCAATTGGTAGGTAGCACTATCATCCCCTGCAGTGGGAGAACAATATGGATCCAGTACATCACCCGATAAAATCTAATCAACCGTCGAGTCTCCCCCATACCCCAGTTAAATTTATGATCTGATATGTCAAGTATACAATAAATAAATACAGTACAAGATACGGGTAACATGATAACTGGACCTGAATTCTATTGATAGCATAGAACAATATAACGGGAATGGGAACAATATAACAGGAATAATATAACGGGAAACGGGAACAATAGATGTGGGATTCCACATGTCGCATATCAACAGCTCTCATGTCCAGTAACGGGAAATCCATATCAGTAACAGGACACAATCATATAACATGAATACGGGAACATGGAACAATAATACATGTAATAAGTACGGTGATCCATACGACAAGAAGATAGAAACAACACAAACAAGTGTAACTGTAATATGTACGCATGACAGAAATGTGTATGATGATCATGCTAATATGAAATGCAGTATCCCGTGCAGTGATATGCCGAGAATCCATGTAACGAGGATAACAATACATTACATAACGGTATCGGTGGGCTATGCCTACGAAATAACAAGTGTGTCGTGTCAGAGTATCTGTGTAACATGCACAGGTAATAACAGTGGTCAGTGTCTACTATCATGTACAGTGAACTACAGTATCCGTGTAGCCATAAGCATGCGTAGCATTAATATATGTAGGAACAGTGGTCGACGGTGTCTTATAGTAACGGTGTCTAGCATGCATGTTTAGTACCAGTGTAATGTCATAGTGTATCTATGGATCAGTATGCATGTAACGTGACTGTGATACAGTACATGTCATAAGAGTGTACACCCGCGTGTCAGTGGCTGTGCAGGTCATGATTGTATTCGAATTGTCTATGTCAGTAGACCTAGCAATATTCTAGGTCATTCCTATTCCAATGACTGTACGATTATGACCAGTGAATAATTTATAGTTACCGGATTTTATCCATAATCAATAATTAATAGGTCAATGTCACTAAACACAGTAAAATATAATTTATAAAAGAAAAACACTCACAAACTAGCCACAGGAAGGTCGATCTCTTTCCCACGATCGCAACGGATCCAGAATCACCCGAATCGGAGTCCAGATGCTCCAGATATTGCCCGGATACTAAATCAGGACAAAAGGGTTAAATATGTAAATAAAATATTAAATGCAAATAATAAAAAGTAACGGGGGTTTTATGTAAAATTACCTTTTGGATGTGGGTAGACGGGTTAACGGGTCAGGTTTAGATCCACTACCCAAACCCGTTAACTTAAGTTAAATGGGTTAACGGGTTAACGGGTTAACGAGTGTAATGGGTAGTGGGTGTTTATGAGGTTAATGGGTTTGGGGAAAAACCCAAACCCAATCAAAACAAATCAACAGCAGCAGCACTTTGCTGCTGCTGTGCTTCCTGCACAGCCGGCCGGCCGGCCCAGCTGGCCGGCGGCGGCCTCGGCCGCCGGCGGCGGTTCCGGCGCTGACCAAGAGGGAGAGTGAGAGAGAGTAAGGGAGAGAGAAAGAGGAGAGGAAGAAAGGAAAAACAGAGAAAAGAAATGGGAAGGAAAAGAAGAAGAAGAAGAAGAAGAAGAAGAAGAAGAAGAGAAAGGAGGGGGTGCGGGGCTTGCGGGGTTGCGGCCGGCGGCGGTGGCGGCGCCGACCGGGCTGGCGCGCGGCCGCAGGCGGTGGCGGTGGCGGCGGCGGCCGCCAGCGCCTGGCCGGAGGTACGGGTCAGCCCCCTCCTCCTTTGGATCGGCAGAGAGAGAGGAAAAGAGGGGGATTTGGGGTTGTGAGAGAGAGAGAAGAGAAAAGAGAGAGAGAGAGGAGAGAGTTTAGGAGAGAGAGGGAGGTTGTGTGAATGAGAGAGGGAGAGAGAGAAGGAGATTTTAAAGAGGGGGAAAGAGTCGGTGGAGAGGCGGTGGGAGAAGTCTCCAGCGAAATGGAGAAGAGGAAAGGAAAAAGAAAAAGAGAAAAATATTTTATAATATTTAATTAATATTATAATGGGGTCCAAAATTGACTAGCTCCGAACGGTGCCTAAAAATTACAAAAAATAGAGAATATTTTCTTGAGACATAATATGAAAACGGTTTACAGAAATTCTATCCGGTTTGCCAATTAAAAATCCCGGAGTGTCTCGCCGATACGAGCGACACCGGTTTGGCCGGATTTTTGATAAATTCTGAAAAATTCTTAAAAATACCCTAACGTAAAGAACACGATTCTAAAACACACGGTGAAAGCGGATTCTCAAAATACAACTCCATTTATGAAATAAAAATCAGAATGCCGATTATCGGTATCGGTCAATACCGACTACGGAGATTTTCCAAAATAATCCAGAAAAATTCTAGAAAATCCTGAAAAATCTAAAATATTAGAAAATGATTTTTGAAACTGAAAGCGGCTCAATCGGACTACCACGGAGGTCAAATCAATTTTGTACGTCGCATCGCGTACCGATACTGTGATACGTACATCGGGGAGCAGGGGGTTACATATTATTTGCAATATAAGTATTTAAACAATTTTTTTTCGTTCTAACGGAATTGTGTGCTACAGGTGGAATGTTGATAGGAGTTATGATACAACACCACAAAAAGACTTATAGTTTTACATAAATGAGTTGGATGTGTTACACGAGTATGCGGTGACTTGGGAGCCATATACAGACACCATTCTACAGAGTTTACCTACAATATGCACAATAGGATCTCAGATATGGCAGGCCAGGACACCGAATATTTTTTTAGATTGTCGAGATGCATGTTTCAGATTGTGCCCTTCAACATTATGGGTTTAGTTATCATATTCCCGATCCAATTTCGAGATTGGCCCATAAAGACCGCAATCAAAGGCGTCTGCATGATTGAAGACAGCAACACAACACATATATAAGCCAGTGGGTCAATCAAGCCAATCAAATTCAAAATGAGAGATATCCCTTTACAGTTTTGGCGGAGTATATGCGTTGGTATTGGGGGATCACTCATCGTTGAAGTATTTAGCGTGTTGATCCACCTACCACTTACATGCCCAATGCTCCCTATGAGCGACAATTGATAATATCTTAAGAAACTTCATATTAGATATTAATTATATAAGATGTTCTTGTAATATGTCTAATTTTCATCATAGGTTGATAGATTGATTCATGTAGACGACACGGTACATCATGCAATTAATGATTCTCAAAGGATTTCAATATTGCATAAGATGACTATATTCATCAGAAAACATCTAGAGGGACACTGGTTTACACGTTCATTAGATGACTCAACCGTAACTTATGCACGATATCAACGACATCCTTAAGATACAGTGCACGAGGATGTAGAGGATGAGGCGAGACCTTCTCAACCAACTCCTACACGACGTACACGACGTCGACATGATGATGATGAGCCTGGACCACCTCAGGCACCTGCTAGAAGGTACCCCACAACGTGGACAGATGAGGCCGAACCAACTCAGTAGCATACACAGCCAGATTCGCAGATCCTTCCTCCACGTGTTCGAGGAAGAATCCGCAAGCTTAGTTGAGAAAGATGTGCATTGTCATGTTTGTTTGGATAGGATTTTGTGATATGATTAATGTCATATTAGTTAGACTATTAATATGTAATAAGTGATATATGACATTAATGCCATGATACCAGTGATAAGATGATTAATGTGATATTTATGGATATGTGATGTTGTGATGTCATGATACTAATAATTTGTGATATTTATGAAGGTGTGATGTGTATTTGTTTATTCACTTGGTATTTTTTTGTGATATAATTAGTATGTAATATGTGTTATATTTTGGAAGGGTCTGAAAATGTGGAGTCATATAATTTGTAGGTGATATGTGTTATATAATTTGCAAGAGTTTGGAAATATGGAATGATATAATCTGTAGGCAATTTTTGTCATGAGTCATGTTGTAAAAAATGAAAAGGTTAAGTCTTTGGTCCCTGGTTCGAGTTTTGCAAACTCAAACCTAAAAGCGAGACAGCAAAGGTTGATTCTCTGGTCCGAGTTTGTGAAACCCGGACCTAAAACAGAAAAAAATATCAGTCTCTGGTTCGGGTTCCACAAATCCGAACATAAAATAAAGAAAAAGAACAAGGCTTCTCTAGGCAGCGGAGCAAAATTAGGTTTGAATTTATCAAACCAGGAATTGTCTTCAATTTATGATCTAGTTTACATTCGGTTCATCAAATTCGGACAAAAAAATTGCCATACCACGACGCTCCAACGCCACACAAGTGAGACAAAACTGCTCAACGTTGCGACCATAAATTTGAAAGGGATCTGTTTTTAATTAAATTCAAAAAGTGGATCTTTAAAAAAAAATTGCCCTATAGCAACACTTTCTCTCAAAAAAAAATGAGTATAGTAACACCACTTATCCAGAAAAAGAGAACGAATGTGAATATTGTAACACCGCTTATCCAGAGAGGGCTTAAACGAGTATGAATCTTCGGCCCGATCAAAATGCACCCCTGTTTAACGCGAATAGAGTCGGCATGCATCACTGAATGCTCAGAAGTTTTTTAATCGTTTCCCCCTCACAGAGAGTTCATTAAGCACATAATAATTCACCAACATTACAAAACTCAAAGGCAACAACAAACAGTGTGAAGCGCTACCACACCCAATTCCCTTATATACAACAGAACTTAATCTCCACTACCCCGACCAAAACTTAACTTCACCGTGTCTCCATTTTCTAATTCGCGCCGCCGGCGGCCCCCATCAGAGCCTTCTTCAGCTCCTCCGTCATCTCATCCTTCTTCTGCCCCGCTGCCGCCGTTGGCGCAGCCCTTCCAGAACCTTCCAGATGCCTCCCATCCCTCCTCACGCCTCCCTTGCCGGCGTCAGCGTCCCTGGCGGGGGCGGTGACCTGACCCCCGCCGCCGGTGACCGGAAGCGACCACCCCTTGATCTCCTCCACCGCCTTCCACAGCGCCCCGTTCTCCGCCTGGATCGCGTCCAGCTGCTTCTTCACTGACATGCAGGCCTCCGCCACGTCAGCAGCAGCGCCCTTGCTGCTGGCGTCGCCCTCCTTCTTCAACCTTCTATCTTCCGCCACGTGCACGTGCTCGATCGAGATCTTGCTCATCACGAGCAGCGGCATCTTGCTGAACGTCAGCCCCCTGTTCCCGTTCCCGTCCTCCGCGAACGCGTTCCCGATCTCTGCTGGTACTCTCACTCCCCACCTAAACCTCACCGCCGCATGGCTCTTCAGCGGCAGGACGCTCCTCGCGCTCACCTCCACCCCGGTGAGCAGACTGCTGATCCCCCTGAACCCCGCGGGGCCCACCTCATTGGTCTTCCCCAGTCCCCCTGGCGTCTCCACCCAAACTACCGACGCGTCGCCGTCCACGTCGGCTACTGGCTTTTTCACCGGCGGCGATATCGCCGCCGCCGCCGCCGATCCGACCGATTTCTTGAGCGAGAAGTCGCCGAATTTGGGCTTGAAGAGGACCGTGAAGCTAGGGTTCGAGTTTCCGCCGAGGAGATTGAATTCGGCGGTCATCGACATGGGAGCACCGGCCGGTGAACCGAAGCTACCGATTCCGGTCTTGATCGAGAGCGTGAAGGGGTTCGAAGAGTCGTTGGGGCGGTATGAGGCGCGGAACGAAGGGCCGGACTCGAAGGCGGTGAGCAGATCCAAGCGTAGCTCCTTCGAATTGCCGGCGGAGATGCCTGAGAGAAAGGGGAGGCCGAGGATGCTGATGGGAATCTTGGCTCTTACAAGGGGCTTTTCATCTTCTCGGAATTTGAGAGAGGCCTTCATGGTTTGAATTTTCGAAATTTGTTCTCTCTTGGGTTAGGGTTTTCGATTTTGGCAGGAAGATTTTCGGGTTAGGGTTTAAATCTGGGGAGGGCGAGACAAGCGACGAAGATTTCGGCGGTGGATTGGATTTTTTATAGAAGGAAAAATAGAATAGTTTTGTCTCATGTGTGCAAGTTGGCAGAGGCAGAGAGGGTGTCTCTTTATTTTGCGGGTCGGGTTTGTTCTTAAGTTAGCATCCATCCCTGTTTAGATCAGGGCTGTTCATGACCATAAGCGCGTTAACACGTGTAACGTTATCGGAGCCATATTCTTTGTCTGTATACGGAAATCTATGTTCCGTAGGGTGCTTTGTGCAAAAGCCATCAGAACTGTTTCCTCCCCCAAATTTAATCGACTCTCCAAGCGTTTTGTAGAGTCTCGCTCTCTCAATTTCATTTCAAAAGTTTTGAATTGGCGGCAAAATCCCTAACCCTATCTCGAACCCTACTTCTAGATCGAGCTTCCTGGATCTCGCCATGGCTGAGAACAATACCACCGCAGGTAGTGCCTTTCTGCCTTCTCTTTCGTGTTGCTGTTCTTAAATTCTCGATCAATTAACCTCCATTAATTCTCGTAGATTCATCTGCAATGGCCAGCTAAGTTTGGCGAAATATTGGTTACGATATTCAATTTATTTATTTTTTCTTTTATTACTATTAGTTTCATTTCTACATCTTGGTTTCGTACGTTTTGCCTTATTTATGTCTGAATCAGATTTCAAAATCACTCTTTCAATAACATTTTTGCTCTATTACTTTTATAACTTTTCTTCATATTTATGAATTCAGTTCAAGACATGAAGACCATCCATTCGTTTTATGTTTTGGGTTTTTCAGTTGTCTCCCATAATTGTTGTCATCAATTTTTTTTTTTTTTTTGAGAGTAAAGAGGGGCCTTAGCCCCCTTAATTTTATTAAAATAATAAGAAATGGGAAGTTACAAGAGTGTTGTGTGGTTTTTTTTTTTTTTCCTTTTCTTTCGGGGTTGGGGGGGCGGGGGGGTGCGGTGGGGTGATGAGAAGTTACAAGAGGGTGGGGTTGGAATGGCCTAGTTGCCAAAGAAAATAAAAAAAAACTACACCAACTGTAACCATCACAATGCAATCACAACGAACCTGTCCCATAGGTAGCAACCATTCACAAACAACCAAGCACCCACGATGACCTACATTCCAACAGTGCACAGTTCGAAAAATGCCAAAGTCTCTCTTCATCTTAGTGTCAAGACTCCAGCCCTGGACTAAAACCTGCAACATGTAATCACACAAACGAACTCCATTTCTTTCAATATCATCAACGGCCAACTCCATTGCAAGAGGACCCAACTTCCACCAAAATCTAATTCAAGAAGACCCATCCTCCACAACAACAAGCTCTCCATGGTCTTGTCTCTCTTTTCAACTCAACCCACTCTGTCTCCTTCGCCTCCTCCATTCAAGGATCTGCTCACCTCTAGAGCTCTGATGTGATCGAACACTGCGTAGCAGGGCGGAGGAAACCACTTAGAGAGGCGATCACTTCCATTTGCTCATTCGCCATGGTGCAAAGTGTCAGCGTATTGGGTACATCAATGAAGCCCAGTGGCACATCAGCCTTTGCCTTTTTTTTTTTTGGGGGGGGGGTGCATTCGCTACTCGGTAGAGGCATTGTCTGAACTTAGCCGCCCACTACGCCGTCGCAGGACAGGCGGTGGTGCCTTACTGTATTTGCGCCGCTTGGAGGGAGGAGGCAGTAGAGGAGGACCGGAGAAGGCGCGAAGGCTCTGTCATCAAATTATTTTAACTTCTGAGGTTGATCGAATTTTACTGGGGAAATGGTTTCATATGTATGGGCTTCTTGCAGGTAATAGCAATGAGAGACATATATTGTCTTCTTCATTTCACATTTCTGGCATACTGCTAATGTTATGATCAAAGTTTCATAGGAAGACTTAAAAATTTATTATGGTTCCAGATTTATGCTTTTAGCCTCTTGTATATGTTTATTTATTATTTTTTTGTTGCTTGTGGTGATTCATTGTTTGCTTTTTTTTTTTTTTTTTTTGTGTTCGTTTGTTGTTATGGTTTTGTTCAACATCGTATAATGTCTGCCCAATATTAACGAGTGATTTTGACAATATTGATAGTATAAACCATTAGCTGATACCAATACAATACTAATACTGATACCGAGATTTTAAACAATGCTGTTAAGCTCTCTCTCATACTTCTTACCAGTTTTACCGTGTGAAGAATTGGGTTTAGTAGTTGATGGTTTTCTTTTAGATTTTTTTTTGAGGAATTCCTTTTTGACATTTGAATTATTGAGTTATTTGTTTTCTTTTGTCATCTATCCATACTTGCAATGTTTGATCTTGATTTTCAAAGCCAATCAGTTCTCTCTAATTAATTTTTTTTAAAAAAATTGCAAAGCTGTGATGAGATCGAAAATTTGCCTTTCTTTTAATTCATTAAAAAATCTTCTTTTCTCATTTAATTGGGAATTAACTCACCATTTCTAGGTTATGAGGTTCATCCTATTCGAGGTATGGAATCTGTTATTGCTACAGTTAGTGGTTACCATGGCACCGAGAGGTTTAAACTCATCAAGCTTATAGCTCAAACTGGTGCTAATTTTGTGGGATCTATGGGCAGACTCACAACTCATCTGGTGTGTCCTTTATTTTATGACTTAGAATATAAAATTTTTAATTTGCTTTGGGAGTTGTGCTTACATGCATTATGCTAGATAGTGCAAACCTAATTGTATACTTTATGACACTTCAGGTATGTTGGCAGTTTGAAGGAAAGAAATTTGATATGGCAAGGAGGCAAGGAACATATATAATCAGTCATCGCTGGTTTGAGGATTGTTTAAAGCAAGGAAAGCGCCTCCCAGAGGACCCTTATACCATGGAGAGGTATTTGTGTTATATAACTGTTTGATCATATATGAAAATAAACCAGATGTGATATGCTAACATATATAAATTTGTAATTCCCATCTGGAGAACTGTGGCTTTCCATAGTTTTGTGGGTTGTGCATGGCTTACTATTAGCTATAATATAATTGTCAAATATTCATGTCTATGGATAGCTAGGATATGTAAAAACCATCATCTGAATCAGCAATGCTATGCTGTCATGAAAGCATTCTGCTAATTTAACTAGTGGTGAGAAATTTAAGGTGCTTCTCATAAACAACATGCCAAAAGTCAACCTGGTTATGGAAAAATTTGCTAGAATGGGTTATGAAATAAGGGATAAATTACATGTTTTTGACAAATAGTCTACAAAGTTTAGTTTGCTTTTTTATGTCTTTTATAAGGAACATATCACATAGAACTGCTGGTTTTTAAAATAAAATCTCCAACTCATAGTAGGGGCGAATACTGGTGATGGTAAGAGACCTCAAGAAATGTTAATTGTCAATTAACATTTGACAGGCTAGCAGGAATGCCTAGGAGCCCAATGGATATTATGTTGAGAAGAGTCAAAGCACGTAACTAAAGAAGAAGAAATTGAAGTCAGGAAAATTTAAGGAGAATAGTCTCACAGAAGCTTACACATTTAATGATGGATGTCTTAAATCGACAATTGCTATTGGGTAATTGTGGATAAAGACACGAAGGGCATAGTTTGCAATTTCAATAGATAACTAAGATGAACATTATTTAGAATCTAGATTATTGAATTTGTACTTGGAGCGAAACTATAATTTCAGACTTTCAGTATCTCTTATGCACATATTTGATGAGACGGAAGAGTAAAATAAGCAAAGTTTGGGCAATATTGATAGATAAATCATAAATGCGATGTTTTTGGTGGTACAGGATTTTATTTGTGGTGGTCATCTGGAATTCATAGAGGTTCTGATTAGGAATAGTGTTTTGGTGACATGAATTTTGTCAGATATTTTCCATTTATGAAATAGGCAAGCTTATCTGGTCTGAAGAACACAATCTGATGAATGCATCAAATGCATAATTATGAGTAACTTATGTAACCTTCTCTGATCTAAAGATCTCAAATGTTTGTGAAAGATCCAGAAAAAAAATTGGCGAAGTTTTTATGAGCAATTGTCAACCCAATACTAACTGTCTATAAGATGATGCCAAATTATTTGCCCACACAATGAGCAAGAGAGGGACCTGCCATAAAACCTTGATAGCCAGGTGGTAGGTAGGTTGCTTATTTCTTTAGTAAATGTAGTTTCAGGTCATGCAACCATAGAGGAACCTCCAAACTCTCCTAGATGTTGAGAATGTCTAGACCAAGAGGTATGATAATATTCATCTTTGGAGTGATGCAGTTTTGCCCTTGAGTTAGACTGAACCAAACGAGCATAGGAACCATTTTAATGCATAATCAAGATGAAATCTATTAATTCTTTGAAGAAAGAATACAGGAAACTTTTCAACTGGGAGCTTGATTCTCCTGATTGAATGCTGGAAATTCACTCCTTAATTACTTACACCGGACGCCGTAGTCAAGCTTCAAGATATCATGATCGGATATGTCGGACGTCATGACCAATTTGGCCTCCATCAGGGTTCAAAGTCTCGGCGAGTCGCTCTTGACTCGACCGAGTCGTCTCCGGAATGGCCACCACCGATCCGAAAACGAGAAGAGAGTCGATCTTTGTGGAGGAAATAGATCGCCTCGGGATTGACTCGGGTATGACTCGGTCGACTCGGTCGACTCCCGATACGACTCGGGTTTACTCGGTCGAGTCGACGGCGTCAGACTCGAGTTGGCCCTTAGTCGATTTATAAAAAGGAAAAAGAAAAAAACCGAACCAAACTCACACGATCTAGATCTTGGGCTCGCCCGCTCGCTGTCGTCGCCCGTCTGACCTCTCATCGTCATCAGCGCCCGTCGTCGCCTGCCCGCCCGTCGTCGCCAATCCCTCTTTCTCTGTCTCATCTCTCTCCCGATCCCTCTGTCTCTTTTTCTCCCTCCCTCTCTCCTTATGTCTCCCTCTGGTCACTGATTTCTCTTTCTTTTTTTCTCTCCTCTCTCTTGATCTCTCTCCCTCTGTCTGTTTCCCTCTCTCCCCCTCTGTCCCGATCTCGGGAGAGAGACAAGGGAGAGGGAGAGAGAGATCGAGACAATGGACACAGAGGGGGAGAGAGGAAGAGAGTGAGTGAGATAGAGGGAGATAGAGATAGAAAAAAGAGACAGAGTGAGTGAGTGAGACAGAGACAGAGAGAAAGAGAAAGAGAAAGTGAGTGAGACAGAGAGAGGCAGAGACTGAGGCTCATCCTCTCTCTTTATATTGAGTGTGTTAGGTGATATGTTTTGAACACATGATACATAAATATTTATGTCTATATTCTTTTAAGATTTGTCGTGATTTTTCAGAATTTTTAGAGCTTTATATGTAGCATTTTGTGCGTATCGCCTGAGACCGATCTGAGACGCCACGACCGATGCGTCTCAGTGTCCGCCTAGTTGGTTGGTGAGACCGCGACTTTGAACCATGGCCTCCATGGCCGGAAGTCATGGAGCTAAGAAAATCAACTTCACATGAGATAATCTTCCACATATAGGAATCAGATCTCTCGAAGATCTTATCTTTGCCGCTTACAAAATCACCTTTGACAACACATTTAAGCTCCTCTTTTTGCAGATCTGAAGTGCCATCAGCGGCCATTGACCTTGTCGGGAATTGCCTCTCCCCTTTTTTTGTGGGGATTGGGGATTGTAGGGGGGGAGAGGACGCCTGTGGTGAATGGGGGATCTTGAGGACTGCCTTAGTAGCTTTGTTGCTAAAATATGAAAAATTTTAGTCATATTTTGAAATATTTTGGGGATTTTTGGGTTGCATGGAGGTAGATGGGGGTTGCTGGGGTTCTCTTCCTCGCTCCCCTAAAATCTTGTGTTTTTCCATGAACTTTGAATTTGAAAAAGATGGGGGGGATGTGTCTTACCCTTGAGAACTGAATGAAATTCTTTCTCCCTCTTTTTTTTGGTTTAAACTTTACCTTTATGTGGTAATTGTATTGATAACGATCATAGTACTAGTTCTAATGACATTTTCTAATAAAGAATTTCGGGTTCTGGATCTTTTTTTACCCATTTATGTCATAGGTTATTTAGGTATAAACACCTCCGGTTTTTAGAAATTTACCTCTTAAATGTTCGATATAAGAAGTTTGTTGGGAAACTTGGAATTGTCCAAGTGAGGCTGAGATGACTTAAGCTAAAACTTTAGGCGAGATATGCTGCTCGAAACGCACGGAAAGTGGATGGAATGTGTTCTCCTTTCATTGGTGATGAACGTGGTATATTCATATATTCAATTTCGTTTTCGAATGAGTGAGATTCAAGTCGAGAGAGATCAGATGGAGAGAGTGAGATCGGGAGTGAGAACGACAGAGCAGAGAGAGACCTGGATTGATCGACGGCGGCGGCGGCGGCGAGTTGGTGACGCAAGAGGGGACGGCGACCTCACTGACGAAGTCTGAGGCGAACGACGACGGGGGCTCACGGGCGAGACGACGACGAGGAGGAAGAGAGGAAGATGAGATCTGATTTTTGTTTGTTTCTTTCTTTTTATCTTGCGGAGCTCACGATTGCACAGTGACACGTCGACTTGGTCGTGACTCAGAGACGACTCGGTTGAATCGGCCGAGTCGAGCCGAGTCGTATCGGGACTTGGCCGATTCGACCGAGTTGAGGCCGAGTCGGTCAAAAACCCGAGGCGAATAGCGAATCGGGTCTCGGTATCGTTGCGACCCCCGCCGCGAGACGAGTCTGCCGAGTCGTCTTCGACTTGGCTGATATTTCGAACCCCGCTTGGCAATGATGTATCTGTTGATAGTTTATACAGATAAACATGCCATGACATACTGTGTGTCAATAATAGGTTTTAGGTTTTTTAGCACTGGCATATTCTTGTCATGTTTTTGCTGTATCCAGAGGTTGGTTAGAACTTGACATTCACTGTAGGATCTTGTTCTGAATATATCTAGTAAGTTAATTTATAGTCTACGAATGAAGAGTATAATTGATTTTGATCTTTGGCGTAGCTGTAAGCATATAGTGATAGGAAAAGATCTACCTTTCCAGTTGCTATTACTCTAGTCACTACTCAAGTGCCATATAATTAATTACATGATGTAACTACTGTATATCTTAAAATCCATCTCATAGTCTTTCCAAGAACCTTAACATGATCATTTTATTAATCAATATAAATCATACAAAAATCTCTCTTCTTTTATCTAAATCTTACTCATCTTAGTGCGTGAATATTCATGGTTGGCCTCATTGACTGAAAATGAAACCTATTCCCAGAATGATGTTTGAATATTCTCCAGAATTTCAGTATATGGATCACGGTTTGGTACAACTTTGTATATCCCGTTTGTTCGAGACACCAATGTGATTTTTCTCTATCGATTAGGCACTTTCTTTGTAAGTTTGTTGATTACATGATTTATTTGACATCATGATACATAACACCTTTGTAACCTGTTGACGACTATGCCTTCATCATTTGTATGATCACCTTAAAGCTTAGAATTGATATATGTATACTTGATTAAATTCAACTCAAAATAGCTGCTCACTGTTGACTAAATTAGTGGCCCAAGGTGACATTCCTTTTTCATTATAAACTCACATTTTAATTTGATTTTGCAATCACCTTCGTTCCTTAATCTTCTATAATTCCAGTGAGTCACAGATAAGTTCTGAAGTATTGTTACCATTACCATTTCATTGAGTTATGTAGAGATTATGAAGTAACATCAGCATAACAGCACTACTTTTGGATTTGTCATGGCAGCTTGATGAGCTCATATAAGACATCATACACGTTATGCTATTTCAACTTATGATCAACTTTCTATATAATTCATGTCCTTTTTCCTCTGTTCATTGCAGTGGAGAGAAAGCCGGATCAATTTCATGGGAGTCGCCTGTTATTATGGATATTCATGGCAAGGGAAAAGCCCCTTTGGAAAAGAAAAGAAATGTGTTATCTGACCTGTCAAGTGCTTCAGATTTCAGTGACGAAGTAGGTACTAGTGCAAGTCGTTTTAATATAACATTCTCAAACTGGTCGGATCCTCTCCATTTAAATGAGGTAATCTCTTAGATATTATGGATGTCATTACCCCCTCATGTATGTATAATTCACAAAGTTCTGTCAGCAGATATAAATGAATAGATTTATTTTAATTGCTAGAATAGTTGCATACGTCATTTAAGAGTATACATGATCATTACTTGAGGGATTACCTAATCCATCTTGTAAGTAATGACTCAAAAAATCTGCAGTTCCCGATGGAACAGTCAACAAAACTGCGTATGCATTTTACATAATTGCTGGGTTTCAATCTCTTAGTTATCTCTACCTGCTGGGAAAATGGGTTCTAAGGGGCAAGGATTCTTGTAGCCTGCCAAGTGTCAAAAACCACTTGACTAAAAAGCTTAAACTGATGGCTTGTGAGCTAAAAGTGCATACCTGGCAATTATAACACTTAATATACTATCTGCTGTATGGGAACATATACAAGATACAGAAATGACATGATATCTGGTAAAGTCTTAGAAGATGGAGAAAGACACAAGATAATATTTGTGAATTACTCGTTTACTCCCAAGGATAGTTTTATTGTTATGTAGATATGGAGTTAATTCATGCTTCTATGCATAGTTATGTGGATTTGTGGATGGTGCCTCATGTAGAATGTTGCAGTTCCATGTCATAGTTTCTTTGACCATTGGATTTTTAAGCATAATAATTTGATAGGTACTTGTCAAGTTGTTTTTGTATATTGCAGCACTTATTCCTTTTTGCTATGCTGAAGATTACTTTATCCTTTTTTTTTTAATGCATAATTCCTTCCCCAATTTGATTAATAAGACAAAGGGTTGAAAGAAGGTCGTAGGTCTAAAATACCTTTGATTCTGAAGCACAAATCTGAGAGCTTAAACTATCCTAAGCCACCTGCTAATTTCTTGGCGATTTTGTAATTTCCCCATGGATAGCTTGGTTTTCACTTTGTTTTGCATATATTTCGTGATGATATTATGTCATATCCTGATATCCATGTTAACTTTTGATGTTATCGTATTTTTCTTGTTTTCATATAAACTAATTTATTTGTTTCTCTGGACTCTAGAGGCTTAAAATTTTATTCTGTACTTCATGGTTTTTAATCATCTGCTTAATTGGTTAATATATGACACTTTGGACTTCTACTTAACTTTCAATATATTTAACTAAAGGCTTAAAAGCAATATGACTTGATAATTGTTTGTTAATGAGGCTGAGAAACTATAGTAGGCTAATCACTTCAAATTTCTTCAAGATAATAGTGAAGATGAATAAAATTATAGTTAACATTATTAAATTTGGTTTCTTTTAGTTTGTTGTGAAATAAATGTACATAAGGGAATAAGAATTGTGATGCATAATAGGCAATTAGTTAATTAGCAGAGTTATTTGGTTACAATATCCTAATAGTATTTGGACTTTTATGGTCCTACTACAAGTTATAATTTGAGTATGATTTTGTTTTATGGCGTCTATATGAGGACATGATTGCTTATGATTCTATGTAATTATATTCTGTAAATATTTTGAGTATCAATTAAGGATGTAAATATTCTACGTAAATACTGTAAATATTTTGAGTATAACATGGTATCAGGTCCTTCGGTTTTCTAATCTAAATCATCACCAATATTGTCATCTTCCAGCACCATAATCTTCTTGCCTACCATAAGAGTCAACACCACCACCGTCTTCTTTGACTTCTCCCAATACTGTTGTAATAACTTGAAGCTATATTTGATGTGGGACGCGAGGGGGGGGGGGGGGAGGGGTTAGGGTTTGTGGTGGGACTTTTGGTGGAATTGGAGAAGGAACAAGAATTTGAAGATCGGATATGATCACGAATCACAATCCGGATTTGGGCTTCCCCGCCGCCTGATTCGATTCAATTCATGAGATCAAACCAAAACAAAAGATTTTCATAGACGAATATTTTTTTAATCAATTCATTTTTTTTAGAAAAAACAATTCAGGGCTATATAGCCTACATTACATGCACCATAAGTGCCATTATTGATAAACTCAAATTCAACCAAATTTAATTCAAATAACTCTCAAATCTCAACCAAATATACTAAAATCTGAATTCAAATAAGATCCTAAATCATGTTAAATATGGACCGTTCGATTCCCCATCATCCTCCCCGGCTTGAAAACATTCATCCCTGATGAATGTAGCAGTAAGTACAAGGTGAGCACGATCTGGTTAAACTGAACCACATCACAGACCCTCAATCAGGCCAAAGTGCTTGTCAGAAAATCAGCACTGCTGCGTCATGACTGAACTACAGTGGTGGAAGGTGGAACTGATTTTTGTGACAAGTTGGCTGTGACGGAAGGTAAGTCGAGCTAATCACAGGTAGCAGACAGCTGCGAATTATTCATGATGAAAACTAAATTGACTGCATTTTGCATTATGAATGGCCTGATCTCCTGTGATCTTGTTTCCTGTAAAAAGATCTGCAATGGGCTGTAGACGTAAGGCGATCTCAAGGATAACGAGAAAACATCATAGCTGGTGAAAATAGCTTCATGATAGGCTCTGTTGGAAGTCCCACAAGAATATCAATAGAAAGCTCTTCAATTTTTGCGAGCTATGAGGAAATCTCTTTTTGCAGTGGTACCAACTCAGCAACAACTTTTGACTCTGGCTCATCAACAACTTCTGGCTCTGGCTTATCAATAGCTTCTGGCTCGTCAATATTTGGAGGCTCTGAATTTATGTCAACCTTTCTGTCATGCTTTCTATAACCTTTTGATGCCCTCTATAGTCTCCCGAAACTCAGTGAATAGTAGATGCGGAGCACACCGAGTACGATGTAGGTCTTGCAAGATAAACTAACACCGATAAGAACTATGTTTGTCAGTTTTTTAAATATCGGATATCGACGATATACCAGTCGGCAAAAGATACTGGATACCGGGTAGTATATCGCGATATAGTATTAAATACCAGTTGATATATTAATAAGCATTACATATAAGACGTTATTAAAAGAAATAAGTTATTATCCAAACATCATATAAAAACACCAATAAATACGACAATGAACATAAAATAAAATAAAACGATCTCAAGAAAAATAATAATAATTATCCAAATAAGTAACTATATTGGCCGATATATCAGATATTTCATCTCGGATATCGGCCAATGTATCAGCCCATATCGGTCTAAAATGATATCCGATAAAATTTTGCACTTATCGTATCGTTTTGGATAAAATACCGGTATCTCGGCTGATATTTAAAACAATAATATCTATCTTTTCACTACCAGTAAACTTCTTCAACCAGTCTCATTGAAGCATAGCGGCACCTCTGTTTAGATATCAGAACAAAATAACTGAAGAAAGTTTCAAGATTACTTTCTCACTTCTTATATCCATCACGATCATGAGAACCCTTAAAACACGGGATAGCCGCATACATATCCCGTTCAACTTCTTTTTCATCGCCATCAATATACATAAATCGACCAAAAATGTAGAAGCCCATAATGAAAATTCAGTACATAAGTTTAGAAATTAATCAAGAATCTCAACGGCTCAAATTGGGTTCAAGTCGGACTGAAACAGGGTCCAAAATTTTGATCTTCTGCTGTAGGAATAGTACCGGCACTAAATTCAGGCTTGTGGAGGTCAGATCTGCTATCCAAATACTGTGAAATTTTCAGTAGCTCTGAGACTCAGTCACGCATCCAATGCTTCTGACGGAACTCGAATTAGACTTCGAACGGGTCTGAAATAGACTTCGGAACAAGACTATGCTTTACAGTAAACAGTGGCAGCTCAGAATAGCTGATGACGTCAACGCTGGGTCAGCGTCGGCTTGGGTGAGCCGGGTTGAAGCTGACGGCTCGGGATCGGCTTCGTGGCTCGGGGTTGGCTCGAGAGGGCCCGGGCTGGCTCCACGAGCTGATGATGTCAGCACAAAGCCGCTGACATCAGCAACTTCTTAGCTGGTTTGCTCCAGTCGCAGTCGGGTCGGGTTTGGGTTCGGGTGAATTGGGGTGGATTCAAACCCGATTCACTTAAACCCACTTACAATTTAAACCCGCTTTTACTTTAAACCCAATATCTCTTCTCCTCTCCCGATCTGTTCCTTCGCTGCTGTTCGTTGCTTGCAGAGTGGATGGATGGCGGCAGTAGAGTGGTGCGATCACGGGGGCGTGGCATGACGGTGAGATGGTGACTGAGATGCGGTGGTGACAATGACGAGGCAGGCAATGTGTTGAGTGATGGAGGAAGAGAAGATCTGATGCAAGGCAAGGTGACAGCTTCTGACGAGCCTGAGAAGGGAGGTGGATCTGTGTCACGGTTCAAAGACTCGGCCGAGTCGGAGATGACTCTGCCGAGTCATATCAGTCTCGGCCTGCTCTGAGACGAGTCCAAGTCACGAGTCAGTCGCTCAACTCAGAAGAGACTGACTCGGCCGAGAATCGGAGTTGACTCGGCCGATTCACTGCCGAATTGGTCTTGACTCGGCCGAGTCAGCTCGAAATGCATATTCACCCATGACGAACGGGTATAAAGAAAAAAGAAATGAAAAAACAAGAAACTTACCTCTCTTGCTCAGACATGGAGATCGCTGCCGCTTCCGGATCGTCGCCGCTCAGATTTGGACTCCGCTGTCGCCCGATCGCCGCCGGTCGCTCCTCCCGACCCCAGGTGATGTTCCTCTCTCTCTGTCTCTTTCCCTCTCCCTCCATCTATTTCTCTCCCCCCTCCCTCTCTCACCCGCTCTCTCTCCCTCTCTCCATCTCCCGTCTCTCTCTGTCTCTTTCCCTCCCCTTCCCTCTGTTTCTCTCCCCCTCCCTCGCTCATCTGCTCTCTCCCTTTTCATCTCCCGTCTCTTTGTCTCTTTCCCTTCCCTTTCCCTCTCTCTCCCTCTTTCTGATCTCTCCCACCTCTCCCCCTTCCGAGGTATAAGAAAAGCATATGATGATAGTGTTGGTGAAGATGCGAGGATTTTATCCAGTTCTAGTAGTGATGATGGTGAAGATGGTGATGATAATGATGACAGTGATGACGACGGTGGTGATGATGGCAATAATGAGGGCAACATAGTGCTGATGGAGGAAATTATAGTCTTAAATGTCATATGCAAATGTTGAGTTTGACATCAAACCAACATTATGGTGTGACATATGTTCATGACTACAAACCACAACTTGAGAGATCTACGAGCACTAATATCGGTTATCTACTTACCGCAGAGATGATTATGATGACGATTTTGTACCTCATCACAATTCAATGTGGAAATAACTATATTAACATGTATTTATGAATGTAGTTTGTGCAATTATTATATTGTGCATGTATTTTGATATGTTTCTACTGACGACGCATGTATTTATGTTTTCGCTTTATATTTAGTGTGCTGGGGGATATATTTTGGACATGTGATACATGAATGTGGATGTCTACATTTTTTTTTAAGATTTGTCATGATCTTTTTAAAAATTTTGAGCTTTCTATGTAGCATTTTGCGCGTATTGCTCGAGACCGATCCGAGTCGCTGAGACCGATCCGTCTCAGTGCCCGCCGAGTCGGCGGCGGAGACCGCGACTGTGAACCATGATCTGCGTCGGAGCAATTACATCGGACTACTGGAATGACATCAGCGGTGAAGATGAGGCAACAAGGGAACGATGACGAGGCGACGGGGTGACTATGTGACTGCAGCGAGGTTGGGGAAGATGACGACGACGATCGGTGAAGGCGTAGGAGGAGGACAACGAAGCCGTCGAAGGTTGTCGTTGGCGACGATGTTGGGGCGACAGGATTTGAGGTGGTTGTGGTGGGCTTGATCTGAGTTCGACGGAGATGGCCGGGGTGGTGGACGACGCAGAAAGGTGGAGGCGGCCCTTCGGTGATGTTGGCGATGCTCAGCGGCGGGGGATGGTAGAGCGAGGTCGTCGGTGATGTTGAAGAGCAGGCAGAAAGCAGAGGACATGGATGATGAAGAAGAGCTTTTGTTTCGTTTTTTTCTTTTCTGCTCTTTTTTCTTTTTCTCTCTTTTTTCAGAAACTTCAGCTCTGATACCAAATTGATGTGGAACGGAGGGGATTTTAGAGTTTATGGTGGGGATTTTGATGGAATCGGAGAAGAACATGGATTTGGGGGAATATATATGATCGCGGATAGCAACGCAGATCTGAGCTTCACCGCCTGATTCGATTCAATTCATGAGATCAAATCAAAACACACAATTTTCATACGAAAATAAAATTTTAATCAATTCATCATTTTTTCAGAAATCCAATTCAGGGCTATATATAGCTTACATTATGTGCATCATAGGTGCAATTATTAATAACTCAAATCCAACCAAATCTAATTCAAATAACTTCTTAATCTCAACAAAATATACTAAAATTTGAATTCAAATAAAATCCTAAATCATGCCAAATCTGGACCTTTCCATTCCCCATCAATATTACCAACACAGCATCTGCTACAACCTACTATAGCGACCTCTACTACAGTGCTGCTACAATACCCCTAATCCTATTCTCTTCTTTACCTTCTAGTTCTTTTTTTTAGCATCATCTTCTCTTTCATATTGCAATTACTGTTCATTTTCGACTTGCTTTTGACAAACCGCTGACAATGAAGTTTGATTCTGGCAAAGAAATCGACAATGTTATCTTCTTCCGAGGAAGTTATCGAGGATGAAGTCTGAATCCTATTACTTATGAGGTTTCATACCTTCTTTGATTAGTGAAGTTATATTTTTCTACCCTACTAGTCATAGTTTAGTAGAATTTGATTTTACACGAAACAGTTCGAAAGATCATATTAACACCTAAAATGAGAATTGTGATTTTAAAATTATTAGTTGTATAATTTTCCAATGCTTGCTTAATTTCTTTCTTTCATTCGCTAATTCTTCTTCCTTTTCAGTGGTATATTAGACTTGCATTATTTTTTCTTTTCCTATCGCGACCTGTATTTATATGAATTATCAATAGCCCCATATTGTTTAGAACAGCCAGCGTGGCAGTTTAGCACTTACTTCCTTCGAGAAAAATATCCCTATTGTCAACAGGAATAATCTTTTACACCTTCAGTTTGTCGGCAGTTTGAATTGAAGAAGCATCAGGCTAACTTCTTACATTGTTTTGACTACCCCTCTTCTACATCATCTCCATTGTCTTTTTTATGGGAACCATTTATCTGGATCTTGAACATGTCTTCCTGTAGTCTAATGAGCTTATATGTGTTATAAGCACAATTTAGGTGAAATCTTCAAGAATCTTTCACATTCTTCTCCATTAGGATGAAGTTTTCTGTCCTTTTGTCTTTAACGTATGCAAACTTTAGGTATCCATCTTTTTCTGTTTTCTAACATGCTACCTTCCTCAAGGTTAGGATTCAATTTACATTTGACTTAAATTTTACCATTGCCAACCTTATTCAAGCCTTGTCCTTTCCATCTGACGTTGGGGGTACATGACAATGGTTTTAATTTTTCATGGAAAAGGATTTGGGAAACGCTTATTATGGAATTGCTCATGCTGGAATTTGCCCTTACTTAATATGGCTGATAGATGAAGAATGATTCATAAGCTGATCCATTAGTTAAAGAGGGATTAACAACGGTATGTGCATGTCATTTTAGTATTACCATGGGAACCTTAATCCTTGTACATGACCAATTTTTTTTGATTAGTTATCCTTACAATTCCTCTTAGTTGGGAAAACCTATTGTCAAGCTTGTTAAGATTTCAATGATTTCATGATATTGTTATGTTTTGAACATATTTTGAACTTAGTGAGTTGCTTTGAAAGTACCTTTTGGTTTAACCATGGGATAATCCATTGGTAGATGTTTCCAACTAAAGGATTGTTCTCCCTTTAGTTGGGGATTTCTGCATGCATGCATGTATCAGTGACCATTTTAACCTTTTACGGTTTATTAGGTTTATTACATTCCATGAAAACTGGAAACAGTGGTTATATGCTGTTACAGATGACTGCTTGTGGTGGTAATATAGCAGTCAAACTGCTCTTATAATATTCAGTAGTTTTACTAGTATGCTACTGTTCTGGAATGGTAGTCGACTCGTATTGTTGGGTTGAATGTCTTTATGGTATATTTTCTTTTTTGAAATGATGGATGACCAATTACTACATTCTGTTCCTGGCTTTCGATGTGACAGGTATAAACCCTGACTTACCACATGACTGGGACAAATCCAGGTAACAAGAATAGTCTACATAGTCTGAGGAGTTTCTTTTTTTTATATAGGTTGGTAAGTTCACTTATAGTGACAAAAATATGTCTATGTACTCTGCGTGATATAGCACCAAAAGCAATCGGGTATAATGTTGCTGTCGTGGAATTTGAAAGCACTTGTTTTTTTTTTTTTGGGGTAAAGTTTCTCTTTTGTCATTTAATTATGCAGATCAATGTCTACTCAGCACATATGACTTTTAGCTAAGAACATTTTAACTATAAAGTGCATAATTCAGTTCGGTTGTTTTGATTGGAACCTTTTGTTTGCCAATGATATTATCCATTTTCCCTTAACTGCTATCTGGTTTTATATGTCCGTATGTGGCTATAGGTATGTAAAGTGTAAACGCATTATCTGTCTGATTCTAATCACTCCTTGCATGTCCTGTCAAAAATAAAATTAGATATATGATGCATCATCAGATATCTACTTCATATTTCTTAGAAGTTGTACTGAGAAAGATTCCTGATCTCAAGTCACCTAGTTATCTAATGACTTGGCTTCTGCATCTGCAAACAGCCTGAGGACTCTAGTTTATCATTGCAGAGGCGCTCATCAAGTAATAAAAGAAACTTTTGCGATGTTTCTGGAATTAATGTTACTGGTGAACCAGTTCGCAGAAGTCGCCGCCTTACAAAGAAGAGTGCATCTGATAGTCCTGTAGATTGTGTCATACTTGACTACCACCTAAGAGAAAGCCACAACCCTCTTAAAGAAAACAATCCTGTTTGTGTTGATTTAGAAAATTTGAGCAGTATAATCGTACCATCAGCTCAAGAACTAATAACGGCGACAGTGTCTACTGTTTCTGTGGAAAGTAGGAGGGACACACTTAATGCAAATGAAGACATAGAAGAGCAGCCCAATTTTTCAATATGCTCAAATAGCTCAAGGAATTGTGCACTAACTGGCCCTGGAACTTCACAACTTGAGCATTATGAACATACTCAAGCGAAAGCTGACCTTTTTGGCGGGGGAGACGATCACAATAAAGAAAGAAGCAGAAGTGATGAGCTAGGTGAAGCATCTTCTCTGGATTCAAAAACAGGATTGTCTTGTGTGATATGCTGGACAGATTTTTCTTCCACAAGGGGGGTTTTATCATGTGGACATCGGTTTTGTTATTCATGCATTCAACAATGGGCTGATTGTATGGTATGTATGTTTTTCTGTTTTCACTGTTTTCTCGTGTGCTTGAGCACTTTTAGTTTTATGTATCAGCATTTTTGAACATGACAGGCTTTTTCCCTCAGCAACTAGAAATTTCACATTTTGAATGTTGCAATTATGATCTACATATTTGAAAGTTAATATCACTATACCTATTTGTTCAATATAGGTTGTAGAAGTGACCCATCTTTATCCATTGTCTGGACCAGTAAAAATGATTTACGGTACCAAACAGTATAAATGTTGCAGTTATATAAATCAGCGGTATTTTATGACAGCAGAGATTTACAGATTATTCTTAACCCACATTATTACATATTCGAAAGTCATACATTGTAATCAATAATCAGTTGCCTATTCATAAAATAGCACTTGTTAGGTCTTTTGTTGTCTTTGGACAGGTGAAACCATGAAGGACGGTGGGGGAGGGGGGAGACCAGGGTTTTGAAAATTGAGAAAGAAATTAGGGTTGTAGCGGGATTGAGGATAAACTAATATGAGGTTTGAAATTTTGGGGGAAAAAGATAAGGATTGATTTGAGCCTTTCATCTAAGTAATCGCTAACTCGCTCTATGTATCACAAACGGAGATTTAGATTCAGGCTTCACATTGAAGAGAATCGCTCTTCCACTCCATGCCTCACACACGAAGATTCGAAAGAAACTAATTAGAGTTTCAATCTCTTAAAATTTCAATAATTCATTCATTCATTTATTCTAAACAAATGAATTACAATAATTTATATAAAAAAACACGTTCACTACTCGAGCCTCACATAAAGAAAAATAAAAACCTTATAAAAGAAAATATAAACTAATGCAACAAAATAAAAACTACTAAAATAACTCGTCCTAAATATCTTCATGTCCCCCATCACATAGCTTATGAACACCAATTGTGTATCTAATAATCAATTGTGAAATGTATACTCCTAATTATTGGTATTAGCCATCCATGGATACAAAGTTTGTCCACTGAGTAAATGAACTGAATCTCTAAAGAACCATCAATTTTCGGGGTTTGACTTTCCAGAATAGAAATTATTGATAATCTTAGATTAGTGATGTGTAGAGTCCCAGGTGAGGCTACCAAACAACACTTGAGGTGCCTAGACAGATGAACTAGATCATATTTAATGTAAGCCTTTCACACAGTATAATGAGGGTCTCCTATGGTGCATGTCTCATTGTTGACAAAGCTCCAAAAAATATTTGACCAATTTTTTCTGAATCAGTGAACTTAGAGAAACCTTTATTGTAGTTAAAAATGAACTACCAACTCGTATATGTTGGTACTACTAGAAAAAAATCTTTGTTAGTAGGTGAGATATATAGTTCATTTTCAGTTTAAAATGAGATGATAAAGCTTGTTTCTCTATAGTGTTTGTTTGTGGATACTGGCATAGAAAGACATTTTATTTTTGCTATTGTATACTACCTAAGTGGTGATTTGGATTTTCTTTTTTCCCCAGGCATCGAAGGGAATAATCACAACATGTCCTCTTTGCAAAACCAGCTTCTCACACATCATAAAATTTGAGACTGCCTCTGATGATCAAAAGATTTACTCGCAAACTATTCCCTGTGGTGCATCAGAGACAGAAATCTACAGGCTTTCCAGTAGCAGACTTGGCCACCATGACACCTCGGTACATATTTATATCTGTTGGACTAAGAAACCCAGTGATGCAAATGGCTGCTTGATTAAGAATTGATGTTGTTCAATCTTCTTATTTATTATTCTGTGACGGTTCCTAAACTTAATTAAATTTTCTGTTTTGGTATGATTTTGAAGCCTGTAGATTCGGTTTGTTATGTGTGCCACAATCGCGAACCTGAGGATCTCCGTGTATGCTGCCATATCTGTCAAGAGCGATGGGTACATTCTTACTGTTTAGATCCTCCTTTGATTCCATGGACTTGTGTTCGCTGCTCAGATCTCCGCTTGTTGTATCGGCGTTTCCATTGAATTATAGCTTCATGAACAGCTTGAGGTATTTGTCTTTATCGCTTAACTGTTCATTTTTTTTATTGCAATTGAACTCCATGATGAATCCATTGTAGTCAAATACACATTATCTGACTGTTTATGGAAGAGCTGGCTTTAAATAACTTCCAACTGTAGCTGGATTGAGCATTTATTTTACTAGTAGAAAGAGCTTCTCAAGACTTCATCCCTTACACGCAACCTTATCCTTTGACTTCATGATGGGGACACCTGGGTCTCTCAGGGACTCCACCTTAGAGGATTAGTTGACTCTCACTTCAGTGCCTTGATCACACTCATCTATGCGTGCATCACAGATCTGACATGATCCACCAGCCATATTCGGGCTCATTGTCGGACCTGGAAGGTCCTTTCTCCGAGGAGGAGGTTTGGGATGCCATTTGGCAATTGAGGGGGGAGACAAGGCCTCGGAACCGGATGGGTTTTCGATATTCTTCTGCTTGTGATTCTGGGAGATTCTCAAAGCGGACATTATGGCCATGTTGATGAGCTATTCCACCAGACTTGACCAGGACCGTCAGAATTATGCAAAGATCATTCTTATACCCAAGAAGAATGATTTGTCTTGTATAAATGACTTTAGACTCATTAGCCTCCTTAACGGGTCTTTTAAGATAATCATGAAGGTTCTTGCTAACAAACTTAGTGCAGTTCTGAATGATTTGATTAAGCCAGAGCAGAGTGGTTTCATTAGGAGTCGTCACATCTTTGATAGTGTGGCCACTGCCCAAGAGGTTATGTTTAGGAACAAAGTTAACAAGGAACATGGCTTTATCCCTAGACTTGACTTCAAAAAGACATATGACAGTGTCGCATAGGGGAGCGCTTTGAGGTAATGAAGGTCAAAGCGTCAGGATAGAATTGGATCTAGTGGATTCGGACATGCATGTGCAGAGGAAAATCTCAAGTACTTGTGAATGGTAATCTGGGTATATTATCACCACTTATTTTCACCTTTGTGGCCGATGTCCTTACCAAGATGGTTTTTGAATGCCAATACTGCAGGCCTCCTCCAATGTATGGCCTCCAAATTCGCCTCAGATGGTATCTCGATCCTGTAATACGCAGACAATACACTCTTATTTGGGCGGAATGACCTGGAAGAGGCTATTGTGCTTCAATGGACTCTACGATGCTTTGAACTATGGTTAGGACTTCAGATCAATTTCCACGAGAGTGCCATCATTTCCATAGAAGGTAGATCCCAATCCGCGATCCTGTTTGCATCTTTTTTTTTTTTTTTAGCTGTGTTAAAGAGTCATATCCTCTTTGATATTGGGTATTCCGCTTAGAGCTGGCATACCAAAGAAACAGGATTGTAGCCCATTGATTGATAAGAGTGGAGAAACGCCTGGTGGGCTGCCCTGGTCAAATCTATACTGTTGGCTCTCCCCATATACCTGAAATCCTTTGAATTATCTAGATGGGTCATCCAGAGATGGAATACGTCGTAACTTTTCATGGCAAGGGAACAAGGGGTATCATCTGGTGAGTTGGGATCGGACATGTAAGAATAAAGAGTTTGGAGGTCTTGGAGTGGCCAACCTCAAAGATATGAATCGAGTGATCTTATACACGTGGTGGTGGAAAATCCATGGACAATCCCATGCTCAAGGATATGAATCGAGTGATCTTATACACATGGTGGTGGAAAATCCATGGACAATCCCATGCTAAGTGAAAATTTTTATCCGGATGTATAGACGGGCGGAAGAAAGTGCGATTTGGAAGCACAACATTCTGCAACTGAGTTGTATTCCTGGAAGGGAGTTTCAAAGGTGGGGTGTTTTTTCACGCCAATACTCGTACTGTGGGCAACGGTACCAACATCAGATTCTGGTTTGATTCTTGATGTTCGAATGGACCTCTTTGCTATCTCTTCAAATTTTCGGACGGTTCGGATTCCCGTGTTGGAAATGGGTAGTCTTGGGTATATTTTTTGTTTCATAGGGGTCGAATGTTATTTGGAAAATGCTGGTTCCGCCCAAGGTCAAGGCATTCCTCTAGCTGGTGGCCCGAAATAGGGTTTTATCATGAGAAAACCTCATCAGGAGACAATGCCCAAGAGATGCCAAACGGATTCGGAATCCACAGGACACTTGTTCTTCACATGCCCTCAGGTGCCTCCCCTTCGGGATGTGGGTTTCAGGGCAGTGAATATCACCTCTTCCCCACCGCAATTGATAGTTTGTTGGTCTGATTGGCGTACGAATCATGTTCAATTTAGGTCTCATAATATCTTGGGATACCGTGATTGCAGGCTACTGTGTGGTGCATTTGGTTGGATAGAAATAATCTTTGTTTTCAAACTACTGGGTTAGACTATACTCAAATTACTTACTAGATTATGGCCTTCGTGTCTCTTTGGATAGGTACACTGGTCTCAAAGAGGAAGTTGCGCGCTGGCTCTCTCTGATGCACAAGACCGGGCTGCTCTGTGAGGAGTATCTCCTCGGGGATTATGGTCCCATCTTTTGATGTGGAAGGATGATCACCCTCCTTCGCACGCGCTAGGGGTGGCTATGGGTCCACCCGCTTTGACTCGCCCCGATTCGCACTGTATGAGTCGCACAGTGTGAATACAAGCTCAACTCGTATTCTCCCCGTATGGATACAGGTTCATGAGGGTTGACCCGTCCCGTATACACGGGATGGGTCGGATTCGTCCTGTGATTCGTCACGGGACGAATCGGATTAGGAAAAATTTTCCCTGAGCCCTTAACTCCTATGTTATTATATGTATATCTGTTAGAGGGGAAAATTAATTTCGGACCCCTATATTACTTTCTTATTTTTTTTTAACCCTTAACAGTTCAAAAATTGCCATTGAGGGAAATTCTTAATTTTAAAAAATAATAATAATAAAATCTGAGACATGTTCAATCAGTCTTGGCGAATTCGGTTAACGAATCGGGTCAAGAGACCTGATTCATTCCTTAATTATTTGATTCGTCTCGTTGGATTCGTTACGAGACGGGTTCAACCCGTCTTGTAAGTGATTAGTTGGGCTAACAAGATGAATCAACCCGATTCGTCCCGTTAGCCCTCCCTAGCTCTGCTCTTTGGATACTTTGTTGTGATTTTTTTTTTTCTTTCACTCCTACACTTGTGTATGCCTATAGGTGGCAGAATGTTTCTTTCGACAGGAGGCATCTTATCGGCCTTTTGTTGTGAATACCTGGGCCCTGGGCTTGTATGGTTGTTTTCTGTACCGTACTTGTTTCACTACGATCTCTCACGGAAATACTCATTTCCCTATCTATCCAAACACCGGAAACTTTTCCTTTAGAGTGCTAAGTTAGGGGCTGTTTGTTCGCGTAAAACTCCGTAATTGTAAATGACTTACTACCCAGTTACCGGCGTTGTTTGGACCATAATTCGTAAAAGACTTACGTAGCTCAACTAACACTCACTTGCAACCCAGTTACCACTCACTTACAGCCCAATTACAGTTAAATACAAATTTGTAATATTTTTTTATAAATATTAAAAATAAACTTTTTTAATAATTTGTAGTATTAAAACTTTTAAAATGAAATAGTTAATTTTGTGGTCAACTTTTTCACTTACGACTTATACATTACGAAAACCAACACCGTAAAGTACAATACACTTTCCCACTTTACAATTTTATATTACCAACCAAACACCGTAAAATTTACATACATGTAACTCATTTACAATGTAAAAGACTTTACAATTACAACTACGAATTACGGCCAATTACGACTTAATTTTGTGGTCATGTAAATCACATTTGTTTGTAGCACAAAACAGTAATTTTTTGACTATGTAAATCTCACTTGCATTCTATTTATAGTGGTCACTTTGTGGTCAACTTTTCTACTTCAACTTCACATTACCATTATTTTCCAAACCACACTTTTCAAACACCGGAAAATTACTATTCCCAAGTTCCAAAGGGAATATTACTACTTCCTCAATTCTCACTGCCTCACTTAACCAAACAGGTTTCATCCTCCCTTTCACCATTCTCGCTGTTCATTTTATTTGCGACCTCTTGTTGTATGTGACAGCTTATTGCATCTAGAAATAAATTTTATTACATTTACATGTAAATAAGCAAAATCCCTCCCACGGTTTGAAACAACTGCCTGCCCCCATCAATCAGTAAGCAATATTTGTTAGAAAACATAATGAGATCCACATAGAATCCATGAAAACATAAGTGGAAGCTTCTCAGTTCACTTACTTTATCTATGATTAGAAGTTAGCTCATAGAGCACATAAATAATGTTGTTAAATCTACAATCATAGTTAGTCAAGTATCTTAGTTGTCTAAACCAAGCAGCTCCCATAATCCCTATTCAACAACAAACCATAGGTTTACTTGACCCCAAGCGTCCACTGTACGCGAGGACGTCTCTTTTGAAGCTTCTACTAATATCAATTAATAGTCCCCTAGGATGTCTTAGATTTAGTCTACTTTTCCAATTTATTTGCACTTTTGCAGTATTTCCCTTAACAGCATCAATGGATATTTGGGAAAATTTAGTTTAGGTTCCTGATTTGAATTCTGATTTGAATTTAGGCCTTTGACCAAAAATGTTATGTTATGGAGTATACCCCTGAATCCCAAGGATAATTTGAAAATTTCTCTAGTTTACTTTATTTGTCTTGTTTATTTTTATCCTAAAAGGGATTACCAAACACAAGTAATGATTGGTTATTTTGATTTTGACAAAATATTTGAGTTTTGAAAAAAGACCTTCCCACCAGATGACACCCAATCATTAATGGCAAATTGGCATTCATTTCTCCAATTATTTTCTATTTTCTCTCTCTCTTCCCTCCCTCTTTTCCCCTTTATTTTCCCTCCCTTTTGTCTTATTAGTGAAGTTTAAACAATTTACTGTACATTTCCTTTTCTCTCTCAGACGTATTTTCATTAAAAGCTTTGAACCATGAGCTTCCATTTGTTTCCCTTTTTTATTTCATCTCACCCACTGGTACTAAGCATAGGAGAGGTATTTCGTAATGATAAATGAAGTTATTTATGGGATGAGAGAGCAGTAATGCTCTAAGGATATGTTTAGTTGTTGCAAGTGGCTGCAAGTAGGCTGGAAGTGTCCGCAATTCGTAATTGGTAATTGCAAAACTCTTTTGCAGCTACAAATGTGTTTTGCGCAGGTAAGTTTTCAAGTGTTTGGTTGATAATGTGGAAGTGTAAGAAAGAAAGTATATTGTCACTTACGGTGTTTGGTTGTGAGCTTGCAATTAGAATTTACAAGACATAAGTATATATTTCAAATAATTAAATTTAATAAAAAGCTTTTAATCTAATAATTAAAAGAAAAAAGTCGCTATAACCACCTACTTTCCTTCATAATTATGAAAAAAATTCACCCTCTTATTTTTATTCACTACAGCTTAATTCACGTTAGCATAAATTGATTCCTCCCAATCATCAATTCCTTATATATTTTCATTTCCTTTTTTAACTTTCCACATCGCCTCGCTCTGCCCTCAACGTCGCCTCCAATCTTTGTTGATATGGCGGAAATCTTTGTCATTCTAATATGGTGAGCTCTAGCTTATTATTCTTTTTCATTTTTTCATTTTTAATTTTTTTTCTTTTCGTGGTCTTTTGAGGAGATTTGTGATTTCTTTGCGGTCTTCTTCATTTCTTATTAAAGCTTATGAAGATCTACTATTAGATTGTTTTTTAGTTAGTTCGGTTAATTTTTGATGATTTTACAACAACAAGCAATCTATCATGTTCATTTGAGGTCCAAAATTTGGTCATATTTTTTAAAAAACACACTTAAGTTGTGTTACTGATGACTGCAATCATGGTCCTCAAAAAAGACACAATCATGTATTTTATTGAGGACTGCGATCAGCCCCAGTCCTTAATAAACGCACATTATGTTTATGAATGAGGACTGCTATCATGATCACAGTTTTAATGTAGACTGATCAATAAGATATTTTTGAAAGGACTATGATCATGATTACAGTCTTAATAAAGACTAAAAAAATAAGACATTTTGTGAGGAATACGATCATGTAGTCCTATAAAGACTCAAAAAAATGACATTTTTGTGACGACTGCAATCATGATCGCAGTCCTAATAAAGACTCAGAAACATGACATTTTTGTGACGACTGTGATCATGGTCACAATCCTAATAAATACTCAAACATGACATTTTTGTGAGGATTGCGATCATCACAATCTTACTAAAGACTCAGGAATATGACATTTTTAAGAGGACTGTGATCATGATCGCGATCCTAATAAAGACTCATAAATAAGTCATTTTTGTGAGGACAACGATCATAAATCACGGTCGCAATCCTCTGCTTAATACTGTGGGGGGTAGTTAAATCTTTTTCAATGCTCTAAAGTGTGCTCAATAACGCTTCTGTGTTCGACAAGTTGGCGCGCGACCCTCAGTAGCTCTTTTGCGCTTGACATGTGAACACACACCCCTTTTAAGAAAAAGAGGCGGCTGAAGCGATTAATTTTTGTGAGTAATTTTTTTTCCTAATTACGGTTTGACATATATGGCTGAAATGAAATCCTCCTAATAAAAAATTGTAATAACATTACTAAAAACTATTAATGTAATAATAAAAATTTAATTTTAATAATTAAAAATATTAAATATTACTAAATGTAGTAATAATAATAAAACATTAATTTAATACTAAATATTTTAAATATATAATCTAACATTAAATATTATTAAATTTAATAATTAAAATATTAATCTAATAATTAAAAAATTAATCTAATAATAGAAAAAATTAATCTACTAATAAATAATTAGATTAACCTAATACTTAAAATAATCAAAATAATAACAAAAAACATTAATCTAATCATAAAAAGATTAATCTAATAATAAAAAATAATCTAATATTAAAAATATTACTTTATTAATGAAAAACTTTAATCTAAAAAACATTAAAAATTTAATTCAATAATAATAAAATATTAATCTAATAATAAAAAATTTTAATCTAATTTGAAATAGGACGATTTCGCTACAACCCCCTATGTCAAACAGTAATTAGGAAAAAAAACCAGCATCATAATTTTATTCGCTTCAGCCACCTCTTTTTTTAAATAACGACGTGCGCCCACGTGTTAAGCGTAGAATCGTTCCTCAGTGGCGAAAGACGCAAATGCCCCACAGTAATCCCTTTGAAAAAAGCGGACCATTTTGAAAATGCGGATAGCCGGTATATAAGAACTGCGACCATGATCGCAATGCTCACAAAAACAGTTATTTTTAAGGACTGCGATTATGATCGCAGTCCTCATAAAAATGCCTTATTTCTTTAATCGCAGTCCTCATAAAAATACTCTATTTCTGAGGATTGCAACTATGATCACAATCCTCACAAAAATGCTTTATTTCTGAGAATTGTGACCATGATCAGAATCCTTTTTATTAGTACATGTTTATGGATCTTTATTAGGACTGCGACCATGATCGCAGTTCTCACAAAAATGAAATGTTCCTGAGGCAGTCCTCCTTATTAGAACTGCGAGCATGATTGAAGTCCTCACAAAAATGTCATGTTTCTGAATCTTTATTAGGATTGGTCGCAGCCCTCTTTGTTAGGATTGCGACCATAATCACAGTCCACACAAAAATGTCTTGTTATTGAATCGTTATTAAAGGACTACGATCATAGTCGCAATCCTCACACATAACTGTGATCATGAGTTGCAGTCCTTATATCAGCATCGCTATCATCAGCAGACCCTCGTTCACCGACAACCGATTCATGCCCAATGCTTTTTAGATCTAAAAAACACATCGATCACAGACACAAATAAAACTCATCGCGAGTACGAACAAACGAGTTCTATAAAAGATCGATTCCAAAAAAATTCGGTCCGAGGGGCTACCCCCTGAGACCCTCGGGAGGGGGCTCCCCGCCCCTTCCAACCCCAACCGACGACCTGACATCGCAGTTCGACCTGCGAATTACTCTGCGTTGGTGTCAAGTTTGAGGGGGAGAGCAACATCGGGAGCGATGAAGAAAAGTAAAAAGGGAAATGAAAATATATAATGAAGTGGTGGTTGGGAGAAATCAATTTATGCTGACGTGGATGAGGCGGTAGCGAAGAAAATTGTGAAGCTGAGTTTTTTTCTAATTCTAAAGCAAAGTAGGTAGTTGTAGCGAAATTTTTCTTTAAAATATTAATTTAATATTTAAAAATATTAATCTGTTAATAAAAAAAAATATTGCAAATGACTTTGCAAGTGAGCTTTACAAGCGATCCTTCAAGTAGGCCCCAAAATTAACTTTTTAAGTCTAGAAGTCCAAATGGGTTTGCAAATAGGTCACAAAATTAATTGGTTGGTTTGCAAGTGGAGTCACAAAATTAACTATTTTGACTACAAGTGGCTGCAAGTCGGCTTTGCACTTGCAACCCGCAATCAAATACTTGAAAATATGTTGCTGCAAGTGGGCTTTACACTTGTAGCTCACTTGCAGCAACCAAACTCCCCCTAAATTGAAGAAGAAAAAATTGATGGAAATGGGAAAATCAGATTAGGATGTTTAAATCTGAGAGATGAGAGTTATTAAATTTCAAATTTTAATAAAATTGGATAAAAGGGACGGGGTATTTTGATCTACAACAAAATACCTCTCCTATGTATTGTACAAGGTAGAATGAGATCCAGGCACAGAGTAAGCAGGAGAGGTTCTTTTTCAAATTCATTTTCAAGGATTCAAGGGTGTACCGCATAATTGTTTTGGTCCAGAGACTAAATCAAAACAAACTTAAATGCCTCTTGCTAAAAGTCACATGTAATGTACTCAGTGGCGGATGCAGAATGTTTCTTTTAGCGTGAGCATGAATGTAATAAGAATTTTATCCACCAGTACTTGAATTTGTGGCCTCCAGTAATTTAAATTTATAATTAAGGTATATCTTAGTTTTACTTTGAAAACACATGTTTATAATATATCGACAGCTATCTTGTGTATAGCAAAGTGAACACGCAGTTTATGGTTGAAAAAAGATATTTATATTTTATACTAACAAATCGTGTGTATGGAAATGCCAAAGGAAATTAAAAGAAAAAAATAGAGATATTTAAGATTAATAATTCACAAATCACATGCATAATTACATTTTTATCTTGTAGTATCCGATCAAGATCCAATGTAAAATCAAAACTGTCTCATACTGATGAGCTAGGTAGCACGGATACTTTGTCAAATCTGGCGGGCAAAAGAATTCAGTCTGACCAGATGCCTTGCGGGGTTTAAAACTTAAACCGGATGCCTAAAGTATAGTCTATTTTGACGTTAACTTTAACGATTGATAATTTTCAGTGGGTAATTAATTAAATAATCAAGGTCTAGCTATTGATTGGTGAAGCAACCAACTGGCTAGAGATTTTGGCGGAAGCAGGCCTTTCTAGTTATTATATAGAGGCCTAGACGTGATCTGGTTCCTATTCAAACTTCTGGGCCTAATATCCAAATATCATGCAAGGTTTTTCACCATTAGCAATTAGCATAATCATGTGTAATTAGTTTAAATTGTAAACAAGTAAGTATATGGATTTGCAGATGTTAAATGTAAATGTCTCAATCCTCACTTTAACTTCGGAGTTTCGGTGTAGTCGCTTCTCTTCGACCACCTACCCTCTTCCCCACAACCAAAAAAAAGAGAGAAAATCTTGGAATAGTTTTTGGCCTTCTTTAGCTTTTTCTTTTTGTTTTTTTTAATTTAAGGAAAAACATGATCTCAAACTCAAAACCCTGTTATAATATCATAGATTGCCTGTTTGACTTTTGCTTTTAGGGTTGTTGATTCTAACTGAAATTAAGGAGCCTCTCTTCTGAAATCACCTATGAGATACTCCTACGTCTCCAGGCTATGACACAGCAAATTTCGCTCTCTCCAAATTATGGTCCTCTCTGATCTCTGATCTTCTCTTCGTTGAATCCCACCATCATCGATCCAAACAAAACCCTAACCTACTCGCGGTACCATGTTGTTCTCAACGATGACAACACTACAAAGTCTTTTGACAAGCAAGGAAACATAATCAACCAGTTCGTGAAGAAATTCCCTCGCAATGAAGCATGGCTGATATCTACGTGCATGGATCTGGTCTGTATGTACGTTCTGTGGCAAATTTCCGTCTGCAATCTCCGGCAACCAAGGAGCTCATCGAGCTGCTCAAACAAACTACATCTCCTATTGACAGCCATGTTGTAGCACTTGGATTTTTAATATACAAGTAAAAGTTAAATATTAAGCTTTATTTCTGCACATAAAAAATTTGTATTTCTTCAGTTAACAATACAAAATTTCTCATTGTTTTTTCTAAAAATAAATTCCCAGTGAAAAGAAAAAAAGTGGATAAAAATGAATTAATTATTTATATTGCAATTTAGAAGAGTTCTAACAAGAAAAGAGTTATCAAAATCAATAAGAAAATATATTTCATCCAAAGAGTTTTTCTTTTCATAAGTTCCAGACAAAGGGGAAAAAAAATTAATTGTTTAGATTTGAAATCTAGAAGAGTTCTGACAAAAAGAGAGCTTTCAAAATTAATAAGAAAAGTTTTTTTTATAATAAATTCTCAACAATAGATAACTAATTGTGCCTTGATACAATTTCTCCAGATATCTACACATACCTCAAATTGTTCCTGTTTAAAGCAGTATGTATCTATTTTTAATCTCAGACAGCCGTATGCAACTGATAGCAGAGATTAAAAGGAGTGACTACTGGGCTGCTTTTTGATAGCGGAGAGGATCGAAATGATCAGCGCCAGGGGTCCGCAGACACTGGAGACGTGATTACAGACCCATCAAGAGGAAAAAAAAAAATAAGGGGAGGAGAAAAAGTATCTCTCCTCTAATTTATTTGTGGTCCGCTCATGATCTCTCTCAATGCTACCTGCTACTTGCGATATCAGTGGCCCCTGTAGCCTTATCCCTGCGCACTAAGCAGATTGCTTCCACTGATATTTTTCAAATCTTTGCCAACAAACCCTTCATGAATCATGATACTTGATGGCTGAGCTGATGAGATTCTGAGCTCCCTGTTGGTTCCCCTGTCCTCCAGAGCGATGATGACCCTGTTCTTCAGAGCGATGATGAAATTCTGAGCTCCCTGTTGAGTTCTCCTGTTCCTGTTAAGTTCCCATGTTCTTCAGAGTTCCCGGGTTTTTCAAATCTTCCCTCCTTCTTCTTTGTTTGATTTGCAATAGGTCGGGATGAGCAGTGATGGGATTCTGAGCTCCATCCTTTTTCTTTTGTTGATTTGCATTGGGCCGGGTTTGGGTCAAATATGTGACATAATCCATTTGTGACCCGGCCCAACACTGAGGGAGGATTTAAAGGCCCGAGTTCTTCTGTTTTTGGGTATTGATTGATTTGTTGCCCTAAAAGGGACTTCGAGAGTTCACTGAGCTCACTGAAGAAGAAGAGCTCGTCTGAGCTCAAATTCTTGAAGCAATAAAATCCTTATTCCCCAATTCTTTCTATTTCTTGGCGTTGCCTGTTCTCCTTGCTTCTTCTACTTCCAATTTTGCAGGTCGAGATGCCGCCAAGGAACCGCCACTGATATCAGCCAGTCATCTCCGATGCCTTCGCCGACGGAGAGGACTTATCAATGGTATCAGAGCCGACGATCCCAGGGTTTCTAGACGATCAAGGAGCTGAAGGCGACGATCTTACGCCGAAAACGGAGCCAAGAGGATCAGTCTCTTTTGATGAAGGTTGGAATTCTAAGAGAGAAGAAGATCAAGAAAACAAGCTCGGGAAAGGCTCAACCTCTCAAGAAGAAGGTCCAAGTGACTTCCGATTCAGAGCTATCGACGAGAGAACGGCGCTGAGAAGCCGAATGCTCGAGGAGAAGGTGAATGATAAGACGAGATCTATTGATGAAAGATTTCGGTCTCTTGAAGAGAGAATGGACCTTAGACATGAGGAATTAGTTGGAGTGATCGCCCGTCTGTTTCAAGAAAACCGAGTGGTAAGTAAGGGACAAGGTGAATTGGAATTAGGTGAAGGTCTTGTTCATGAGGGGTCCAAGGGAAGTCCAAGATTTGTGCCTCCTACTTCTCCTCATTTGAAACAGTCGGATATGTTCGGAGGAAAGTCAGATTGCTTCTTGAGAAAGAATCAGAAGCCTCAGTTTTCCTTCTCTACAGCTGGTAAGCTTCCTCTTCCAAAAAATCCTAAGGTAGAAATTCCTATGTTCAAGGGTGATGGAGATATCTTGAATTGGTTATACCAGTTGGAATACGTATTCACCATTCACCACACTCCAGTGGAAGATAGAGTAGAATTCTGTGTTTTTTATTTGCAAGGGGAAACTCTGCTATGGTGGAGATGGCTGGAGAAACAGAAAGGAGGCTCAGTTACTTGGCCTGAATTTTATGATGAGATGATCTTGCAATATGGGCCGGATGACCTGGATGATCCTCTTGTTGCTCTAGCTAATCTGAAACAGACTAGATCAGTACAAGAGTACCACAAAGCTTTCATTAGATTGACTCATCTGATTGAGGAGACTGAGAAGAATCTAATCAGCTTGTTCTTGTCTGGCTTGCGTGAAGATTTGAGAGGGAAGGTCAAATTGGATAAGCCAATGACTATAGTATTAGCTTATCGTAGTGCAGTAGCTAGAGAAAGTATTACAATGGCAGAAAAGAAACAAACCAGGATTGTTCCTTTTAAGGTATCAGTTAATAATCCTCTTTTAAGTACCAAGAATCAACCGGTTTCAGCTTCTGGGAAAGAGACTAACACAGCATCATTTACACCAATGAGAAGGTTATCTCCAACCCAGGTTGAAGAGTACAGAAGGAAGGGATTATGTTTTAAATGTGATGAATCCTATAGTCCAGGTCATAAGTGTCAAGGTAAGAGTTTAATGTTGATTGAATGTGAGGATTCTGAGACTGAGCAGGATGAGGAAATCTTGTTAAGACCTAAGGAATTACTGGGAAACAGTTGGCCTGAGTTGTCACTCCATGCTATGGAGGGTAGTGTGTCACCTAAAACAATTAGACTCTTTGGACAGATAAACAGGAAACCTGTTAATGTGCTGTTGGACACAGGATCTACACATAATTTCATTGACCCAAAGGTTGTACAGGGAACAGGACTCATAGTCACTCCTGAATCATCTTTCAGTGTCACCATAGCTGGTGATGACAGGTTACAGAGTGAAGGACTATGTAAATCAGTATGTTTTAAGTGTCAAGGCTTGGAGATTGTGACTGATTTCCATGTTTTACCTATAGGGGGCTGTCAAATGGTCCTTGGAATAGACTGGTTACAGACCTTGGATGAGCTGACTGTGGACTTTAAAAAGAGAAAGGTGAAAATCACTAAAGATGACAATTCTTGGGAGCTACAGGGAATGCATCCTAATGATATGGAAGTAGTCTCAGCTAGGGTGTTGGAAAAAACCCTATATCAATCAGCTAAAGGGTGGGTTCTGTATGTCTGTCACAAAACAGAAAACCAACTTATTTCTGAGTGCAGTCCTCAGCTACAAGATCTATGTAAGGAATATGAGGTGATTTTTGAAGAGGTAATTGGTCTTCCACCTAAGAGAAGCCATGATCATCAGATATCTTTGGTGCCTGGTACTGAACCTGTCAATTTAAGACTATACAGACATCCCTGGGAACAGAAGAATATCATAGAGAAAATGGTGGATGAAATGTTAGAAACAGGGATTATCAGAAACAGTAGGAGTCCATATGCTTCTCCAGTTGTTTTGGTTAAAAAAGCTGATGGCACATGGAGGTTGTGTGTGGATTATAGGGCCTTGAATCAGAAAACTGTCAAGGATAAGTACCCTATACCCTTAATTGATGAGCTATTGGATGAATTATATGGATCCCATATCTTTTCTAAGTTAGATTTGAGGAGTGGTTATCATCAGATTAGGATGAAAGAGGAGGACATCCCTAAAACAGCTTTTAAGACTCATACAGGACATTATGAGTACTTGGTTATGCCCTTTGGCTTAACTAATGCTCCTGCTACTTTTCAAGCATTAATGAATGAGCTGTTCAAGCCTTATCTTAGGAAGTTTGTGCTGATATTTTTGATGATATTCTCATCTACAGCATTAGTCTGCAGGATCACCTGAAGCTTGTATGGATAGTATTTGATATTCTTAAAAAGAACCAGCTTTTTGCTAAAAGAAGCAAATGTTAGTTTGGGGTACCAGAAGTATCTTATCTGGGACATGTGGTGTCTGCTCAGGGGGTAGCTGTGGATCAGAATAAAATCCAAGCTGTGGTGGAATGGCCTGTGCCTAAAACACTGAAGGCATTGAGAGGGTTTTTGGGATTGACTGGTTACTATAGGAAGTTCATCAAGAGGTATAGTACATTAGCTGCTCCTCTCACTGCTCTTACCAAGAAACATGCATTCCTTTGGACTGAAGTAGCCCAGGTGACCTTTGAAACATTGAAAAGAGCTCTCACCAATCCTCCAGTTTTGGCCCTTCCCAATTATTCTTCTCCCTTTGTGATAGAATGTGATGCATCTGCTAGTAGGATTGGGGCAGTTCTGATGCAGGACAATCATCCCATAGCTTACATCAGTCAGGAATTAAAAAATCCTGGTAAGTTTGCTTCAGCCTATGAAAGAGAAATGTTGGGACTGTTGTTAGCCACCAAGAAGTGGAGGCAATACCTTTTGGGAATGGAGTTTATTGTCAGAACTGATCATAAACCCTTGAAGTATTTGTTAGAACAGAGACTCTACACTGAAGCACAACACACTTGGCTGTTGAAGTTGTGTAATTACAGGTACAAGGTAGAGTACAAGAAGGGCAGAGAGAATGTAGCTGCAGATAGCTTGTCCAGAAGAACTGAAGCTACATAAAAACCTGCACTGCTGGAAATTTCAGTTGTTGAGTCTGATTGGGTTGACTTAGTTAAAAAAATGGTAAGTACTGATATTTTTTTCTCTGAATTGGATAGCAAATGGAGTGATGGTCTTTTAGATACTACCAAGTATCAGAAAAGGAATGGGCTTTTTTACTATAAAGGAAGAATCCTTATCAGTCCTTCAGCCCCTCTCATTCAGCTACTGTTGTCTGAGCATCATGATACACCTGTAGGGGGACACTCTGGGTATGAAAAAACTTATCAAAGGCTTAAAAGGGTAGTCTACTGGCAGGGAATGAAAAACAGTGTTAAGAGGTATATCAGGGAATGTGACGTCTGTCAGAGGTCTAAATATGAAACTACTAAACCAGCAGGATTCTTACAGCCTCTCCCTATTCCTGGACAGGTATGGGAAGAGATCTCCATGGATTTCATTGAAGGATTACCAAAGAGCTTGGGAAAGTCTGTCATCTTTGTTATAGTTGACAGGTTAACAAAGTTTGCTCATTTCTTACCTCTCTCTCATCCTTATACTGCCAGGACAGTAGCAGCTACCTTCATAGACAATATCTATAGTTTGTATGGAATGCCACACAGCATAGTATCTGATAGAGATACTGTCTTTACCAGTGAGTTTTGGAAGGAATTGTGGACTTTGCAAGGAACCAAGCTGTTACTCAGCACTTCTTTCCACCCTCAAACTGATGGACAAATAGAGGTGGTTAACAGATGCCTGAAAACTTATTTACGTTGTTTTTGCTCTCATAAACCCCAAGATTGGTGTAAATGGCTACCCTGGGCACAATACTGGTATAATACCAGTTGGCATTCATCCATTAAAATGGCACCATATCAGGCTTTGTATGGTAAGATTCCTCCAACAATTTCCTCATACATTCCAAAAACTGCCAGGTTACAAGTTGTCGAAGATGCTCTACTGGACAGGGATGCAACCCTCCAGTTATTAAAAGATAACTTGATCAAGGCACAAGACAGAATGAAGAAGTGGGCTGATTCACACAGGACAGAGAGGTCATTTGAAGTTGGGGACATGGTGTTCTTGAGACTACAACCATATAGACAAATTTCAGTAGGTGGAAGAAGGTCTCAAAAACTATCTCCTTTATTCTATGGACCATACAAAATCCTACAGAGGATAGGTCCAGTTGCCTATAAGTTGGAATTGCCTGATGAAGCCAAAATTCATCCTGTTTTCCATGTTTCCCAATTAAAGAGGAAACTGGGCAACACAATACAGGTACAAAATCAAATGCCTTCCCATAATGTTGAGGTAATTAAAGAACCAGAAGCTATTCTGGAGAGGAGAATGGTAAGTCGACTTGGGAAAGCAGTAACAGAGGTCTTAATCAAGTGGAAACAATTGCCAATAGCTGATGCCACCTGGGAAAATTATTGGGAGCTGGTTAAAAAATTTCCAGTCTTCGACCTTGAGGCAAGGTCGATTTCAAGGGATGGGCAATGATGAGATTCTGAGCTCCCTGTTGGTTCCCCTGTCCTCCAGAGCGATGATGACCCTGTTCTTCAGAGCAATGATGAAATTCTGAGCTCCCTGTTGAGTTCTCCTGTTCCTGTTAAGTTCCCATGTTCTTCAGAGTTCCCGGGTTTTTCAAATCTTCCCTCCTTCTTCTTTGTTTGATTTGCAATAGGTCGGGATGAGTAGTGATGGGATTCTGAGCTCCATCCTTTTTCTTTTGTTGATTTGCATTGGGCCGGGTTTGGGTCAAATATGTGACATAATCCATTTGTGACCCGGCCCAACACTGAGGGAGGATTTAAAGGCCCGAGTTCTTCTGTTTTTGGGTATTGATTGATTTGTTGCCCTAAAAGGGACTTCGAGAGTTCACTGAGCTCACTGAAGAAGAAGAGCTCGTCTGAGCTCAAATTCTTGAAGCAATAAAATCCTTATTCCCTAATTCTTTCTATTTCTTCGCGTTGCCTGTTCTCCTTGCTTCTTCTACTTCCAATTTTGCAGGTCGAGATGTCGCCGAGGAACCGCCACCGATATCAGCCAGTCATCTCCGATGCCTTCGCTGATGGAGAGGACTTATCATGAGCTCGTGAGCCCTCATCTCATTATTTGTGGTGGGCTTTTGCCCTTTTATTTGTGGTGGCTAGCTTCAAATGATTTGCACGTTTTATAGAATCTCATAGAAAGAGAGATCAATATTTGGCTTTTTGGCACTATAAAAACAGTAGAGAATGCTGAAGAGGGGTAAGGAATTGTAGACAAGGAGATACATATGTAATGGCACCAGCTGGAGAAGAGATCAAGAAGCTCCCAGTAATTGATTTCCGCGGTTTAGACCCGAGCAACCTGACAACCCCGGAATGGGACGCCGCGAGAGCCAAAGTTGTGGCTGCATTGGAGTCCCACGGCAGCTTCGAGGCCGTCTACGATGGGGTCAGCCATGAGCTCCGCGAAGAGCTCTTCGTCAAGGCAATGCCGGAGCTCTTCGCTCTCCCAGCCGAGGTCAAGGGGAGGAACTACTCTCCAATTGGGCATCTCAATGGCTACATCGGCCAGATGCCCGGTGTTGCCTACGAGAGCCTCCGCACAGAAGGTGCTGCTACTGTTGAAGGGATCCAAAGGTTTACTACTCTCCTTTGGCCTCGAGGGAAGCCTAGTTTTTTTTGTAAGTATTAAGCATGGAGAGAAGTTTTAATACTCCTAAGGCATAACCAAGCTAGTTATGCTCACTTTAAAAGTGTGTGATTCACGAAGATATTAGACTATTCATTCTATTTATCTTGATTTACATGTTTGAAATTGCTTATAAACAAAAATTCATGTGTTTTGAAGTTCATGTTGGTGTCTAGGATCAATCTGACAACTAATCAATATCACTGAAATATCATCGATCTAATTGGCCAGGTCGGTTAATATCAGGTGGGAGGTTTTCCGTTCAATAGAACGTTCCTTAATTAAAGAACCACCTTTCAATTACCTTCCTTGGTTAAACACCAATTAGGCTGTATAAGTCAGTCTCAAAATACTGAATATCAGTATAACCCCTGTATAAAGAAAATTAATTCACTTATACAGTACTTGGAGTGAGGTACGCTTAAAGCGAATCTTCTTGAGACAATTACGTCCCCCGCACCGGTGCTAACGGGTTACTGGACGCTAGTCTCCCAAGATATAACACTCCTTCACGTTATTTGGATAGCACTACCAAATCACCGTACGGTCGAACCGTAGTTAACCAGTATCTGCACAGGATTATTAATGCAGCGGGACTAAGACAAATTTTGGGAGAATATTTGTCTTTACTTTGGAGGAGCACCCACTGTAGAGAAAGGAGGAAGGTAGAAGAATAATCTTCTTCGGAAGTCCCAGATTCAGACAACAATTCTACTAAAGAATCTGTTGAATTTTCTGAGCCCTCTTTCAGAACGAATTTTGCAGAATCTCTTGGAAGTCGCTTTTCGATTTCTCACTTCCCGTTGGAAGTTACTTCAAGAGAGAGAGATAGAGAGAGAGAGAAGATCTCACTTCAAAACGCAGAGAGTGAGTTGGTGTGTTTTGTTTAAGAGAAGCGGAGCGCTATTTATAGCGCTCCGGGAGGGGTATTTTGGTCCGAACCCTACCGAACAGTTGCAACGGTTCGGTCTGAACCGTTGCAACGGTTCGTTTCAACCGCAGCAACCGCCCAACTGCCCGGGGCGGTTGGCTGACAGCTGTAGCGCGGGGCGGTTCGGATCCGGATGGCGGAGCGGGTATGCTCCGCGTAACCCGTACCTGTGAGATCCGGTTCAAAAAGAATTGGACCGGGTAGGGAACCTGACCCGGTCCCGAGCCCAGCCGGCCGCTGCCAACAGCGGCGCGCGCGCATGTGCGGGCATGGTTTCCTCCCAATCGCGCGCGAAAACTCCAAGTACCCAAAGGGCACACCCTTTGTTCCCATTTTTCTCTATTTAAACACTTCAAACTTCTATCCCATGGCCAATGTGTGACTAAATGCGTTTAGCCACCTTTAGTCCCATTTTGGCTTTGAATTAGGCAAACTTTAGACTTGAATATCTCATTCATTCGAAGTCGGAATTGAACATGTGAATATACCACGTTCATCCCCAATAGAAGGAGAACACACTCCAACCATCATCCAATTGATTCGATCAACGGATCTCGCCGTAATTCAATTCAAAGATTCACATGTATTCTTCATATTCCCAACAATCCTTCACAATAAAGGGAGATTCAAGGAATTGACACACAAAGAGACTGACTCTATTGTGAAAGGTACTTTAGAAAAGAAACTGCATCAGGATAGGTGAATTAGGTCTTGAACCTTCCATAGCGAAAACTTTATCGGACTTACTGGCTAATCAGTGAAGTAGGTCTTGAACTGTTAGACGTTAGTGTAAGCCAAGTCAATAAGCTTCACACAGTAACTTTCCAAATCAACTTTGGTTCTCGGTTGTGTCCATTTTGGCCCTGAACATTCTTGGCTTCAGAGAGTATCTTTAGGGAACAACAGCCTCCATAGAAATTCCCAAAGAGCCGACCCAACTCTACACTCACATAGGTGATTGTCCTATTAAGAGTAGTCTACTCTACTCCACTTGTTTAGTAACAAGATATAGGCATCATTAAAAGCGTTTAGCTTATCCTTAATCCACTTGTAGAAAGCACTTATGTGCACCTTAGGAATGGATTGGAGTCAAGCTTCCAAGTGCTTACTTGCTGAGTCAATCATAACTAGTTTTTCCTCTTGAACTTAGTCCGTAGGATCTCCAGTCGCTAAGTGAGGTTTCCATTAAGCTGACTCGATAAGGTTAGGCTTTTAGATCCATTCCCCTCGATGCGCAGTTTATACGCTCTCCACTTAAACCTTTAGTAAGCGGATCCGCTAAATTATCTTTTGACGAGACAAAGTCAATAGAGATAATTCCATTTGAGAGCAATTGCTTAACAGTATTATGTCTACGACGAATATGTCTAGACTTACCGTTGTATATAACATTTTGTGCCCTAGATATAGCTGCTTGATTATCGCAGTGTATGCGTATAGCAGGCACTGACTTTTGCCATAATGGTATATCTTTCAATAATTGTCGAAGCCATTCTGCTTCTTCTCCGGCCTTATCTAAGGCTATGAATTCCGATTCCATAGTGAAACGGGCAATACATGTTTGTTTGAAAGATTTTCAAGATACCTCTGCTCCTCCTAGAGTAAATACTTATCCGCTAGTTGATTTTGATTCCTCAGAATCTGCAATCCAATTAGCATCACTGTATCCTTCAAGTACAGGTGGATACTGTCCATATCCAAGGCATATTCCTTGGTATGTGATACGTAACCCAATATTCGTAGCAGAGCAGTCCATTGTGCATCACTAGGGTTACTAGTGTATCTGCTTAACTTGCTTACAACGTAAGCAATATCGGGTCAGGTGCAATTCATCAAATACATTAGACTTCCGATAATCTGAGAGATTACTCCAACTGGCATATTCCAGTTCCTGTATTCTTATGAAGGTAGATATGTGAGAGAAAATGATTAGTATTCTCTTTTATCTCATGATCCTTGAATTTTTCTATCATCTTCTCCACGTAGTGAAATTGAGATAGACTGATTCCATCTGGTGTTCTGGTGATTTTAATTCCTCAAATTATTTCAGCAACCCTCAGATCCTTCATGTCAATACTGTTGATAATATTTTTTTAGTGGACTTAATAATTTCAATATTAGTCCCAAGTATCAACATGTCGTCTACATAAAGACAAACAATGATACATGCATTTCTAACTGTTTTAGTGTAAATACACTTATCGCATTCATTGATAGTGAATCCATTTTTGATCATGACGCTATCAAATTTCTCATGCCATTATTTTGGAGCCTGCTTTAGACCGTATAAGGATTTTACCAATTTACACACTTTGTGTTCTTGGCCCTTGACTATAAATCTTTCAGGTTGCTCCATATATATTTCTTAATTTAATTCACCATTTAAGAATGCAGTCTTGACATTCATTTGATGGATATCTAAGTTATGCAATACTGCAATTGCAATCAACATCCGAATGGACGTTATTCTTGTTACTGGTGAATAATTATCGAAGTAGTCAAGTCCTTCCTTTTGTCGATAACCCTTGGCTACTAATCTAGCCTTGTACTTATCGGTAGATCCATCGGGTTTTAATTTTCTTTTGAAAATCCACTTACACCTAATTGGTTTACTGCCAGTAGGCAAGTTTGTCAATTCCCAAGTATGATTACTTAGTATGGATTCTATTTCGCTATTTATAACTTCTTTTCACATTTGTGCTTCTGGGGTAGACATAGCCTCTTTAAATGTTTGAGGCTCGCTTTCAATAGCGTATGCTATGAAATCTGGACCAAAAGATTTTGAGATTCTAGATCTCTGACTTCTTGGTTCAATTTCCGCATTAACAATTGGTTCCTTAGGGCTTTCATCCCTGAATGCCATCTCATGCGTTCTTTTTCCGGAAGTCTTATCTATTTCCAGTTTGTATGAAAAAATATCTTCAAAGAACACAGCATCTCTAGATTCGATAATCATGTTTACATGAATATCTGGTATATCTGATTTATGAACCAGAAATCTATAGGAACTACTATTCAAGGCATAACCTATGAATATGCAGTCCATTGTTCTTGCTTCCAATTTAGTCTTTTTAGGTAATGGTGTTAGCACCTTTGCAGGCACCCCCACATTTTGAGGCAATGGTAGGAAGGTGTCCTTCCATGCCATAACTCAAATGGTATAAGACTAAGTTTCTTGTGGGGTATTCTATTTAGAATATAATTTGCAGTTAACAGAGCTTCCCCCCACAAGTTCTGCGGAGCTTCAGAACTTATGAGTATGGAATTGACCATCTCCTTCAAAGTTCTGTTCTTCCGTTCAGCAATTCCATTTTGCTGAGGAGTATGTGGTGCTGTTATTTGATGGATTATACCAAATTTAGTACATAACTCACTAAAATCATTTGATTCATAACCAAATTACCCATGAATAGTTTCTCATCTTGCTCTAGTTTTTAATATTCAGAGAATAATAATTTCTCAGAGCAGATGTGCCGAGTAGCCCCAGTGTCTACCCACCAATCCTTATTGTTGGTTGTCAGATTTACTTCTGACACCACAGCTGAAAGGCTTGGCGACACATGGTCGGTCAAGTTTGCCTGTGGATGGTTCTTCTTTTTCTTTTTGAGACGGCTGCGACATTCATTCGCCTTATGCCCTTCTTTATTGCAAATGTAGCAGGTTCCCTTGAAGCGCATGTTCTTGCCTTCTTGGACCTTACCTTTGTACACCTGAGAAGTCTTCTTTCGCATTAAGCCTTTGGAAGTAGACGCTTTCCCCTTTGAGTCTTCGATCACCTTGGCTTTGGCTTCATAAGAGTTCTTACTGCTCCTTTCCTCGGACTTTCGGTTGTCCTCTTCAATTCGAAGCCTCACAATGAGATCTTCCAACTTCAGCTCCTTTCGCTTGTGCTTCAGGTAGTTCTTGAAATTTCTCCAGGCAGGTGGGAGTTTCTCTACGATAGTAGTAACTTGAAAGGTTTCAGGTAGAATCATACCTTCGGCTTCTATCTTGTGTAAGATAAGTTGGAACTCTTGCACCTGACTGATTACAGTCTTGCTGTCCACCACCTTGTACTCCAGAAATCGTCCTACGACGAACTTCTTGGTACCAGCATCCTTAGTCTTGTACTTCTTATCAAGATTGGCTCATAACTTCTTTGCCGTTGTGATACGACTGTAGACATTGTAAAGAGATTCATCCAGTCCATTTAAAATATAGTTTCGGCAAAGGAAGTCACCTTGAGTCCATACATCGACTGCAAGGATTGAGTCCTGATCAGTTCCGGATTCTGGTGGATCTTCTTGCAGGAATTTGACCAGATGCAGAGTGGTCAAGTAGAAAAGCATCTTCTATTGCCACCTCTTGAATTCTGTGCCATCAAATTTTCCTGGCTTCTCCGGCTTCGGGTTAGGAAGTGGAGTAAGCATCAAAGCTTGTAGCTGCATGTTTGGTGCCTTTCTTGAGCTATCTTGATTAGTCTCAGACATTTTCTGTAATTTCAAGCAGAACAGAAGTAAGAAACTTCAATACGATAATTGTCTTAAGATTGTTGCTTTCTAGGATCAATCTGACAACTAATCAATATCACTGAAATATCACCGATCTAATTGGCCAGGTCTGTTAATATCAGGTGAGAGGTTTTCCGTTCAATAGAACGTTCTTTAATTAAAGAACCACCTTACCTTCCTTAGTTAAACACCAATTAGACTGGTATAAGTCAGTCTCAATATACTGAATATCAGTATAACCCCTGTATAAAGAAATTAATTCACTTATACAGTACTTGGAGTGAGGTACGCTTAAAGCGAATCTCCTTAAGACAATTACGTCCCCTGCACCGGTGCTAACGGTTACTGGATGCTGGTCTCCCAAGATACAACACTCCTACACAGTATTTGGATAACACTACCAAATCACCGTACAGTCGAAGCGTAGTTAACCAGTACCTTCACAGGATTATTGAAGCAGCGAGACTAAGACAAATTTCGGGAGAATATTTGTCTTTACTTTGGAGGAGCACCCACTGTAGAGGAAGGTAGAAGAATATTCTTCTTCGGAAGTCCCAGATTCAGACAACAATTCTATTAAAGAATCTGTTGAATTTTCTGAGCTCTCTTTCAGAACGAATTTTGCAGAATCTCTTGAAAGTCGCTTCGAAAATCGAGTTACTGATTTCTCACTTCCCGTTGGAAGTTACTTCAAGACAGAGATAGAGAGAGAATCTCACTTCAGAACTCAAAATCTCACTTTAGAACTCAGAACACAGTTGAGTTGGTGTTGGTGTGTTCTGATTTGGAAAAATGGAGCGCTATTTATAGCGCTCCGGGAGGGGTAAAAGGGTTCGAAACCGTTGCAACGGTTCGTTTTAACCGCAGCAACTGCCCAACCGTTCGCGGCGGTTGGCTGACAGTCGTTGTGTGGGGCGGTTCGGATCCGGATGACGGAGCGGGTAGGATCCGCGTAACCCATACCCGTGAGACCTGGTTCAAAAAGAACCGGATCGGGTAGTGCACTCGAGCTCGAGCCCGACCCCGGCGCCGCCAGCGGTGGCGTGTGCGCATGTGCGGGCATGGTATCCTCTCAATCGCGCGCGAAAACTCCAAGTATCCAAAGGGCATACCCTTTGTTCCCATTTTTCTCTATTTAAACACTTTAAACTTCCATCCCATGGCCAATGTGGGACTAAATGCTTTTAGCTACCTTTAGTCTCATTTTGACTTTGAATTAGGCAAACTTTAGACTTGAATATCTCATTCATTCGAAGTCGGAAATGAACATGTGAATATACCACGTTCATCCCCAATGGAAGGAGAACACACTCTAACCATCATCCAATTGATTCGATCAACGGATCTCGCCGTAATTCAATTCAAAGATTCACATATGTTCTTCATATTCCCAACAGACTATAAATAGAGAATCTTCATGTATTCTTAAGGAATTATGTTACTGTTCCACTGAAGTTTCATATCCAATTCCTAATAGCTATTCCAGTGTTCTAAATATTCAAGAGAAGTTTCATCCAGGAAAAGAACTCCATCTATCACTCTGAAATAAATTCTGTGTGCATCCCAGCTCCAAATTCTGAGAAAAAAATAACGAAGCAAGCAGAGAAAGAGACTTCTTTCAACAGTACTAGAAACGATCAATGTCGGCTAAAGTTGCTGAAGGCTTAATGAAAACTTGTCGAACAAATCAACAATGGCCACATACATAGCAAACATTGGCTTAATTAAACCTACTCCTTCGCTCTGTATATAGATCCCCTTCTTTCAGAAGTACTAATAACATCACAAACTTATGTGACCTTCTTATGTTCATATTGACAACAATATTTTCCCTCTTTGGCTGTATACAACTTTTCTATAGAACAAACCATAAAACATAAGAGTGCTATGATTCAAACTTCGTAGCAAGGAACACATATGTCAGCTGTAGATAAAGCTATTGCGGCTAGGAGAGTCGGCGATCTTGAGGGTGTCGGCGATTAGCTTCTGCGCTTTCCTGCTCCTTATCTGCACCCTCATGCTCTCAGTCTTGTCCATCTTGTCGTAATCCACAGGTTTCTTCGGCTTCAACCACCTCAACTTCGTCTTCAGACAGCGAACTACCATCTTGATCACCATACCGAGGACCTAGCTTCTAAAGTCAATAGAAAGGGGGAGGAGAAATCAGATAGAACACTACTATAAACCATATGCTTGTCTTGGGGGCCTTATATACTAACAAAAGATAATTAAGGAGCCCCGAGTGCTTAATTGATCAGATTACAACAATAATTGTTGTTAGCCACCATAGATTTTCAATGTGAGTACAGTCCAATTTGCAGTCTAATTAACTAATTAATTACTTGTTGAGTGCTTATCCACAAAAATAATCCACATGTGGGCAGAAAGAACAATTGTCAAAGTAGTAGGAGTCGATACAGATCTCTTCAACCATACATGCATGCAATGAATTAGTGACACAATCAACATTAATTAGTGATGGCTAAGTTCTTGTCCTCGCTCTTAAGGTGCCTCGTGATCCGTTACAGAGTTTTGGGCCACATAGAGTTTGGAGTTTTAGGAGTTTATCAAGTTGAACAGGACAAGACAATATGATTGAAGAGATAAGCTCTAAAATGATTTTGTATTACTTGTTTGACTGGATTCTTGTAACCAACGTCAAAGTAATATCTTATAGGTGGAAGCAGTTGGAAAATGATTGGTCTTAAATAGCCATTTTCTTTTAACACTAACAAAAGTTTAGTAGAATTTAGCCATTTTTGTCTTATATTTCTAATATAATCTCAGTTGTGCAGATGGATTGCACGTACAATCTAGTTTTAATTAAATCAATTTTTTTTGAATTACCTGTTGGAGAATTGCACATGCCTCCAAGGAGGTGGGCTTTAAACAGAAGCTGAGAATAAATCTAACCCGAAAACTTAAGTTTATAGATAAAATGCCCACTTTCTATTTAAGTCTCATTTTTCTGTTCACTTTTCAATATGAGAATATTTGCATATGAATGCCCAACAATCTCTTCCTTCATGTGTGAAAATACATCCATCCACGAGAATCCTAAGCACTCCAAGGATCTCGACTGTCCGTGAGGATCTCATCATGAGTATACTGACCTTAGGTTCAACAACCGGCATGCAGGAAACAACCGACTAACCATCCACGAATTTGCGCTGTTCTTAGAAAATCAAACCTTGGCCAACTTCCAACTCACTTGTTGGGCTTCACATTAGACTTCACTCCCTCCGCGAGCCACAACCTGGGTTTTGATACCACTGTTGGGGAGTTACACAAGTCTCCATAAGGAGCACAATATGCCTTAAATAAAAGCTGAAAATCAATCTAACCAAAAGCTTAAGATTATACGTAGAGACCTCATTTCTATTTAAGTATATCTTGTTCCCCTTGAAGGCATGTGTAACTCCCCAACAGTGATATCAGAGCCCAGGTTGTTCCCACGGGGAGCGTAGTCCAATGTGAAGCCCGACAAGTTAGTTAGGAGTTAGCCAAGGTCTTCGCCTCAATCTAATAGTTGGATGCAGTTAATTCAAGACATGGTGTCACATGTTGTGCAATCGAGTTTTGTCTCGGAAGGACATGGTGTTTTGATCAACATGGAGCATGGTGTAGTGATCATGATTGTCCAGGGTGAGACAAGTGATGTGATCATGAGCGCTCAGTTGGAGACAATGATGATTGTACGAGTTGTTCTCTGGAGGTGAAGCATGTACATATGTAGGTTTAATTTGTCTGTGAAGTGAATGACGAGAACAACAGAGTATCTTCAAATTGTGTGTTCAAGCCAGTATGGAAATTGTTGAGTTGTGTCTTGTATCTGATTTATGCATCCAGCTGGGCTTTGTGCCCGATTGCGGTTGGGTTAGACCATGAAAGTCCAACTTAACAACTGAACATCACCCATATAAGAGCCACAACGGAAGTAAGAAACATGATATACAAAGGCATTCCCCTTTTTTTCCCCACATGCTGCTAGACTGCCATTGACATCATTTGAAGAAGGTAGCAACATTTTCTGACTGCCATTGTTTACAATATTTAGGAAAAAGATAAAAATTATTTGGTAGCCCGTGACGTATATACAGCCAAGAAAGTTCTTCATGCATGTAAATAAGGTTGCAATTTAATCAAGAAAAGGCAATTTCTTTAAACCTAACCACAGATAAATCTGACCATACGCAAATCTCTGAGCAATAAGAAAAGGATAGCGAAGTTGCCTGGACTCTTGAGAGAGTGATTAGAGGGAGGGAACCAACTCCTAAAAATGAACAAGAGAAGTTTAAATAAAATTGAAGCCAATATCAAAACAGTCAAAAGATATGCTAATAAAATGCAGAGATCAAAATTAAAAATATATGCATGAATGGAAAGCACATACTTAAGGAGGGTATATGATGTATATATAGTAATTATGTGTCGCCAGCCTTGACCGGTACAATGGCCATTCCTTCTTATCTAATGTAACAAAAGACTTGTCTTCTTTGAGAACTTGTTCTAGACTTGGATGGACTGGTCTGCAAAGGAGCAACGAGCATGCGCAAGCCCAATCAGTGTGATTAGGTGCTCAGCCTAAGAGGCTAGCATATTCTTACTCTAGATTAGTTTAGTAGAGCGTCTAATATGGGCCGCCGGATCTAATGAATGGATGAAATCTGTTGAGAGATTAGGACACTCCTACATCTCTAAGGCTAGGGTTGGCCGCCTCTATATATGGAGACCAAGCCCTCCTCTCTTTCTACTAGATGCAAGCAAGAGATTTGCATTTCCTTCTTTCCTTCAAGCCACCAACAAGGATTGTCTATTCTGCTTGGATCGTGAATCGTTACAAATGATTCGGAAGATCATTTTTTTCGAGGAGAAATCCTTCGCATCAAAGAGGTACGCTTCCACTAAGGTATCTATAAAGTTTATTTGTACGCATATGTAGATACCTCAAATTATTACATGATATCAAATTCTCGGTAAGGGCTCTTCTCCTTCGAAGACAACTTTTTAATTTCTTGGGAAGTTAGGGTTTGTTATTTTTGTATTATCAATTGATGATGCTAATTTTGTGTGGATGGAATTTTTCAAAAATCAGATTTTTTATAAGAAAAAAAATGGTATTTTTGAAAACCCTAAAAACAAAAAAAACAAAAATTTGAAGCAAAACCGAGGAGCAACCAGGCGATGCCAGCCTATTGGTTGGCGCATCAGACACGTGCTCGGCCATTGGCCGAGCGCTACCATGGCGGCACTAGTGTGGTGCGCTTCTGGCACGCTGGCTAACAGATCGGTGCCACAAGGCTACTGCACAGTCCTGCCCTTGCTTTTAGATTTTCAGAAATACCATCTTTTTCATATAAAAGTTAATTTTTTGAAAATTTTCATCCACACAAAGTTAGCTTCATCAATTGATAATACCAAAATAGCAAATCCTAACTTCGCCAGAAATTAAAAATTTTGTCTTTGAAGGAGAAGAGCCCTTATCGAGGCTCTGATACCATGCAAAAATTTGAGGCATCCATATATACATATATATATAAATCATATAGATACTGTGGCGAAAGCGTACCTTTTTGATACAAAAGGGTTTCCCCTCGAAAGGATGATCTTCCTCTTCACAGTGGAAGGAACTACAACGAACTCCGCAAGAATCTTTCTTCACGATTCATAATCCAAAAAGAATACGCAACCGTAATTAAAGGCTTGAAGGAGAAAAGAAATTGCAAATCTCTTGCATGTATTTGGTAGAAAGAGAGGAGGGTTTGGCTTCCTTATACAGAGAAGGCCAATCCTAGTCCTTGGAAATGTAGTAGTATTCTAATCTCTCAGCAGATCTCATCCATTAGATCCAGCAAACTATATTGGGCTTTCTACTAAACCAATACAGATTAAGAATATGTTAGCTTTTTGAGCTAAGCTTAATTACTGATTGGATTTGGGCTTAGTCCTGGCTCCCTTGCTGGCCGACCCATCCAAGTCTAACTATAATAAACCACAATATTCCCAAGTGGGACACTGAGAAAGCCTTTCTGACTATATTAGTTAAAATTTTCTTATTGATACCCATGCTTTGTAGTCATCAGATTATCTCTTGTTTGACATCATCAATGATAAGCATAAAGTTCAGAGCCATGAACGGAGCTATATACTTATAGTTGAAGGGGTCAAGGCCCCCACAAAAAACCCACAAAACCCATTGGCCCTTGTCAATTGGTCCCATCTAAACATTACCCTTTCAAATTCAGCCCAAATGCATGGCTGCCCTTAGATTTGTTGCACAAACTAATTCGTTATAACCTTTCAATCTCTATTATATCTGATTTCAGGTGAAAGTAATCTCAATAAATTATGCTTCTATTTTAAATTAAACCAGTATCATAATTATTTAATCTGAATTCATGCCGCAAATATCAAGATGAAATCAATCACTGCTCTTTTCTTTTTGTTCTTTTTAGTTTTGATGATTAATTTTAATTCTTTTTTTAACTAATAAATGTTGTCCCTTGTTTTCGAATAAATCAAATGCTTCTTTTCTCACTCCGTTTTATTTTGCTCTGCTTATTAAGAAACCAGTGATCGAAATTTTGAGTATCAACCCCATTTTTCTTGTAAAAAATTGATTCAAATTTACTGGTTGCTAAAACCCTCGCTCTCTCTACACTTAAGCATGGCACCCCTAATCTCTAAATCCTGGCTCTGTCAGAGTCGACAAATGTTCGCGTTACTCGATCACTTGGCATCACTAAATATGTACAGTAATAATTAGCAAATCTTTTGTTTTCACATCGGTCTTGATGGCTTCAAGTATATATACTAGTACTGACTTCTTTGACAATCAAGAAGGTGGCATACTCGACTGGGAGTGGAGATGAATGAGATGAACCCATTTCCTATTTGCATCCTACAATACATTTTGTAGTTAATTTTAAAATCCAGATGAAGAGACATAAACAAAAAGTTTGGATATCTAAACATTAAACCAAACTGGCAGAACAACGTGCAAGCTTCAATCCATTGGACAGATCACACAGAATTGGTAGTGCGTGCCTTGTCACATGAACCATACCTAATCTCTACTGTAAATGAATTTCGAGCCATTAATTTTAATTTTACGTGTAATGGGTCAGATTTGATCGATAAGATGCACATTTAATATAAGCTTATTAAACCTTGTATAAATATTGCAGGCCGCTAGCAAACCTACTACTTGCATTCTATTACACATAACATATTTTTACATAAAACAAACACCAAATGCCCAAACATCAGCACCAACTCTTTCTCTAGATTGTTTCCAAAGTTCATTTCTCCCAGACCTTGATCACTTCTATTCAATCAAAAATCGCCCACAAATGAAGACCCATGTCATCCAACTTCCCTTTGGTTGGCCATACAACTTGCAAACTGTCCCCAAACTACTCATCTTATCAACTCTAATCCTTGTATCAGTCACCATAATCTCCTTGTGCAACAGTAAGCCCTTCCTTCATCCATACCAATACCTGTCACCTTCCTCATCTACCTCTTCTTCTTCTTCTTCCAATAGCTCGAAGGCGAGCAACTCAACCAGCGAGAGAGCAGTACAGAAGAAAGAGCACTGCGACATCTCGCGAGGGGAATGGATTCGCGATGAGGACGCGCTATACTACACCAACAGGACATGTTGGACGATTCAAGAGCACCAGAATTGCATCAAGTATGGGAGGCCGGACATGGATTTCTTGAAGTGGAGGTGGAAGCCGAGAGGCTGTGAGTTGCTTCACTTTGATCCTTCTCAGTTCTTGGAGAAGGTTGAGGGAAAATCGCTAGCATTTGTAGGAGATTCCTTGGCTAGAAACCAGATGCAGTCCTTGATGTGCCTCTTGTCCAAGGTAACTTGCTTGTTCTTGCTAACATCTTGATTAATCTAGAGTATATGTAAATATTTACTTGATTCCTTCTATTTAGGCGTAAACAAATCAGTAGGACCTAGGATTAATCCATTGATTAAGTCGTATTGAAAATTTGAAGCGGACTAAGTCTTTCTGATCTTAGTTGGAAAGTATTAGTATTTGACTCTGACTGATTTCCACATGATGCAGTTTAAACTCAAATCAACAATTCGGAAATTTAAGAACTCAATTTTAATTGACTTTTACAATTAAATTATTTATAGTTGTTGGATATTCTGCTTAACAAGAATCAATCTGACAACTAATCAAGATCACTGATATATCAACAATCTAATTGGCCAGGTCGGCAAATATCAGGTGGGAGGTTTTCCGTTCAATAGAACGTTCCTTAATTTAAAAACCACCTTTCAATTTCCTTCCTTGGTTAAAGCACCAATTAGACTGAATCTAAGTCAGTCTCGATATACTGTAAAGTATATTCCCTGTATAAAGGACTGAATCCACTTATACAGTATTTGGAGTGAGGTACGCTTAGAGCGAATCTCTTTAAGACAATTACGTCCCCCGCACCGGTGCTAACGGGATAATGGACGCTGGTCTCCCAAGATACAATACTCTTTCACGGTATTTGGATAGCACTACCAAATCACCGTACGGTCAAACCGTAGTCAACCAGTACCTTCACAAGATCGTTGAAGCAGCGGTACAAGGACAAATTTCGGATGAATATTTGCCTCTACTTTGGAGTAGCACCCACTGTTGAGGATGAATGAAGGTTGAAGAATATTCTTCTTCAGAAGTCTTAGATTCAGACAACAATTCTATAAAAGAATTTGTTGAATTTTCTAAGCCCTCTTTCAGAACGAATTTTGCAGAATCTCCTTTAGAAGTTGTTTCGGATTCTCACTTCTCGCTGGAAGTCGCTTTGGAACTCTACTTCCCAGTTCAGAACGCAGGCTTGCTTCTGCTTCAGAACTCAGATAGAAAGAGAGAGTTGTTTACTTGGTGTGTTTCCAATTGAGAATCGAATCCGGAGCGCTATTTATAGCGCTCTAGGAGGGGCCAACGGGTCTGAACCTAACGAAAGGTTGCAACCTTTCGACCCAACAGTCACAACTGTTGGCTGCCCAACTGAGCACCCAACAGTCACAACTGTTGGCAGTCCAACAGTCGCAACTGTTGGCATTCCAACAGTTTAGTCCCATTTAGGCTTTGAATTAGGCAATCTTTAGACTTGAATATCTCATTCATTCGAAGTCGGAATTAAACATGTGAATATACCACGTTCATCCCCAATGGAAGGAGAACACACTCCAACCATCATCCAATTGATTCGATCAACGGATCTCACCATAATTCAACTCAAAGATTCGCATTTATATTCTTCAATTCCAACAATCCCCCATAATGAATGGAGATTCAAGGAAATGATACACAAAGAGACTGACTCTATTGTGAAAGGTACTTGAGAAAAGAAACTACATAAGGATAGGTGAACTAGGTCTTGAACCTTCCATAGCGAAAGCTTTATCGGACTTACTGGCTAATCAGTGAACTAGGTCTTGAACTGTTAGCCGTTAGTGTAAGCCAAGTCAACAAGCTTCACACAGTGACTTTCCAAATCAACTTTGGTTCTCGGTTGTGTCCGTTTTGGCCCTGAACATTCTTGGTTTCAGAGAGTATCTTTAGGGAATAACAGCCTCCATAGAAATTCCAAAGAGCCGACTTAACTCTATACTCACATAGGTGATGGACCTATTAAGAGTAGTCTACTCTACTCCACTTGTTTAGTAACAAGATATAGGCATCATTAAAAGCGTTTAAGCTTATCCTTAATCCACTTGTAGAAAAGCACTTATGTGCATCTTAGGAATGGATTGGAGTCAATCTCCCAAGTGCTTACTTGCTGAGTCAATCATAACTAGTTTTTCCTCTTGAACTTAGTCCGTGGGATCGCTAAGTGAGGTTTCCATTAAGCTGACTCGGTAAGGTTAGGCTTTTAGACCCATTCCCCTCGATGCGCAGTTTATACGCTCTCCACTTAAACCTTTAGTAAGCGGATCCGCTAAATTATCCTTTGATGATACAAAGTCAATAGAGATATTTCCATTTGAGAGCAACTGCTTCACGGTATTATGTCTACGACGAATATGTCTAGACTTACCGTTGTATATAACATTTTGTGCCCTAGATATAGCTGCTTGATTATCGCAGTGTATACATATAGCGGGCACTGGCTTTTGCCATAATGGTATATCTTCTAAGAATTGTCGAAGCCATTCTGCTTCTTCTCCAGCCTTATCTAAGGCTATGAATTCTGATTCCATAGTGGAACGGGCAATACATGTTTGCTTAGAAGATTTCCATTATACCGCTGCTCCTCCTAGAGTAAATACGTATCCGCTAGTTGATTTTGATTCCTCAGAATCTGCAATCCAATTAGCATCACTGTATCCTTCCAGTACAGGTGGATACTGTCCATATCTCAAGGCATATTCCTTGATATGTGATACGTAACCCAATACTCGTAGTAGAGCGGTCCAATGTAGATCACTAGGATTGCTAGTGTATCTACTTAACTTGTTTACAGCGTAAGCAATATCGGGTCTAGTGCAATTCATCAAGTACATTAGACTTCCGATAATCTAAGAATACTCCAACTGGCGTATTCCAGTTCCTGTATTCTTATGAAGGTGGATGCGTGGGAGAAAATGATTTGTATTTTCCTTTATCCCATTATCCTTGAATCTTTCTATCATCTTATCCACGTAGTGAGATTGAGATAGACTGATTCCATCTGGTGTTCTGGTGATTTTAATTCCTAAAATTACATCAGCAACCCCAGATCCTTCATATCAAAACTGTTGTTGGATAACATTATTTTAGTGGACTTAATAATCTCAATATTATCCCAAGTATCAACATGTCGTCTACATAAAGACAAACAATGATACATGCATTTCCAACTGTTTTCGTGTAAACACACTTATCGATAGATCCATCGAGTTTTAATTTTCTTTTGAAAATCCACTTACACCCAATTGGTTTACTGCCATGAGGCAAGTTTACCAATTCCCAAGTTTGATTACTTAGTATGGATTCTATTTCGCTATTTATAGCTTCTTTCCACATTTGTGCTTCTGGGGTTTACAGAGCCTCTTTAAATGTTTGAGGCTCGCTTTCAATAGCATATGCTGTGAAATCTGGACCAAAAGATTTTGAGATTCTAGATCTCTGACTTCTTCTTGGTTCAATTTCCGCATTAACAATCGGTTCCTCGGGACTTTCGTCCCTGAACGCCATCTCGTGTGTTCTTTTCCAGAAGTCTTATCTGCTTCCCGTTTGAACGGAAAGATGTCTTCAAAGAACACAACATCTCTAGATTCGATAATCATGTTTACATGAATATCTGGTATCTCTGATTTATGAACCAGAAATCTGTAGGCACTACTATTCAAGGCATAGCCTATGAATATGCAGTCCATAGTTTTTGCTCCCAACTTAGTCTTTTTAGGTAATGGTGCCAGCACCTTTGCAAGGCACCCCCACATTTTGAGGTAATGGTAGGAAGGTGTCCTTCCATGCCATAACTCGAAAGGTATAAGACCAAGTTTCTTGTGGGGTACTCTATTTAGAATATAATTTACAGTTAATAGAGCTTCCCCCCACAAGTTCTGCGGAGCTCCAGAACTTACGAGCATGGAATTACCATCTTCTTCAAAGTTCTGTTCTTCCGTTCAGCAATTCCATTCTGCTGAGGAGTGTATGGTGCTGTAGTTTGATGGATTATACCAAAACTAGCACATAACTCACTAAAATCATTTGATTCCTATTCTCCGCCTCTCTCGGATTTTAGAATCTTGATTTTCTTGTTGAGTTGATTCTCAACTTCGGCTTTATATGTTATAAACATATTTATTGCCTCATCCTTACTGTTTAAAAGATACACATAACAGTATCTTGTACAGTCATCAATAAAAGTAATGAAATACTTTTTACCGCCTCTAGTTGGCATAAACTTCAAGTCACACAGATCGCTATGAATTAACCCTAAAGGTTCTGTATTTCGATCAATTGAGTGAAATGAATTTTTCGCCAACTTGACCTCAACACAAATCTGACACTTGCGAATTTCTTCCAAGTTGAGTTTAGGAATATATCCAAAATTAGACAAGTTCTTCAAAGACTTGTAATTTACATGCCCTAATCTAGCATGCCACAAAATGGGAGACTCAAGCAAATAAACAGAAGAATTTCTTTTATTTATAAGCTTCGGGTACAAATACACAGACTTTTTATCTACCACTGCAACATTGGCTTTAAAAAGTCCATCAACAAGATAACCCTTTCCCACATACATCCCTCCCTTAGTAATTACAAATTTGTCGGATTCAAAAACCATTCTAAATCCTTTCTTACTAAGTATTGATCCAGATATCAAATTCTTGCGGATGTCTGGAACATGAAGCACATCGTTAAGAGTAAGCTCTTTCCCCGATGTCCACTTCAAGATGACCTTGCTCTTTCCTTCAACCTTTGAGGAAGCTGCATTGCCCATGAATAGTTGCTCATCTTGCTCTAGTCTTTGATATTCTGATAATAACAATTTTCTCGAGCAGATGTGCTGGGTAGCCCCAGTGTCTACCCACCAATTCTTATTGTTGGTTGTCAGATTTACTTCTGACACCACAGCTGAAAGGCTTGGAGACTCATGGTCGGTCAAGTTTGCCTGTGGGTGGCTTTTCTTGTTCTTCTTGAGACGGCTGCGACATTCATTCGCCTTATGCCCCTCTTTGTTGCAGATGTAGCAGGTTCCCTTGAAGCGCATGTTCTTACCTTCTTGGACCTTGCCTTTGTACCCTGGGAGTCTTCTTCCGCTTTAAGCTTTTGGAAGTAGACGCTTTCCCCTTTGAGTCCTCGATCACATTTGCTTTTGCTTCGTAGGAGTTCTTACTGCTCCTTTTCTCGGACTTTCTGTTGTCCTCCTCGATTCGAAGCCTTACAATGAGATCTTCCAACTTCAACTCCTTTCGCTTATGCTTCAGGTAGTTCTTGAAATCTCTCCACGCAGGTGGGAGTTTCTCCACGATAGTAGCAACCTGAAAAGTTTCAAGTAGGATCATACCTTCGGCTTCTATCTTGTGCAAGATAAGTTGGAACTCTTGCACCTGACTGATTACAGTCTTGCTGTCCACCATTTTGTACTCTAGAAATCGTCCTACGACGAACTTCTTGGTACCAGCATCCTCAGTTTTGTACTTCTTGTCAAGACTGGCCCATAACTTCTTTGCCGTTGTGATAGGACTGTAGACATTGTAAAGAGAGTCATCTAGTCCATTTAAAATATAATTTCGGCAAAGGAAGTCACATTGAGTCCATGCATCAGTTGCAGGCTCTGGTGGATCTTCTTGCAGGAATCTGGCCAGATGAAGAGTGGTCAAGTAGAAGAGCATCTTCTATTGCCACCTCTTGAATCCTGTGCCATCAAATTTTCCTGGCTTCTCCGGCTTCAGGTTAGGAAGTGGAGTAGGCATCAATGCTTGTAGCTGCATGTTTGATGCCTTACTAGAGCTATCTTGATTAGTCTCAGACATCTTCTGCAAGTTCAAGCAGAACAGAAGTAAGAAACGTTAATTGTCTTAAGATTGTTGGATATTCTGCTTAACAAGAATCAATCTGACAAATAATCAAGATCACTGATATATCAATAATCTAATTGGCCAGGTCGGCAAATATCAGGTGGGAGGTTTTCCGTTCAATAGAACGTTCCTTAATTTAAGAACCACCTTTCAATTCCTTCCTTGGTTAAAGCACCAATTAGACTGAATCTAAGTCAGTCTCGATATACTATAAAGTATATCCCCTGTATAAAGGACTGAATCCACTTATACAGTATTTGGAGTGAGGTACGATTAGAGCGAATCTCCTTAAGACAATTACGTCCCCCGCACCGGTGCTAACGGGATAATGGACGCTGGTCTCCCAAGATACAACACTCTTTCACGGTATTTGGATAGCACTACCAAATCACCGTACGGTCAAACCGTAGTCAACCAGTACCTTCACAGGATCGTTGAAGCAGCGGTACAAGGACAAATTTCGGATGAATATTTGCCTCTACTTTGGAGTAGCACCCACTGTTGAGGATGAATGAAGGTTGAAGAATATTCTTCTTCAGAAGTCTTAGATTCAGACAACAATTCTATAAAAGAATTTGTTGAATTTTCTAAGCCCTCTTTCAGAACGAATTTTGCAGAATCTCCTTTGAAAGTTGCTTCGGATTCTCACTTCTCGCTGGAAGTCGCTTTGAAACTCTACTTCCCAGTTCAGAACGCAGGCTTTGCTTCTGCTTCAGAACTCAGATAGAAAGAGAGAGTTGTTTACTTGGTGTGTTTCCAATTGAGAATCGAATCCGGAGCGCTATTTATAGCGCTCTAGGAGGGGCCAACGGGTCTGAACCCAACGAAAGGTTGCAACCTTCGACCCAACAGTCACAACTGTTGGCTGCCCAACTGAGCACCCAACAGTCACAACTGTTGGCAGTCCAACAGTCGCAACTGTTGGCATTCCAACAGTTTAGTCCCATTTAGGCTTTGAATTAGGCAATCTTTAGACTTGAATATCTCATTCATTTGAAGTCGGAATTGAACATGTGAATATACCACGTTCATCCCCAATGGAAGGAGAACACACTCCAACCATCATCCAATTGATTCGATCAACGGATCTCGCCATAATTCAACTCAAAGATTCGCATTTATATTCTTCAATTCCAACAATAGTTACTAATGAGCTGTACTGACTGAGAGCTTATCAAATCGTCTTGATATTTAAATGTAAGTATTAGACTAGGATCTTATTGGTAGGATTTTAAGATGAATACTATTAGTTGAAAGTACGTACTATGCAGCTGAAAAATGGAAGATTAAAAACATTCAAATTTCAATATGACCTAAATTATTTAAAAAATTAAAAATAATCAAATATTTTTGCGATCTCTTATATATGCATTCTGTGGCCTAAAATTAAAATTGCACGGTCGTAAGTAGAGAGTATTATCGATCTATGATTTTTTTTTTGGGGGGAAAAGTACTAATCTCTGATTTGAGAGATGTGCATTGTAAATCCCGCTCTTGGATTATGAGCTTAATACTTTAAAACCTTTGTAAATCACTTTTTGTTGGCTTTGAAATAATGCATATTGTAAAACTAAATAACTATGTTTTTTATTATTCATTTACTGCTACTGGATGAGTAAGAAAACATAAAATAGTATAAGTTTCAAGTTTTAAATATTCTTAATGATATAAATCAATTTCAATGAAGTGAATGTTCAATGTGAATGATTTGTTATCTAATTCCAATAGATATTACCCCCCACCCCCCTCTCTATGTCTGTGGATATGCCGAAACAAAGGTAGCAGTCTCCTCTTGAGCTTAAAACCTCTCATAATCAAACCCATATTTTATCATTGAGCCCAACCTAAAAGGTATTAGGTCATTGAATTGTAAGGCTCATGCTTGCATTTTCACACATAAGGATGCATTAAGGGCTTAGTTTGTTTTCTTGGAAAGAAAGGAAGAGAGCTCTCTTCCTCAATTCAAATGTTTGGTTCGTCTAGGAAGAGATTTATCTTCTACCAGGCTGGCACTGATGTGGATGAAGAAGGCTCAGATCTTCCATTTTTTTCTTCCGCCCAAATTTGGGTTGAAGAAAACTTGACCTCGGCGAAAAATCAATAAAGCTGGAGGGAACGGGGACGTGTCAAAGAGGTCGTTCTTGTCGAGGAGGTTGAGGTTCCATAAGTAGGCGGACAAGGAGTGGGGGGAAGGGGCAGAGGAAGAGCTCGATATTGGAGAAGGGTGGTGGCGAGGGTGCGAGACAGAACTTGGGGGATAGAGGGGTCAATGTAGGAGGGGTGAGGGTGGTAGTAGCATTGGAGGGGCAGCGCTTGGAGGAGGATATAATTGAGAAAATTAATTTTAGGAGTTTTTTCCCCCTCTTCCTTCTTTCAAACTTGCCTAAACAAACAAAGAAGGGAAGAAAGAAGGAATAGTAATCTTCCTCTCTTCTCTCTTCCTTCACTTTCAAAAAAAACAAGCAGGTCCTCATTGTTTTATTTGTATTGGGCCAAGGCCCCACCCTTTCCCAGAAAAAAAAAGTCCTTTAATTATTAATATTTCATCGAGACAAAGGAAAAAGAGTTGACTCCTCGATACAACTCTTAGGTCTAACTTACTGAGACAGTGAAACTTTGTTATAGGCTTACAACGAGCATATTTAGCTATTTTGAGTTTAGGTTTCAAAATCCAACTAAAGTGGGGCGCAACACTGAAGTTGTCAATTAACCTTCATACCCATGCTACTTAAGGGGTGTTATTGCTTTGGGATTTTGAGTGAAACTCGAATAATTACTAGGATTTCAAAGTTCAGTGTTAGTGGTTTGGAATTGAGACTTGAATTTTGAAATCTAGTGTTATTGGTATTGGACTAAGATTTGAAATTTGAGATATAGTATTAACTGGGATTTAAATTTCAAATTTTAGTTTTATTGGTTACTAAGACTGTAACTTGGTGTGGATTTTGAAATCCAACCTTTTAATCTAAGTATGTCCATTTGAACCAATTAAATTATAAAAAAAGTCCATATAAAAACTTGCGGGCTTTTCATTTCGACTTGAATTCTCCATAGTCTCTCTCCCCCATCTAATTAATCCTACCCTAGTTATTATTATATTTAATAATAGCTACTAATATTAGAGGGAGATTTTGCTACAACCCCTATGTCAAATCATAATTAGAAAAAAAATTCAGTTTCATAATTTTATTCGCTTCAATCACCTCTTTTTTTAAACCAACCATGTGTGTTCACGTGTCAAGCGCAGAAGCGCTCCTCAACGACGAAAGAGGCAAATGCCCGCAATAGTCACTTCGAAAAAAAGCAGACCGCTTTGAAAATGCGAACTGATGGTGTATAGAGGATTGCGACCATGATCGCACTCCTAACAAAAAAACTATTTCTGAGAACTGCAACCATGATCATCTCATAAAAGTGCTCTATCTCTGAGGACTGCAATCATAATCATAATCCTCGCAAAAATGTCATATTTCTGAGTCATTATAGGAATGCGATCATGATCACATTCTTTTTTATGAGGATTGAGATCATATCACAGCCCTAAAAAAATGCTTTGTTTTATCGCAGTCCTTATTATTAGGATATATTTGTGAGCTTTATAGGAGTGCGATCATAATCGCAATCCTCATAAAATGCCTTGTTTTTTAGTCTTTATTAGGACTGCGACATCACAAAAACACAATTTTTCAGCCTATATTGAGACCGCGACAATAATCGCAGTCCTTACAAAATACTCTAATTTTCAATTAATAAAAGAATTGTAACCATAGTCCCAGCCTTCTAATAAAGAATTGTAATCATAGTCGCAGTCCTCACATGGGATTGCGATCATAAGTCGCGGTTCTCATATCAGTATCGCCACTATCAGCAGACCCCCATCTGCATCGAATGATTCCTAATTTTTTTAAGATCTAAATGTCACATCGATCACAAACAGAAACAAAACTCATTGCGAGCATGAACAAAGGTCGATCCCAAAAAAAGAGCATTTTGTGAGAACTGTGACCATGATCGCAGTCCTCATAAAAACTCAAATATAAGACATTTTTGTGAATATTGTGATCACGGTCGCAATCCTAATAAAGAGGACTACGATCATGATCACAATCATATAAAGACTCAGAAATGATATTTTTGTAAGGACTGCGATCACGATCGCGATCCTCATAAATAGTGCATTTTATGAGAACTGTGACTATGATCGCAATCCTAAGAAATAGGGTTGCGATCATTCTGTGAGGACTGCGAACATAACCGCAGTCCTCAGAAATAAGGTTTTTTGTGAGGATTGTGATCATAGTCGCAGTCCTCTATATTGTGATCTTTTTGTGAGGACTGCAATCATAGTATTAGTTCTCAGAAATAAGGCATTTTCAAAGTGGCCCGTTTTTTTTTAAACGATTACTTTGAAGTATTTTCGTCTTTCGCCGTTGATGAGAGCTTCAGCGCTTGATACGTGAACGCATATCCTTACTTTAAAAAAAGAGGTGACTGACGCGAACAAAATTATGAAGCTGAGTTTTTTTTCCTAATTATGATTCGACATAGGAGGGTGTAACGAAATGCCCCCTTCTAAAAAGCACATATTTTGGTACGCTTAATGGTCAATTTAATTTCAGTATAAACAAGCCTGAAAAGTCCTAGATACTGAATTTTCTCTCTGCTTGGAATATTTTGCGGAGGCATGCAGATCAATTAATTTGTCACAATGCACAGGTCTTGCAAACTCTTCTCAGGAGAAATTATCTCTTTTTTTGATTAACAAACTACTGGCTGAAAATATTAAAATAATAAAGAGATTTAGAACTTGCCACACATTAGTTAACCATTCTTCAAGGTCTGGAATATTTTTTTCTATATTATATTGACAGAATTGCGTACATATATGTATTGCAGGTGGAGTATCCAAGAGACATCTCCATCAGCTCTGATGAAAATTTCAAGCGCATGTTCTACCCTTCTTCCAACTTCACCATCTCAATCTTCTGGTCCCCGTTCCTAGTGAAATCTGATGACCCAAACGAGCAGACCAGCCTCTGGAGTCTGTACCTAGACGAAGTCGATGACACGTGGTCGTCGCAAATCGACGAGTTCGACTACGTGATCATATCCGCAGGGAACTGGTTCACTAGACCATCCATGTTCTACGAGAGGAGGAAGCTCATCGGCTGCCACTACTGCCAAGTTGAAAATGTGACTGACTTAACCTTGCATCATTCTCACCGAATGGCCTTTCGCACTGCGTTTGGGGCGATAAACAAATCGAGCAAGTTCAAGGGGGTGGTTTTTTTGAGGACCTTGTCACCTTCTCACTTTGAGAATGGGGAGTGGAACAATGGAGGAGACTGTGTTAGAACGAAACCCTTTCGAAGCAACGAGGTGAGGCTGGAGGGGATGGACTTAGAGCTGTACCGGGCACAGCTCCAGGAATTTGGAAATGCGAAGGTTGGGTGGCTGATGAGGGGGCTGGAGTTTAGGTTGCTCGACACGACCGAAGCGATGTTGCTGAGGCCTGACGGGCATCCGAGCCGATACGGGCATTGGGCTCACGAGAATGTGACGTTGTTTAACGACTGTGTGCATTGGTGCTTGCCTGGGCCTATTGATGTGTGGAATGACTTCTTGCTTCATATGTTGGGTTTGTGAGACATGAGGAAGAAGCTGTTTCATGAGTATGCTAACCATTTTTATATAATGCGATTCTTAGCAACTGATAGATCTGGCTTGTATTGAATTACCCCAACTCATGTATACTCTACTTTGATAATGGGTTGATAAGCAAGCAATATTGACATCCAATCAAAACTACACACAAACGCAAGAAAGCTAAAAGCTGCATTGTGTGATCAAATTTATCTCTTCAATAGCTTCATGCGATCGAGTGAAGCACTCCAAAGTTGGCATGTGAAAATTCTTAACTCAGCTAACCTTCATTCGGAATTACACTCCGCTACTAACTCTATCCAAAGAGCACTACTATGCAGCAGCTTGCATCCCTATGAAACGTACAGTAATCTTCCAAAACTCACTTTCAAACTATACAAGGTAGAGTCTATCTCTGAGGTCTGATCTGCTTGTGATCTCAAATAAGCAACACAAAATTTTGTTAACGTAGTGCAATGCCTACCAAATTACTAAAGAAAGTCAATTTGCAATGAGCATATTCTTCTTCCTTACCTACTAATTACTTGCTCTACTGGTCCAGTTGTCATCTCAAAATTCCTACTAGTAAACTTCTCACCCTTGCACGAATTTCTCCAAAAACTATTCAAGTTGGTAAGTGCAAAAGTAGAATAAGCAAGCCAAGGTGACATACACAACTCAAATGTTTCACGCAAGTCTAAGAGACAGATTCAAAGTTCTTATAAATTTCATACCAGCTCTTCTTCAATCATTATCAATCACCTCCCAATGGCTTATACAATTACACATAAAAACGCACCACTTAACCTTCGGACAAGGAAGCTTCAACTGCTCCCCATGCAAATACCAACTCTGCAATCAATCATGCATCATGCATCATTAATCATTAAGTGTTGATAAGCAAAGAGACAACTAGGATGGTTCTCTTTCAGCCAATAGGAACAAGCTTCGATGGACTAATTTCTCTCTTCCAGTTATAATACTGATATTGCCATTTGCACGTTATCAAGCCAACAAGGATACGTTGACCACTTCAAAAATCTGCATAAAACAGCGAAGAACTAAAAGAAAAATGAGAGTGACAATAGGAAAGACCAAATAGAGAGAACAGATACCCCCTGATTCCAGATATAAGTTGCCTAAATTAGGAATACAAGAGCTCATTCGCGGACCTTGGTCTTCCACATGGAAACAAAGGCGATATGGCCGGCCAAAATTCCAACCGCCTCCTTTGTCGCACAGAGGAAACAGAAGGCATTCGGGAATACAAACTCTTCTTCCAATTTGAGGCCTCAAAGTTTTTCCCAGTGTCCTCCTCCTTCGATGAATCCTCAGCAAATTGAGTTTCTCATTGGGAGGCCAAACCATATCGGCGTTGTCAAGGTGTTTGTTCTCCTTTCAGTGGCCGTTCTTTTGTTTCTTAACATAATCAGCTCCCTCTTTAACTACCCGTTCGTCCCTCCTCCTATCTTGAACTTTTCTGCTTTATCTTTTTATTCTAGCTCAAATTATTCTTCTCCTCCTCGTCCTAATGTGGATTCTTATTCTCACCCTAACTTGAACACTTCTCTTCCTCCTTCCAAACTAGAATTTTCTTCTTCACATCCTCCTAACATCTTAAATTCTGCTACACCCTTAAATTCTCCTCCTCCTCCTCCTCCACCACCATTCAACACTCATCCTACATTACGACAACCTTCTTCCGACTTGGTTTCTTCTTCTTCTTCTTCTTCTTCTTCTCAACTGCCACAACCTTCTTCCCACTTGATTTCGTCTTTTTCTTCATCTCAACCGCGACAACCTTCAGACTTGATTTCTTCAGCTTCATCACCACCACCACAACCTTCTTCCAACATGCCTCTGTCTCCTCCTACATCTCCTTCTTCCTTAAACCCTCCTATTCATCATCATCCATCTTCTTCCTTAAATCCTCCATCATCTCCTTCTTCCTTGAATCTTCCTCCACCTCTTCCACCACCTTCCTTAGATCATCCTCGTCTTGTTCTTCCAACCAACTTAAATTCTCTTTCTCCGCCACCACCACCTTCCCAAGCAAACCTTTCTTCTTCTCATTTGAAATCTGGCAAGTCAAGTAGGAAAGTAGTCACAGATTGTGACCTTTCTCGAGGGGAATGGGTGCGGGATTGGCAAGCACCTTACTACACCAACATGACATGTTATACAATCCAAGAACATCAAAACTGCATGAAATATGGGAGGCCAAACATGGACTTCCTGAAGTGGAGATGGAAACCAGACCGTTGCGAGCTGCCCCTCTTTGATCCCAATCAATTCCTAGAGCTTATGAGGGGAAAGACATTGGCATTTGTTGGAGACTCCTTGGCAAGAAACCAGATGCAGTCATTGATGTGCCTCCTATCGCAAGTAAGCCTACTCTATAGCAACATTTAACTGTATATTCTCCATAAGCAATGATGCTCTGTGATGGATTATTTACTTTATAATAGCTACAATTATCCTTCAGAACAATCCACGTTGTTGCAAGACTATGCAAGTATATCAAAACCAAGTTGCCTCTGCATATTCATTGCACATGATATACTAAACAATATTTGCACAAGTATATGATTATCAATACCCATCTCTGTAGTGACTTGAAGAACTACATTTATTAGGTGATTTCTAGACAAAAACAATTAAGGGTGTCCATGAGATAGGCAAGTTTTTATCCCCACAATGACATCTAACAAGAAGTCATATTTATTATTTTCTTTATGATCTGAGGTTTTTCTCTTTCTGCTTTAGCTGAGTATTAACTGCGTTGGGCTTCAAGAAATCAAGACTGACTCAAGCTACTTGTATGTACGCCCATGTCCATGCCCTGGTAATGTAAGGAAAAGAAGAAACTATAGTTAAAAAAACTGATTAAACTACATTAAGTAGCTTGTGTAATTAGGTGTTGTAGATGATGCTTAGTTAGAGTTGAGCATGAGAATCTGTTCTACTTTGGCTGACGAGTATTTTGCAGTTCAAGACTATTACTGAGTTAAAATATGAGCTTAAATTTTGAATTCATTTTACTGACAACCCTAGTTTACTAGCTAAAATCTGATGAAAAAATTGACCAGAGTATGTACAGTTATCAAAGAACAAATAACATTGGGAATTGTATCCCTATCTTTATACTTTCTTTTATAGAAGTAAATACTATTCTATTGCAAACTAAAACTTTTCACTGTTCTTGTCAGGTGGTGTATCCAGAAGATATCTCAGAAACCTCAGATGACAACTTCAAACGCATGTATTACTCCGCCTTTAACTTCACTATCTCAATCTTTTGGTCACCATTTCTGATGAGAGCTAAACAGACCAGAGGACCAGATAGGATGATTCTATGGAACTTCTACCTAGATGAAGTTGATGAAAAATGGGCATCACACATTGACGAATTTCACTATGTGGTCATATCTGGCGGAAACTGGTTCAATCGGCCATCAATATTCTACCAAAAGAGGAGGATTGTAGGGTGCCTCTACTGTCCAAGTAAAAAAGTCACTCACCGGACAATGCACTACTCTCACAGGAGGGCATTTCATACTGCGTTTGCAGCCATTAACAAATCAACTAAATTCAAAGGAACAGTGATTCTGAGAACAGTATCACCATCACACTTTGAGAATGGCATATGGGACAAGGGCGGTGACTGCGTGAGGACAACCCCATTTGGGCGCAATGAGACAAATTTGAGTAGTGATGACCTCCAGTTATACAAGGATCAGCTAACGGAATTTCAGACAGCGAAGACAGAAGGAAGAAAGAAAGGAATAGATTTCATGTTGTTGGATACCACAAATGCTATGTTGCAAAGGCCAGATGGGCACCCAAGCCGTTACGGGCATTGGCCACAACAAAAGGTGACATTGTACAATGACTGTGTTCACTGGTGTTTGCCAGGCCCTGTGGACATGTGGAATGATGTCTTGCTGCAGATGCTGTGTGTTTAAGAAAGAAACTGTCACTTGGAGCAAATTTCCATTCCACATTCTAATACAGCTTCCAAAGAACTATTTCCAGTGGAAACATACATCATTTGTATAAAAACACACATTTTAGAGGGATGGTCTTGTAAAGTATGGTTACGAAAATTCTTTGAATTCTTTTTCACTTAAAGGAATAGTTAGAAGCAACTGAAAAATGGATTGATTTTGCATGTCTTACAATGGGATTGTAAATAATTGTGCATGATACTTCTCTAATATGAAATTACAAGATAATGCATTTTCATAGAACCTAACAGTTAAATTTAAGAAACTAATAGAAAAAAACTTACATGCATGCACCGTGTTCATATCAAAATATCACAGAAGCTTGATGAAAAGTCACCAAGCAATAATGATCAGAACCTTGGATTGACAGGGCCATAGGGAAGGGAAGATACGAATCCTATGACCAAGTTTAGACCGGCATAAAGGGGGCAATGTACCGCATCGAGCTTCTGAACGAAGACTCCCCCAACAAAGATAAGACAAATTAAGTCAGCCGCCTCATGTTTCCCCAGGTCCATAGATCAGTCGTCAAATATCGCTACTTAACTATTTTAGCATGAACAGAGTCAAATTTGCAACGGAAGAATACTTGTTAAAGGCGGATGTGTAGTGAAATGGACTACCCCCACGACTAATCGTTGGGCAAGGTTCTAAATATCGGATATCGGAATCGTATTGGATGGGGTTTTTTCATATCGGATATCGGATATCGGGGGAGGTATCGAGGATACATGCGCATATCGGGCGTTCATATTGGACACTATATATAATGAAATATTGATAATTAAAAGTTGGTTTAGAGTCATACATATCATCTACCTAATAAAAATGATGTAATATGCTTGCAATAACAGTAAAAAAACAATGTAAATTTGCACGCAGTCGTGCAATAAATAAGTTATTTCATATCGGGCGATATATCGGGTGATTTATTAGCCAATTTCGGGCGATTTATCGGCCGATATTTCAAATATCGGCCGTTTTTTTGCTGCAAACGATATGTCAAACGATTTTCTCATATCGTATCGGCAGCAGGAAGAAAGGAGATATCGGACGATATCTCAGCCGAATCGGCTGATATTTAAAACAAGGTCGCTGGGGCAGCGCAGCGGAAGCAATACAGGATCGAAGAGCAACGAGAAGAAAAAGAGAAGGAAGAAGATATTCTGAAGTATAAAAAGCCAACACAAAATTTAATGTGATTCCACCGATCAAACAGATCGTGTGTACGTTCACGGAGAAAGGGGAGAAACTTTAGTAAACTTTAGGGGAGTACAATAAGAACTTACACCTCTCGCTAAGAAGATTACAAGCCCTTTGATGGCCGCCTATAACAACAAACCCTTATGGCTAAAGCTTCTAACACGGATTTCTCCTTTTTATTGTGTTACATAGAATACATTGAAGGCTGACCCCAAGAATATATTTATAGACAATATGACTCTCCTAGTCCTATACAAACTCCATCAATATGAACAATCATCGCCTCAGAAGAAAGAAAACTCAAATTCAACTCAAAACTGAAAACAGATCGAGAAAAAGAAATAGTCAAACCCGATATTAGTCGACTATACCTATATATAAGTCGACTAATCATGTATATTAGTTGACTATACATAAGTCGACTAATTTGTCAAAAATCCGAGACTCTTACTCTCTGTTTGCAAAACCAGTCGACTATACCAATGTATAAGTTGACTAATTCTTATAATTAGTCGATTATACCAAGTATAAGTCGACTAATCCTGTGCACAGCTCCTTGTGCACGTTCTTTTTTTGATCTCTGAAGTTTCATCTACCTTCACGACGTATTACAGCCATAATCTTAACAATCTCCCCCTTGACTTGAATGCGTCCAAGTCCGAGAATAGCCACCATGCTCCATGTGCTCACATCAATGCACAATTGAACAACTCTTGATTTCATCTCCATCTCACTCCCTCTTCTCCATAACCCTCATAGGGTTCACAACTTGATTAGGTCGAACAAGTTTAGGTCCGACCTGAACTTGATCACCCAACGGTCTCTTTGTTCCATACAGGATTTATGAGAATTTGCTCCACTATTAGAGTAACGATCTGGACTTTCTTGTTGTGCGGCGGCACCGCCTAGTCCCAATCTACTTTCGGTGTAACTGAACATTCGAGCTCGAAACCATCGTAGTCTCCGATTGTTCCACAACCTCCGATATTGAAGCCGAGGATAACTGCAATTCACCAACTGTAACCTCTAAATTTTGCAACATGTAAACATCGCCGACACGTTCGGTCTGAAACTTCACATGGGCTTTTTTAAAAACTTCCATAAGATTACCTTCAGAATTGAAACTGAACCCTCTCCATGTAGGGTTCTAAGAGATAAAATTATACCTTACTTCGGGAACATGACGAACACTTTAAAGAGTAGTAATGCATCCATCATGAGAAAAATTGGATTATTCCTTCGCCAATTATCTTGCTCGTAGTAAAATTCCCCATGGAGACCTATCCCCTTTGAACCAAAGTGTATAAGGAGAATATCTTCCTATTGAAACTGATATGTTGTGAACATCCAGAGTCAATAATCCATCTGTCTTTGTTACCAACCAATGTGTCTGTAACAGATAGAATGTCACACTTATTTTTATCTCCTTCATCCAGTTCAGATACATTAGCATTTGGTTGTTTCTTCTTTCAAACCAACAATCAGCTCTAATGTGCCCCTTCTTATGACACCAGTTGCACACCAGATTCTTATGTTTTGGGTTACCCGTGAAACTTCTATTATTACTCCTCTTTCGAAAAGTGAACTTGCCCGGAATCATCACGAAGTCACCCACCAACTGGTTGTCAATTTTGTCCTTGTTGAGTGGATGCTCCTTGACCTTATTGACCATGATAGTTGATTTGCCTCCATAGATGATAGCTTCCTAAAGCTCTTATTTGAAGAAGGTAAAGAACACAGTAATAGAAGTGTTTGATCCTCATCTTCTATCTTAACCTCTATCTTATCTAAATTATTATCAATTGATAATAGAAAAAAATTTTACAATGTAAGACTTGATAGGTATACCTTTACATATGAAGAAGAAAGAGACACTGCCTCAAAATCAATTGATTCGCCGACTTCTTTAAATAGTGGTCCTGAAGTCGCTCCTACAATGAGAATATTATTTTTTCTGTAGAAAACTCATTCATCATTTTGTCTATCAAGTAAAGATAAATAACTGTCAAGGCTTTCTCATCCAACTCCTGCCAAGTTTCTTCCTTCATGTCTTGAGGCTTTTTCTCCCTCCCGAGTAGTGCTTTCTTCAACTTGCTCTGGGTCAAGATGGTGTTCATCCTAATCTGTCACCTGCTGAAATTCATGACACCATCGAACTTCTAAATATCGAACTTGATCACATACATCTTCATGTTGATCTTGTTATGATACCAATTTTTGTGAAATGGACTGCCCCCAATCGCTGGGGCAGCACAGCGGAAGCAACACAGTACCGACGAGCAATAAGAAGAAAAAGAGAAGATATTTCGAATTATAGAAACCCAACACATAATTTAACGTAGTTCCATCGATCAAATAGATAGTGTGCACGTCCACGAGAGAAGGGCGAGAAACTTTATTAAATTTTGGAAGAGTACAATAAGAAACACTTACACCTCTTGCTAAGGATATTCTAAGTTCTTTGATGGTCGCCTAGAACGGTGAACCCTTATGGCTAAAGCTTCTTACATGAATCTCTCTATTTTATTGTGTTACATTAAATACATTGAAGGACAACCCTAACGGTTTATTTATAGACCCATAGGACTCTTCTAGTCCTATACAAACTCTATTAATATGAACAATCATTGTCTTAGAAAAAAAGAAACTCTAATCCAACTCAAAACTGGAAACAAATCCAGAAAAAAACAGCCAAACCCGATATTAATCGACTAAACCAATGTATTAGTCGATTATACATAAGTATAAGTCGACTACAACAACGACAACTAAGCCATTTGTCCCAAGTATTTGGGGTAGGCTACATGAACCAAAAAAGAATTACGCCGGATCGGGCACATGGATCAGCTTTCTCCACTCATTCCTATCGAGCAATATGCCTTCACTAAGACATTTAGCCTCTATATCTTGTCGTATTACCTCCATCCATGTTTTCTTTGGTCTTCCCTGCGCTCTTTTAACTTGCCCTAAATTGATACGCTCTACTCACCGGACTGGTGCATCTGTAGGTCTACGTCGCACATGACCAAACCATCATAGGCGGTTTTCTCTCATCTTCTCTTCTATAGAGGCTACACCTATCTTAGTACGAATATTCTCATTTCTCACCTTATCTCTCTGCGTGTTACCACACATCCAACGAAGCATGCACATCTCTGCTACACTCAACTTCTGGGCATGATATCTCTTTATAACCCAACACTCTGTGCCATATAACAAAGCTGTCCTAATAGCAATCTGATAAAACTTTCCCTTCAGCCATAACGGAATGTTACAATCACATAAAACTCCTATTGCACTCCTCCATTTCAACCAGCCGGCTTGGATCCTATGATTGACATCATTATCGATCTCCCCATCCTTTTGGATAATAGAACCTAAGTACTTAAAATGACTGCTCATCGGTATTTCTTATCCATCTAGTCTCACAATATTATAATCTCAGATTCCCTGTTTACTAAATTTACACTCCATATACTCTGTTTTGGTCCTACTTAATCTAAAACCTCGAGATTCTAGAGTTTGCCTCCATAACTCCAATTTGGCATTTACCCCAGCTCTCGTCTCATCGATTAGGACAATATAATCAGCAAATAGCATACACCACGGTATCTCACCTTGAATAGCTCTAGTAAGCTCATCCATCACTATGGCAAATAAGAATGGACTCAATGCGGATCCTTGATACAATCTAATTGTGATAGAAAAATCACTTGTTATGCCTCCATAAGTTCTGACATTTGCCACTACTCCATCGTACATATCCTTGATTATGTTAATATATTTGATGGGGACTCCCTTTTTCATCAATGTTCACCATAATACCTTTCTTGGCACCTTATCATAAGCTTTTTCTAAATCAATAAAGATCATATGCAAATTTCTCTTCCTCTCTCGAAATATCTCTATAAGTTGATGAAGCAAATGAATAGCCTCTGTCGTCGATCGCCCTGGCATACACCCAAACTGGTTTTCTGATATAGTAACATTCCGCCTTAATCTGTATTCAATTACCCTTTCCCAAAGCTTCATGGTGTGATACATGAGTTTTATTCCACGATAATTTGAACAACTCTGGATATCACCCTTGTTCTTATAGAGAGGTACTAAGGTACTCTTCCTCCACTCATTTGGCATCTTTTTAGTTAGCCAGATCTTGTTAAAGAGGTTTGTCAGCCATCTCACGCTCGCCTCTCCTAAACATCTCCATACCTCAATAGGAATTCCATCCGAGCCAACAGCTTTCCTTGACTTCATCCTCTTCAAGGCCTCTTTAACTTCAGATTCGCTAATTCTGCGCATATAATTATGGTTCATATCCTGACACTAAATGATAAGGTCATCCAAGTCTTGAGTAGAACTAGCATTGAACAATTTGTCAAAATATTCTCTCCATCTTTCTTTGATTTCTTCATCTTGAACTAAAATCTTCTGATCCTCATCTTTGACACACCTCACAGTACATAAGTCTCTAGTCTTTCTATCCCTTATTCGAGCAATTCTATATATATCCTTTTCAACCTCTTTAGTATCCAACTTCTCATACATTTTTTGTACACTTTAGCTCTTACATTCTGAACAGCTTTCTTAGCCTCCTTCTTGGCTAGCTTATACCTCTCAAAACTCACTCCATCACAATTTTTCTTCAAATCTCTATAAGAGTCTCGTTTGATCTTAATGGCAGCTTTTACCTCTTCATTCCACCATGATTTGTCCTTACATGGTGGAGCACCACCCCGTGACTCACCAAGTACATCTTTAGTTACTCTTTTAATGCAGCTAGAAATTTTATTCAATGTTGTATTGGGATCATCTTGGCTTTCCAATCTGCTTCATGTACTACTCGATCTACAAAAACTCCTTGGTTACCTTCTTTTAACCGCCACCACTTAATCTTAGGATCTAACTTACGTTTAATCTTTCTAAATCTCCTTCTAATCCGGACATCAAAAATTAAGAGCCTATGTTGGCTTACTACACTCTCACCCGGTACTACCTTACAATCCATACAACCTCTATCTTCTTTTCTAGTTAAAAAGAAATTTATTTGGCTCGCATTTGATCCACTTCTAAAAGTGATCAAGTGAGACTCTCTCTTCCTAAACTAAGTATTCGCTAAGATCAAATCATATGACAAAGCAAAATCTAGAATCGATTTACCTGATTCATTTCTTTACCCAAAATTAAATCCTCCATGTACACTATCAAACCTATAACGACTAGTTCCTACATGCCCATTGAGGTCACCACCTATAAAAAGTTATTCTTTAATGGGTATATCTTGCACAATCTCATCTAAATCCTCCCAAAATTGACGCTTACTTGACTCATCAAGTCCTACTTGTGGTGCATAGACACTAATAATATTAAAAATCTCCCTACCTAAAATAAGTTTAACTAGTAAAATCCTATCACCCTTTCTCCTAACCTCCACTACATCCTCAAGCAATTGTTTATCTATGATCACACCCACCCCATTACGAATTCTATCTCTACCAGTATACCAAAGTTTATAACCCAAGGCTCTATAATTCTAACTTTTTTACCTACCCACTTAGTTTCTTGCACACACAAAATACTAACATTCTGTCTAACCATAGCATCAACTAACTCTGCTAATCTACCTGAAAGAGAACCTATGTTCCATGATGCTAACCTAATCCTATATTCATGAGCTACTTTTTTACCTTAACTCCGCCAGTGCATCGTTCACTGCCTGTCCCAAGCCAGGATAAAGGAGGAGGGTTGTGGTAGGCATGTGACAGCCAACGTAAAACATTGTCACATACTATGAACATGAACCAAGAACATAAGTATAAGTCAACTAATCTGTCAAAAATCCGAGACTCTTACTCTCTGTTTGCAAGACCATTCGACTATACTAATGTATAAGTTGACTAATTCTTATCATTAGTCGACTATACCAAGTATAAGTCAACTAATAATGGGCACAACTCCTTGTGCACGTCCGCTCTTTGATCTCTGAAGTTTCGTTTACCTTCACGACGTAATACAGTCATAATCCTAACAGGGTGATCGGTAGATCATGTCAAGATTGCTATGAGACTATAGTTATATAACAAAACCCACTTATGAGAGAAATAAACGGAGTGCCATGAGTTCATCCATCCTCGGTAGCGTAGGTCGGTCCATTAACTTCACCGTTGGACTTTCATGTATGTATGTGTTGCTCGTGTCTCATCTTTCACATTGTCACTCTATGTAAGGATTGAGGAGGATTCTGTAAGATTATGGTTGTCTAACTCTTGGCTCTATCTATTTGATATCTTGGATGCATGAAGCACCCACTATTGTCAGGTCTGGGAGGGGTGGATCAATGCAGCCTCACTCCCGTACTGATGGCAGCTGTTTTTGCGACATGAATCTCTAACGTCGAAGGCATAATGGAGCAACCTTAGCATTGCACCAAGGCTCCCCACAAGTGTAAGTGTCATTGTAGCACAGTGGCAAAGCCTCTTTATAGTGGGCAAGAGGTCTGGGGTTCAAATCCTGCTTTCACTAGGCTACGGCCTATAATTCCAAAAAAAAGAAAACTCCCCACAAGTAAACTTAGCCTTATTCACTTAATAGCATGGTTTCAAAAATCGGATGATTACGATACATATCAGCAATATCGTATCAGATACCTCAAAATCCAATACGATTTTAACCCGACAATATCGGCCGATATCGGGACCGATATTGCCGATGCAGATACATTGACTCACACCGATTCTGAAATTTTAAACCATGCTTAAGAGAATATCTTTTTACTAAATTTAACAGAATATCTTCCGCCTAGCAATACAAACAAGTAACAATATACCTGTTTGCTACCTTAATTACATTCTAGTTTTCTCACACCCACCAGCGCTATAGAAAATAATTCTAGCCTCAGATTTACCTTTTCTGATTTTCTCCTGTGTATTGATATTTTGATTAATATGTAACTTTCCCCTTTGTATGATAAAAAGGACTCATACTTGTGATTCTGTTTCAAAAAAGAGACTTCAACTTGTTTTTTGAGTCGCTATAGTATGGCATTGGTTTAGCATATAATGGATTTTATAACCTGCTGGAATTTAAGCAACACGTCGAATACATGAAAAGGGAATATTCACTAACCACCACCCAAAAGTTTTCACTAAAAGTTCCCTCAATTTTAAAAATGATCGCAAAACCACTTGAGTTTTCAAATTGTAAACCCCCCACCCCACACAAAACAATGAAAAAAAAACAGAAGTCACAGAACTGGTGTAGTGTCAACTATTGTCGCAATAGTTGCAAAAAGTACCCCCTCAAGATGTGTTATAATTATATGGGATTCTAAAGATGGTTTTTCATAATTTAAGGTTTTTCATTAAATGATTTTAGAAGATGGGTTTTGATTGATAGGTTTAGCAGACAAGTTTTTAATTAATGTATTTAGAAGATGGTTTTGCTTCATGGGTTTAGTAGGACAATGGGTAAAAATCTTAAGCGTAATCCCTAGAATTGACCAAAACTTAACCATAATCCTAAATTTCATCAAAGTCCAAGCCCTAACCCTAACAGATCCTAACCTCGGTAACCTGGGAAATAGACGAGGAATTCCCATAAAAAAATCATGTCACGTTAAGCCCCAAGCTATTTGAGGTTTTTTATTAATGTGTTTAGAAGATGTGTTTTGATTATTTAAAAGATGGCTCTTTTATTGATGGGGTTAGAATATTTTGATTGATTGGTTAAGAAGACAGGTAAAAGTCTTCTTTAATCGTGAAGTTAAACTAAAACCTTAACCATATCCTAATTTTAATCAACATCATAACCATAACCCTTAACCAAAGCCTCCCTGAAGAAGAAGACAAGGATATTCTCATCTAAGTTCAAGTCTAAGATGCCATGTGATGGCCTAAGCTAGCAGAGGTGGTTGATGTTCGTCTTATAATATTAGTGGGGTTTATTGATGACTCTAAAAACTAAATGGGGTTATTTGCTATAGCGATAAATTCAAGGTGTCCATGTTACTCAAAAGAAAATTTGACACAAAACCGAACAAGAAAACAATTATTAGAGTAAGAAGGGTATTTTCATAAGAAGGGTATTATATAATTGTGCAATTCTCTCACCATATAAATAAGAAAACAGACGAATTAGAATTGTGGTGTTTCTTTCCACCATAACATGGTACCAAAGTGATGCTCTTGAGTATCGAGATCTTCCATCTTCTCCACCATCACCCTTGTCTCTATATGCACCGTCTCTATACGCACCAAACCACCTGTCCTTTTTTCCCCAACCGCCTCTGTGTCTAGTCTCCTATGCACTCTCCACCCCTATTCTGTGTTTTCTCTACACCTGCCACCTTTCTAACAATTTCCAACACTAGCCCGCAACCTCACCACTTTTTCAATAACTCCCCCCTACCACCTGTAATACCCCAAGTATTTTCTTCACGGTACCTAAAAAATACTAGTTACGATTAATTTTTAAATTCATGGGAACTATTGTATACAAAGGACTTTCCTTGTAACGCCCAAATAATTTTTCCACGGTTCCTCCTTAAAAAAATGCTAGCTACGATTATTTTTTGTGTTCATGAGAACTATTATATACTAAAAACTTTCTTTGTCAATATCCCATGTAGGATTATCTACTTTGACATGTTCCTCATTTACAGTGTCCTCGTCGTACTAATACTTCACAAGGCGATGTGAGATTTTAGATGTAGCCCACATGGATTCTAAAGATAGATCCCACATATTCAAGAGGTGACCCCAACCATACCCTGGTGTGATGTGACATTTTGCTCCGTATAGCACTTAGTTTCACGTGACAGTTAGTTCTTGGTGCTAGCTCTAGTACCATTTGGAACGTCCGGAGTATTTTTTTTCACAATTCCTCCCTCAAGAATGTTAGCTACGATTAATTCTTGAGTTCATGAGAATTGTTATATACTAGAAACTTTCCTTGTCAATATCCTATGTGGGACTATTCACTTAGGGTGTGACACCACCCAACACCCAAAACCACTCCAACAACTCCCTGCTACCTTCTAGCACCTCTCAGCCTCTCCAACAACTCCCGCCACCAACCTGCGCCCTTCTAGCATCAATTCAGATCACCCTGTTCATGCTCTTATTCTTCTCTTGTTTGCCTCTATGGCTGAGATCAAGGATCTCAAAAATCTTATTAATGTTTAAATTACTACTGTAAACTTGAATGGCAAAAAATTCTACTTATGGTAGAAATCTGTAAGGGTCTTTGTTGATGCCAAAGAGAAGCCACAGATGGCTACCTTTGGGAAAACATCCACTAAGAAAAAAAAAATTGAAGAATGAAATCGAGACAATTACTTTTTGATGACTGCCCTGTGGAACTATATGATCAGTGCAAACTTCATGTTTCAAGATATTGCAAGGAGTTTTGGAAAGTTGTTCATGATACTTTACAAAGAAGATGCTTCACGAGTCTTTTACGTGTATAAAGATGTGTCTGACAAGGCAATAAGAGTTTGGAAAACTACTATGACCAGTATAAAGGTATGATTAATGAGATTAATCAATATAATTAAATTACTATCAACATTGAGGTGCTTAAGAAACAGACTGAAATGTGTGCCAATTTCTCTCTGACCTGAATTCTCATCTTAGACACTGTGACGATAGATTCTAGCATGTGAGGGGGATTCCCACTCTTCAGAATGTGTTTTCGCGACGGTATCAGGTTGAAGAGGTATTGCAAGAGGCCATAGTGTTTCTACATGCGATCGTAATACCAATAGAGACTCTGGATTCTCAAATGGCCAGATAGATTCTCACAAGTACCCATTGTGGCAAGAACAATTATCCTGTCAAAAGGTATTCGGAGTTGCACGGCAAGCCTAGAAGGGCAGCTCAAGCAGCATACTTATCTAGTGGCTATTCATTTGTGTCATCTTCATATATGATGAAGGAATCTACTTCTATACCTACCTCCACAAATGGTTCTATTACCATTTCAAAGCTAAATATGACTATGATTCAGAAGATGCAGTGAGTCTCTACTCAAGACATAGCCACCTTGGCTTACTCAGGTATCTCTTGTTTAGCAAGTTGTCGCCATCATCTTGGACTATTGACTAAGGCACTTCCACTCATGTCTTTTGCACCTATTATTTTTGTTGATGGTAGTTCAAAATGCATTCCCGGCAGTAGCATTGTCAATCTCTCCTCCCACCTTGTCTAATGTTAACTATGTTCATCGTGTGTTGTTTAGTTTAATCTTCGATCTACGAGTCATTTAACAAAACTTTTAATTGTGTTATAACATTCATTTCTTTATGTATCTTCCGGGAACTTAAGGCAGAGAAGGTGATTAGTGGATATGAGAGCAATGGTGATCAATATTAAGTGGATGCTTCAGCTCTTACATCTGATGGATCAGGGGAACAATGGCATTTTCTCTTAGGACATGTCTCTTTAAAGTGAATAAAGTTGTTAGTTCCTTCAACTAAATCAATGTCTCGCTTGTAGCGTGAGCCCTGTCAATTAGGAAAGCATCATAAGACTTCTTTTTCTTCTAGGCAAAATAAATTATGTGGTGCTCCATTTGAGTTGTTCACACTAACATTTGACATTTACTCGAGTTAAAAGTGTTTGTTTTTCTTACTTTGTGACCTTTATTGATGATAATTCTCGGATGACTTTTTTGCTTTTGATAAAGATCATTCACACATAGCCCATATTTTTCAAATGTTTCACAAGGAGGTTGCAGATTAATTTTAATTTGTTATATTAAGATTTTATATTCTATAATGCTTTCGAACATACATCATGTTTTACAAAATTATGTCATGAGAATTGTGCATCTCATGACATAATTCTTCAAACATCATGTGCTCATACAACTCAATGAAATGGAGTTGCTGAAAGAGAATTGTCACATTGCTAGGACATTACTGGTTCATGTGTGTGTCCAAAGTGTTTAGGGGCAAAGTTGTGTTAACTACTTGTCACCTAATAAATGGATTTTTCTTCTTTTGTTTTAAGTCGCAAGACTTCATTCTCTATTTTTTATCCTGATAGACCATTATTTGATTTTTTCTATGATACTTTTGAGTGTTTGTGCTTTGTTCATTTCTAGATAATGTTTAGGATTATTTACCTTGAACATGTTCTAAGTGTGTGCACAATGTGCTAGAGTATTTCATTATTCAGGCCATAAGCTCATATAATGTATATACATCCCTCACAAAGGAATAGGATGAAGCCTTTACATTTAGTTATTATTATCACAACTTCCATTGTATCAAAGCACTAACCACCATAATTTCCTTGGATCAAACTTCAGTATTGGCAGTTAGTAAAGAAACAAAAGAAAATCTATTGCTCGCTCCAGACCTCCCACGTGGGACCCTCATTCCTGCCTTTATACAGCTCCACATTTATCCATTTATGAGCCTCGAACAATGTTCTTGCGTCCTTCGAGAGCTCCATGCAGCTCATTTATAAAAACCTCCCTTTGGTTTACGTGATGTGGAGTGTTAATAAGAATTTGAGAGTAGATAAGTCTCTTATATAATGATGGCCCAAAATACAATTATTGAATGGTGGACCAACGTCTCATACAATTATTGAATTCATCTAGTTGGGACAAAACTTCATAGAAACATGGGTGTCAATTGCTCATCAACTACTCCTCTATGACAATCAAAGTGAAGCCAAGATTACTAAGAAGCTAGTGCTTCATGAGCACACCAAACATATGGAGGTTAATTGTTATATTGTATGTCATCAGTATCTCAAGACAAAGATGACTCAACAACCATTTGTGCCTTACTTACGACTTGTAGAATTCTTCAATAAGATGTACACCTCCAAGTGGTTAACCACATAGTGAGTTTCAGGTCGGAATTAAGACATATCCTTGCCTTGTTTTATATGTTGCCTTGTATAGATTATTCCCTTTTCCAATTTATGTATATTATGTTGACCGTTCGCTAGCTTTATTCATTTCATAATATTAAGAAAAAGTAATGTGTATATATAAGCACCTCCCATGAAAGAATACGATCAACCTTGGCATTTACTTGTTTCACATTTATTTTAGAAACTAGCACGATTCATCCTTCAATCAGCATGTAATATTGGTAAGACTATAAAGACCCAAAAACAATCACAAATAGACTTCATTAGAGTTTATATAAGCCCTATAACTTTAGCACAAAGCATGACAATCTATCTCAACTTGCATAGGATAGCATATTCTATTTATTTATTATCATTACTATTAATGGTGTCCATAGATTGTATGAAGCCCAGGGCAGGCCAGGCTGGTGCAGGAAGGATTTGTACCCCAGTCGCTTTCATGTTAGAAGAACGACTTTATAACCGCACAGCAATATCAGCAACTGGTGAACTATAGATTCTAAATGTATAAAGTTAATAGACAATTTATGCATCTGGAACAAGTATATTATAACACCAGATATTCCTTATTCAGAACATATAAGAAACAGTAATTTCATTGATGAAGAACTGAGGATGAAATAGTAATACTTTCTCGAGAAAAGCAACGTACGTGATTTACAACTTAGCACGCTGTTTAGATTGGGAGAAATTCTGACGCAAAACTCTTCTCATCACTTTATTGAAGCTGTTCGAGGAAGAGATGGAACCGTCACAACTGATGAAACCTGCACAACAATACGTAAAGAAATGGAAAAGCAAATAAGATAAAACAATCCAAAAGAACAATGCAACAAAAAAGTTCGGGAAAAAAAGGGCAGATAAAAGATAAGTACCCTGAATAAAGGATTCAATTCCTTTTGCAGCGCAAAATTAAAAGCCGTTTTAAGTTTGTCCAAGTCTTTTCCAGAAATCCTTTGATCTTTGAAGACAACGGCAATCACCAATTGTTCTGGGCCACCACCTGAAGGTGGCAGCCCAATCGCAGCTGTCTCAAGGATATCATCATCAACTCCATTACATATTCGCTCAATCTCGACAGAACTTACCTGGAAATTGGTTTACGATACTTCAATTTTAGACTGCTTAACATGACCTTATGACAAACATCATTTTGGTGATAGTGATTACAGTTACATAATGAGGAAATATGTACTCCTAATACTGTTAGTATTTAATCCTAATTCCAATACTATTATTAACAGTGATGACTACCTTAATGCCACCAAGATTCATTGTGTCATCTGCCCGACCATGGGCCCTATAGTATCCTACAGCATTACGCTCAAATACATCCCCATGCCTTCGAAGGACCTGCATAACCATATAGAGTATATAAAATCCAGATAGAAATCAGATATAACTGGCACTCTTACCTTTCCATTCCAGATTGGCATGCCTCTGAAATAGACATCATAGTGATCAGCATTTAATAATATTGTTGATGCACCAAATATGGTGGGATCGAGAGCTAGCTCTCCAATACCTGGCATGTTCTGTGGCTACAATTTGAAGAGTCAGCCATAAAAAGTAAGAGGAAATTTAATAAACATGTGGAGATTTAAAGAAGTTTTACATAGAAAGCACAAAGCATAAACTCATTGTTGCCATCATGATTTTCAATTTGAATGGTATCCGAGAAACCTTCCTTTAGGCATATTTGACAAGGAGGTGATGAAAGGCAGTAGATTGTATAATAAGTACATTACCTGCCATATATGACATATCTGGCTACATATTCAATATATTTCAATATACCCAGTTTCTATATATCCAATTTACTAGTTAACATGTAATTCACATCAGGTTTCTTCACAAGCTACCACAGTGGCTACTTGTATGCAACTACAATCATAATAAATGTTTATCTTTTTGAAAGCAACACGTGTTTCCAACTATGGACAGAAAATCAAAAACTTACAAGCGGGAATCCATTACTGTCAAGGATGAACAAGGTGCAACCCACTGCCGGTGTACTAAATGCAGACAGTGCTTGAGGTTGCAATAAAGATCCAGCAATGAAGCCACCTCCAATCTCTGTGCCACCACAGAGCTCAATGACAGGTTTGTACTGAGCTCTTCCCATCAGCCATAGGTACTCATCTACACTAGATGCCTCCCCAGTGGAGCTAAAGCAACTAATTTTTCCACAAAAAAGAAAAAACAGGATATTAAAAAATAAAGACAGTTCCAAACAACACACAATTTCCATGCCCACTCTGGACAGACAAATATAAACAAAAGACAATTTGGAAAACAAGAGGCAAGAGGTGGGGGAAATAGTGAATATGATCTCACCGAATGGCAGACCAATCAAGTCCTGCAGTACAATTTGTGTTTTTCCAAGCACGCACAATGCTTGGAACGACCCCAAGCATTGTTACCTTAGCATCCTATATAAGAGAAGGAAAGGGAAGAAAACAAATAAGAACATTGTTCTCTTAATATCCAAAAATAAATCCTAAACCTTCTAGTTTGCACTACAAGTGGAGACTATCTTGTCTAGCAAACTATCTATCTAAAAGCATCCATGCAATCTAAACTTGTGGGTGAAAGTGCCAATGTATCATATAACAGACAGACAGAAGGGAAACCCATTTTGTTACTTAAAGCAATTTTTAGGATTTATGAGCATAACTTTAATCAAACTAATAAGGATACAGAAGTCTTCAGCAAGTTCATGGAAATCCATACGAAGATGAGATATTACCCATAACGAAAGCAAGTGAACTTTACAGTGAACAGTTGACACTAATCTGAATGAAATACATGTCAAATCAAAGAAAAACAATTAGGAACTAGTTAATTAAGCCATAAGTTTGGTTTGCTATATCCCAAAGGACAGGGCCCAGGGGGCCTCGGCATGGACCCCCAAAACATTCATGAGGCTCTTTATTCATTACGTCACTATCACTATCCAGCTCATAGTTACCAGGTCGGAACACGCTAACAGGATAAGAGACGTGACACATATACAGGACGCATAGTCTGGAAAAAGATTGAAAACTTGTATAAACATACTTATGTATGACTACATATGTCTGTGTATAATAGCATTATTTCCATATACATCAAATTAAATCGTAGAAAACTATTCAACCTAATTTAGAAACTTTATAACTAAAATTTTGCTAGAAATAAATGTCCATGTAACTTGAAAAACCTAGAGAACATATTCTCCTTTTTCTTTTTCCTTTTTTAAAGACAGGGCACCTAAGACCCAAATAGAGAAAATATTCAATGTAATGATTATTTAAATACAATTTTTTCACATTATACATACATAGACACACATATGAATACATCTTTTACAGACACTGATCTTTTAATGAAATCTTTAGACGTCAAATTAGTGGCAAGTAACTTTTTTCTAAGTTTTCTTTTCTGTAAGTTCTTCAAAACAAAAAAAAATCTTCTATTAACGGTAAAAATTTCTACATATTTGTTCCCATGAGTGTTGAATAAGTATCATGAAGTGTTTGAAAAATATCCAAGTGGTACAATTAAAGTGTTGGAAAAGTTTCTCTTCTTTTTTCCGGTATTCAGAAACTAGCGGCCCCAGAAGCTTCGATGATGAGTAATCATACTCTACATACACGTCCTATCATATTTTTGTATTGTGTCATTATTCCAATACTCAAGGTTCTAAATATCGGATATTGGATTCATATCGGTTTTCGGTTTTTCGTATCAAGCGATATGTCGGGAATATGGGATCGTATCGGATGTCAATATCAGATATTCTATATGTAAAAATTTGATAACTTAAAGGTAAATATAAAGTTCTTTATGCCAGCTATTGAATAAATATAAACGCATGAAAAACATTTAAGTTTAATATGCACCATGCAATAAAATACTTACGTGAAATTGGATGCGTGAAAGAAAGAATAAAAGATGAAATCTTTACTTTAAGTTTTAATCTTTGAGTAAGAGACTTACATGCAAAAAGCAATAGATATGCATAAAAATTACAAAAAAGACATATATCTTGATATATAAACAAAACAAAATATAAAAATATTACCAATTCCAATTCTCAACCTACCCTTGACAACATAGATAAAGTGATAAACAAAACATGCATAAACAAAAAATTAAAAAAGTTGGGCTCAAACCCAATTCATTAACAAAGAAAACCCAAGAAAAGAAAAAGTGCAATATCAGCCGATATCCGGCTCATATGTATCAGCTAATATATACGCAAATATAGGCTGATATTAGCCAATATCAGTTCAAACCGATATGACCGTATTTTTCATCATATTGTATCGGTATGGGCTCAAAACGAGCATATCAACCAATATATCAGATGTATCCGCCGATATTTAGAACCTTGACAATATTAAATAAACTCATTTTTCAGCCAAGTTATTTTGAACAAAATTCATTATAAGCAACACAAAAAACCTCACCCCCCTAGTGTGTGCGTGCATGAGCATGCATGTACATACATACAAGGAAGCACGAAATGAGGTGATTTGACGTTGTAGGAAACTTTCTTTAGCTTGTGGTTAAAAAAGCATATTGTGGGCCGACATGATGGCTGATCTATACTGTCCATCATTACCATCAGATTCAAAATGCTTGTACATAAAATATCACACACCTTAGAGAGCTTTCACCATGGACTAAAGCGATTGTAAAATGAACTTGTTTAATCAAGAACAGGAAGGACACTTGATGCATGGATGGAAGGTCTCTAAACTCACATATCAGAATGCAGGCACATGGAGATCATAATGAACAGTATGGATAATCCATCGTGATGGCCTGCCATTTTTTTATTTTTTTTAACCTCCAACACATAAAATGTCAATTTTCTTTTCTTGGTGTACAATAGTGACACAGAGACCAGTTGATGAAGCAGATTTGCATCTCTACATCTTACTTGTGATCTAATTCACTGGTCCTGGTGGAGAAAAGATTGATGAATATTTACCTTTTCTCCTTTTTCTCTTCCCGTCAATCTTCCTTATCAGCAAGAATTTAATTTTTTTTTGCCAGGTTTTAATAGGTATCAGCCACCTCATACCAAAAATTGACCCTATCAATCCAATTTAGCCCCCAAAATTGGGTTGTTGGGAAAGAAGACACAGTGTTGGGATTGTTATTATTTCAGAGAGTTCAAGTCCCAAACATATTGAAACTTGCGGGAATGAGTGAAACAGACCCCTGCTGTTAAAGAGAAAAAAAAATTGAAATATCAAAAGGAAAGCCATCTTCTCAACATCAACCTGAAATTTCCAGTCACCTCATGTCAATATGAACCAAAACTTCTTGTTCACCTATCCACCCTAATGGTAACCTATCGATCTTGAAGGTAGAAACATTTTGCTGATCCTAAAACCCTCTTCTAAAACCAAGATATTACATAGTATTTCCAAATTAATGTTAAACTCATTTTATTGATCTGTTTTCTGTCAACTTTTATTCCAGTGTGCAAATTGTTGAAAGTTATCAGTGTTAAACTATGAAGGACTACATCTTTATTGGTTATGAAAGAATTACAAAATACAATTACATAAAATTATAGACAAACCTCTCCTCATATAAACTTCAAACACATCCTACTCAAAATATGATTCCTAATGTCACTAGGACTCTAAGACTCCAAATCTGTTAGAACCTGTAAAATCAGGAGCCAGTCTAAGAGAAAAAACGGAAAAAATAATGAAACTTGAAACCGCTAAAACGTTGAAAACAAATTCTAAATTGTTGATGTTGAGCCAAAAGTGATGAATTGTACACTAATGCCGAAGTTGCAAACCACATCAAGCCGAAATTGGGTCGAACAGAAGCTGAACCATGAGCCAAATTGAAAACTGAACCGTGCACTTACGCAAAGACCATGTGAAAAGTCAAATAGTCATCTCCTTAGATAGATTAGGATTTTAGATATCTACAAACTTAGTACAAGAAGAGGTTTAGAGATCCCAAACTCAGTAAAAAAAAGTCTTAAAGATCCTCAACTCAGCATAAGATGAGGTTGCAGAGATCCCAAACTAAGTACAAAACTACCAATCCAAGAAGAATTAGACTAAACAGAACCCATCAATGTGTATGGAATGCATAGAAACATAGAGAATGACTCCTAAACCACCAAAATCAGACTTCAATAACCAGATAGTTGACCATAACAATTTCAACCATCAGATCACTAGATATCCAACCTATGTCTTTCTTTCATTGTTTGCTTTGCTATTCATGGAAAAATAAGTAATATACAGAAAGAAAAGAAAGAAGGAAAGATGAACAGTGTTGTGAACAGTAACCGGTTTTTCTTTGGATAAGAAGGGTTTGGGGAAAAAGAAAGGAAGAAAGAAGGATTGAAAGAAAAAGAAAGAAATATAATGAGGGTGTGTCGAGTGGTGGTGGATACTTGAATCAAAAAAATTGGGGCTCTTATACTATGTTAAACTGGGAGGCACCTTTGTTGATTATACTATCAAACACAACTACATAAAATCATGAGCAAAACCTCTATTAGTATTCACACCCTCTATACAAGACCAAATCCTATTCAAACCATAAGTCATAATATTACTAGGATACCAAGAAAACAAATGCTATTAGGACTCTATAAGTGAACTTATCATATCTAATAATCATTATTTCAAATCCTAATCCCCCCTACTCAATCTCAAGATCTTACATTGCATTCCCAAATTAACTTAAAATTCATGTTATGATTTGTTTGTTGTCATCAATGTTTGTTCCATTATGCCAGCTTTGGAAATATCATGATTTAAAACCACAGTATCAAAATCGATATCGGCCAATCGATTTTAGTATCAATATCAGCAATATCAACCATAATAGGTCAATACTATTTCAGGTACCTCAAAATCTGATAGGATATTGCCAATATATATCAGAATCGGCTGATATTTGAGATCATGCGTTGAATATTATCTTTATTTAACTTGATGCATAAGAAACTATTATTCTGATATATAATTACTACATCAGATATTGCATTTCCACAAGGCCTTGCTATTATAGTACAATTCTATCTTTTCTGTGAAATTATGACTCTTGAAACTTTTGTCGCTTCCTTTTTTATTATTAATGTTGCTCTTAAAAAGATATCAATTTTCACATTAAAAAATATTTCTTTTTCTCCAAAGTTACTCCCTCTTTCAGCTGAAGCACAAGTAAATTAGCTATGTGTAATATCTAGGTAGGTTGCTAAAATCATTTTGATGCCTGAGATAAGAATTCTGCACACTTGTATGACTGATCATCAGGTGTGATATCTGGGTGAAGCCAGGATTAGTAAATCAAAGGGGCCATAGAAAAGATAAAATGCATTGTTTCATCATTATATAGAAGTTAAAGTTTTAGATGGATCAATTAGTATAGTCTTTATTGTCCCGTGTAAATTTTCAAATTTAAAGCATCAAACACGGTTTCCAGAATACCCAAAAAAATAAATTAAAACTACTCAGGAAGGAGGCCACTTAGGTATTTAAATTTTGATTAGGAGTTTGCAAACATAAATGAAGATGTAGCCTTAAAATTATGGGTGAGATCTAAATTAAATAAAACAATAAGCACAGTTATAAATTGCAAATGGATCTACTGATGGGAAATAATTAAAGGACATGCAGAGTCGCAGCCTAGTAGCTGCAATAACAGTTACCAGACACTTCATGTAAGTAGCACAGAAAACATGAAGCCGCATTCCAGATACAAAATTATTGTGTTCAGAGCTTACTGAACCTGTACAAACTTTGCAAATCCTGAACCAAGTGGTGAGCCATTGTAGAGAGCCATAGAGGCGCCATTAAGCAAAGCAGCATAAACAAGCCAAGGGCCCATCATCCAACCTAAATTAGTAGGCCACGCAACAACATCACCTTTGCGAACATCTGAATGGCACCATGCATCGACAGCAGCCTTGATAGGAGTTGCATGAGTCCACGGAATAGCTTTAGGTTCCCCTGAAGTAATCAACAAGAGGTATAAGCTTTAAACATTTTAACAAGAAAACATCAATTGAGCATATGAAGGCAAGATGAAGTAAACAGCTACTAAACAGAATTCTTTTTTGTTTTTTTCAATTGAGCATATGAAGGCAAGATGAAGTAAACAGCTATTAAACAGAATTCTTTTTTGTTTTTTTCTTTTAAACCACATAACTCAGTAAGTAATCAGGTCAAGTCATTGTGAATCATTTTTATGGACTATGTCAGATATAAATATAATTAGCCATTAGATATTTAATAGAGTTGTTTAGTTATAGAGTCCTAATAATATTTTGAGTCATAGTTAGAGTAGGATTTGGTTTTGTTTGAGCCTATACAAAGAGAATTACTTATGGTTCCATGTAATTTTATCTTTTGGTTATTTTTTTGTACTTCTTTTGATAATAAATAACGATACATACTACATGCACTGGACCGGAGGGAACCCTTGTATGGATCAGTCATCAGAACCTGTCGAAAGGGAAGCCTGGCATTTTTTTATCTTTGTATCGGGGGTTGGGAAACCACCATTTATTCATTTCTTATTCTGCCTTTTTCTAGCAGCCTATAACACGTGTTAAACATGTGTGACGGGTGGGAAAGAAAGCTGAATATCAGTTTTCCAGATGGGCAATGGGTGAGTATGATTAGTGAGTTGTAGTTCCTTTTTCAGAGGATGAGGAATGGCATGAAAGAAGAAGCCATTCTTTTGAAGCGGAAAGGGCAAAGTTCATTTGGAATTGACTTAGATAAGGTTGGAGAATTAAGCTAAGCAAGGGCGGTTTGCTCGGGTTGGCGGAGGCATTCTACCGAACTGAACTAAGAGTGCTTTCTTATGCCACGACATACGATTGTTCTTCAGAGTTAGATAAAGTTTTCCTTTGTAGTGTATCATGGTATCAAAACCTCATTTCATTTAAGGTTTTCTTTCTGCACTTTTGCCATCTTATCTGCAATCTGAATCTTTTGTTCGCGACTGTCAGTCTTTGTTCGGGATTTCTTTGTGATCAATTCTGCAACTTCTCATGTCCATATCCACATTTGAATCTTTATCTTTTTCCTTTAATTTTTCTATATTTTTGGAAATTCTTCTTCGGAAAAACCTATTTGTCTTTACTTTTCGGTAATCTTTTGTTCATCTGTAATTTTTGTTCTTTAGCAAGTTTTCATCCTCGACAATTTGTTTTTCACAATTTGGCAAGTTTTTGTCTTCAGTAACTTGTCTTCAAATTCAACAATTCATCTCTATCTTCACTCTTCAACTATCTTTAAGCAACTTTCAGTCTATGGCAATTCACCCTCTTCAAAGAAGTCTTCAACTTCTGCAATCTGTTTCAGAACTAGGCTTTGTGATCACATTCTACAATCTGTTCTAAGCCACAATCTGCAACAAAACAAATACGTTCTGATTCTGTAGTTCCGCAATTTATTATGTTTCCTTATGCTTTCTTCGTCTGCAGCCCACTGAGCGCTCTCCAGTCCACAGCAGAACTCCTAATCGATGTCAGCATCAATGCTACTCATGCCACCGTTGTACCACCATTTCGACTAACCCGCCACTGTCGTTGTCAAGATCGCTAGCCCCACGAGCACCACCATTGTTGGGACCACCACTACTGCCACAATGATAGATAGTGTCTCCACAAGCATCGCCGCTGCCACCACCGTCCCTCCCCTCCACAACCACCACAACCATCATTGCCATTGATACCACTGCCACCGTCCCTGCGACGACAGTGCCAATGCCATCACAATCATCACCACTATAGCATCTTTAGATAATTATTACCATTTGCAGCCACCGCCACCACAGATGACAACCCACCATTGAGTCTTCCTCACACCATAACAGCCAGCAAGGTTAATTTGGGAATTGTGCTCGGGAATGTCACATTTCTGAAAACCTTTCAATACCAGATCTGAAAATGTTAGATTAGCTTTTAAGAAATGTCCAAACTATAAGAAACATGGTTCCAATCATCATCACATTCCTTGGAAGGTTGTGCCAGGTCAAAACGTTGCATTCTGCTTACCAAATGCAACCTTAGAAAAAAATATTGTGGATTCCATTATACAAACATAAATATAAAGCACTTTGCCACTGATGCAACCTCAGTTACCCCATCCAGTCATCTTATACTAATGACCTTAGTCTTATTACTTGAGACATAGTTCCTACTGCCACATGACTGAGCCCATTTACATCTTCATATAATTGAGATTTTTTTTCCTCGCTATGAATAAGTCTCATGTCAAAAAATCAACAACAATACAAGCTCCTTAATACTACTGCTCCTCCAAAAAATGTTATTATCAGCTTTTAAACTAGTAACTCTCAAGGCAATTTACCATTTCAGCATATGGTTGCACCATAAACAATGGGAGAAGAGCTCTTTATGGTTTGAAATCTCAGAATCAGAATCGAAATCGACCGACAGTTTTTGGTATCAGAATCGGCCATATCGGCCATTCATCTCGATGACATCAGTCTTAGTAAAATAAATTTAAAAGTAATTAAAAATATTTAAAATTTGTTCAAATATTTAATATCATTTTGACATTTGTTTTTAGAATAATTGATATAATTTGGATCACATTAAACAAAACGTTACAATACAAAGTAGTTGGTGCAAAGAAACAAATTAATAGGGTATTTTCAAAAATATTACAATACAAATCTAACAAATATTCTACTTAAATATATTCATGACAATCATTTTCTACCATTTTCTAAAAACAATTAGTAAATTATATTCATGGCATCAATTCTATAACAAAAATTTAACAATTTTTTCAATAAAGTAAGTTTAGACAATTAATCTAACATAATAATGTATAATTATCTAATAAACTAATTATATTATATAATTATAATCATGACAATCATTTTCTAACATTTCCCAAATAAATTAATTATTTATATAGGACACGACAAATTATTGCTCATTTTCAAACCATTTTAACATTTTTTTCTAACAAATAAGTTTTAAAAAACAATTAATCTAACAAATTATTTCTCTGGATAGTTATCAATTTTGTTTTATGTCCAGGCTATGTAGTTACATTATCACCATTGCTTGATATTTTACTTTATTAATGCTATTTTCTGTTTCCCATTTTGATGTGTTATAATTTTTTTATAATAAATGAGTCCATTCCTGAAAATTGATTTGTATGATCTACTTTATAGTCTCTTTTTAGATTTTCCAATTTTATTTCACATTTCTTCATACTAATATTTGCAATCTTTTAATCTTTTTCCATACTATTATCTAAGAAAAACAAATCATGTTCAACACTAGTTTATAATAATATTTGATACAAGAGTATTTGGAATAAATCTTCTAGGAATGTACTGTGTCATTGGTTTTACTTTTTTGTCAATTATGTTCTGATTTTAAGGTTGCAAGCTTATAATCTATTGCTAAGACGAAGAATGACAAAAAATTTGCAAACATTTTTTAAATTTTTGGTTAATTGATGGGATTTTATGTTAGAGGGTGCTCACATTCCCAAACCCTCTAATGGGAAGATACAGACTGATCTATTTTATGTTCAAGTTTTTTTTTTTAGAACAAGCTCGAGGTTACCCTCAAGCCTACACAAATACCCATCACAAATGTCCATCCGATGGGATTTGAACCGGGGACCTCTTGGGGAGCAAACCCTGGGCCTGACCGACTGGCTAACTTTGGGAAACTATTTTATGTTCAAGCTATGTAATTATGTTATCATTGCATACATTTTAGTTTTTAGTTCTATTTTCTATTTCCCATACTTTTTTCCCCTTGCATCTCCTTAATTCTCCTCTGTCCCATTTTCTTTTTCCATCTCATTTGGGACAAATATGATTTTCACTTTAAGATTGCAAGCTCCAATTTTCCTTCACCTTCAATATTTTTCTTTATTTCCTATATGTTATTCATTCAGTGATTATTTTATTTCAAACTCTAGGGGATTAATTTTCTGCAGGATATAATATCTTAATCCCTCTAGATCACTTTTATAGAACACACTGTTATTAAACTTTTGGAAATATGAATAGGGATGACTAATGAACATAGTGTTGTGAAGTAGAGGGAAGTAATTGATCAAAGTTGTTTTAGACATATGAGTGCTTCTGATGTAATCTGAAATTTTTATTTGAATTCCACTAGTTTTGAATGGAAGCAAATCAGGAATATTTCTCTCACCGTTCTTCTGCATATAATCTTTTCAGTTTCCACTATATTAATGTTCTTAATGAGAATGTAGTATATAATATTTATTCCATGCTCTGTACAAGTTGTAATCTGCTAAAAGATTATGCCAACTCTCTTTGAATTATGTTAATTCTCAAATGGCTTGTATACATTTTCTTTGCAAGGTTCATGATTTATTCTTCGATTATTCTCTGTTATGTGGTGGGAAGCTCCCAAGTGTCCTTGAGATACCAATGAGCGAGGTGATCAATGATGAGGTGGAGAAGCACATCGGATCCCTTCAATTGTTGACTGCACTCAACATTAGCTACTTCCTTGGGATTACATACAAAGGCATCGAAATCGTGGGGAAGAACTACAAATCTTTGGTTCCACCAAGAAGGAACGTGTCTCCCCCACAGCAAGAGAAGAACCATCAACACAACGGTATTGCTTCGAAAGCTGATGAACTAGAGCTAACGCGATGTGCGGACTCAAACACCTTGAGCTTGCATACGCCCGCATTAGTGACAATGGAGTAGTTGCCATACTCACCAAGTGTGGGGCTCTCTGCATTCTTGACATCCGCGGTTGTTTAAATGTGAGGCTTGAAGGTAAATCTAACCCCGGTTTCGGAGCCGCGATTCCGATTCTGGAACCTGGCGGTTCCCGATTCCTCCATATGAGGAATTAGAACTAGACCGGGGCCGGCCGGTTCCAGGTCCGGTCTCTGGCTAGAGACCCGTTGCTGCTCAACTGTTACTGCAGCAATGGGTCGACCTAAAGGGCCAAAAAATAAAAATAAAAAAATCCGTTTCAGAACTGGGAACCACCGTTCCTGAACCGGAACCGCTGGTTCTTAAAAATAAGAAACCGGAACCGGACCGGCTTTGGGCTGGTTCCGGTTCGGTTCAGAACTGGTTGCTGGCCGATTCGGTTCCGGTTCATGAGATCCGGTTCCAGTTCGGTTCAGCGGTTCGAACCGTAATTGTAGTCAGGTCTACTTGTGGGAAGCATTGAGGACAAGTGTGACAGGATCTTGTCTTTCAAAGATCCGTTGTAAGATCAATTTGACTACAAGGATTTTGGGTCTGGCAAAGAAGGAGAAAACACTGACGAAGATGAGGCTCTTGCTGCTGCCCTTGCAGCCAAGGACGGCGTGGATCAGGGTGATGCCTTCGCAGCTGCTACTGATTTGGGCGGTAGAGGTGGTGGTGGCCAGGAGGATGTCATGGTAATGTCTGACAACGATGAAGAAGTTGGTCTCGTGGATTTGGAGGGTGATTGGGGTTAGAATCTTACGAGTCATGGTTGTAGTTTGACGTCCAGACTTGGTTTGATGTTAGTAGTTGTTTTTGATAGCTTGTCACGCTAATTGCAACTTACATATATAGCTTGTAATTCTTGTAGCAATTAATTAAATAGCAAATGAGGAAAAGTTATGTACTTTGAGCTTTGCTGGATCACTCATATGGAGGAACTGTTACTGTTTCAAAAGCTCTGTTATATAATTTTGAATCTAATTTTATTATTCGCAAAGTTACAGGTCAAAGGAATTTCTCATGTGGATTCTGATTGGTGCCTCTTTCTAGTTCTTATTTCTTTTGACGAAGTGAATCATGTGACTAAGATAGTTTCCAATCATTTATTCTAGAATGATATGAATCCCTAAATTCTGGGCCGTGTTTTAATTGTTTGTTAGGTTTTTTTTTTTTTTTTTGAATCATTTCCTTATAAGTTAATAACTAGCTTTATTTCTTTGAATCATTATTCCTTTTTAGTGCACCCTGCTGTTTTCTACACAAATTAAGACTCATTTTAAATAATTAGCTTTGATCTTATACCATTTGGCAATGACTTTCTTCTTGAATGTATTGTTAGAAGCTGCTTTGATGCTTGAAATGTCAAACCTGATTATTAAGAGTGAATGACAACTCGCATAATGTGGTTGCTAGTTCTTAACATTATATAACACCATTAACAATTACATAGCTCCATGTTTTTTGTCACAAACCAATCTTGATTCACAAAGTTGTATTTAACAAAAAGAACCTGTCCCAATGTACTTGACTGTATCTTAAGAACTATTTTAGTTTGCTCATCACCTTGCCATCTGATGCAACCCAGCTTGCAGGTTAGAGGAGAAGATTAACCAGGCTGAAGCAAGATAGAGAAGATGGAATTGGATAAAAAGATTAAAGATGATTTGAAAAGAGTAGAGTTGGGCACTTCCACGATCAATTACCTCGACCTCAGGATATCATTTGCCTGAGGCAAGCGCAATGAAGTTCCCAAAGAGAAGGCAGCATGCTCTTCTTGCAAAGAATGCTGTTTGGAAAAGGAAAAAAAAAAGTTTGACCATCCAATACAGTTAACCTCTGCTTTGATTCAAACATGGTCAAAAGTTTTGGGTTAAGAGGAAAAATGATTTGAGATTAAAGAGGAAAAAACCATCCACTCTTTGAAGCTGACGATGATTTGAGATTTTAAAGAAAAATGATTTGCCGTGGTGTTTGATGAAATCTCTCTTTCAAATCTTTTACTCATAGCATCTTATTCTTTTTGTCGCATTTTGGACATCTGACAATTCGAATTTAACAGAGGTTAGAGATTTGACGGCGGGAGGGGGAAGTGAACGGAAATGAATGTTGAGGGGTTTCTCGACTTTCCCCATCAAATAATTCAACGGAATTTTTTTATCATTTGTAGATTTTATGACTTGTATTGTCCATCAATTATATTGCTCTTATATTCCTCAACAAAACCGGATTGCAAAACGTAAAGCTGGGCATTTGTTACAAGTTGTATCCACACTTATGATTCACATGAAAAATCCTAAATTATTTTGGGCCAATGCAGTTCTTATTAGGGTTGTTCACGGGTCGGGTTGGGTGGGTTTTGGGGCAACTTAAAACCGAACCAAAATATCGGGCTGGTTTTTTGGAGAATTTTAAACCTGCCGGATTCGCGAAGCCCAACCAGTCCAACCCGACTCGTCAGGTCAGTCGGGTTTTGACGGGTCGGGCGGGTTTTAACGGGTTCAGGTGGGTTTGGTTTTTTATAATATGTAGAAAATTGGATTCAAATAAAACCAACGAAAACTATAAATAAAAATTAAAAAAACTCGAAGGTTGTTCAAAGTTACAATTATGATTAATGTCTATCAAACAAAACAGACCCAAAAAGTTGAGATACAGAAATAATTTCAAATCATCACCATAACCAGCATGAGCAAATTGTAATTTTTTACAATTTATAATAAAATAATTTCCTCACTCGTTCTTAATCACAACATTTACATTATGCACCCTTGCATGCATCTGATGCAAGAAAACAAACCCTAGCAATTAGCAAACACCTTGAGAGAGATCGAGAGAGATTAGCAAAACCCGTCCTCCGTTGGCTCAAGCGAGATCGAGAGAGATCAAAGAGAAATCGAGAGAGATCGAGTGAGAATGAGGCGGCAAGACTGGAGAGATAAGCGTTGCTGGAGTGGAGTCTAGACCGAGGAAAGAGAAAGAGGAGCAGACCCACCAAACCCTAGCAATTAGCAAACACCTCTTATAAACCTAAGTTATCACGTAAATGAGCCGTTTGTATTTTAAATGAACAGTTGTATGTATTGAAGTATAAGTCTAATTGATCGTTAGGTATATGGAATAATGGGTGGGGTCGGGTTCCGGCTGGCTCAGTTTCAGGTTCGGGCAGGTTTTGTATATTTCAAAACCCAATGTCAGAAAAATTTTATACAATCGGGTCCAGGTGGGTTTTTATATGGCTTTTGAGCCCTATTTTTCAAGCGGGTTTCTGACGGGTTCGAGTATAAGCCCAACCCATGAACAATCCTAGTTCTTACACCTTGTTATCTTACCAAATGTATGCTTTCTTCTGTATTTGAGGGTTAGATCCCATACTCATTATTCTATCCACATAATGATCTCCTTTCTTTACCAAAAAAAAAAAAAAATTAGGGTGTGTTTGTTTTATTCATAACAATCGTATTGATAAATCTAAGTTAGATCTGTCGCTCTTAAATGTGTTTTATTAAGAGACCAGAGGAATCAAAAATGATACAGATGTTATTATCTAGTTTTAACAAATTTGTAATTTATGCGGATATTACATTTTTAAAATTCCAAATCTTGAAAAAAGGTCCTTTAGTGAGTCTGTTGATGATGATCCTATGTATTTTCTTCTAAATCTATCCTTGTCGTTTATTGAATCATCTTTAATACATATAGATTTGGAATCAATGCCACCCAAAAAGGATAAGCCCCTCAAGGTGTATAAACGACAAGCTACACAGCTTAATTCGGATCCAAAAAGTTACCAATTCCTTCTGCTGCCCCAGGTCTTGATGCAAATCGAGTGAGAATATTATTGCCCTCCTTGAGCATACATCTTGTACGAAAGATGATGCAAAATCTGATATTGACCAACCAATTGCTCTTCATAAGGGAAAATGGGGTTGTATTTCACATTCATTGCATAATTTTATGTCTCGTGCTCATTTGTTTCTATCTTTTCATGCTTGTCTCTTCCATTGATTCTCACTTTATTCCAACCCTCTGTTAGAGGCCTTATCAACTCCAGGCTGGCGAGCAGCTATACAAGAAGAGATGACAACTTTAGACCATAATCAAACTTCGGACTTGGCGACTCTTCCGAGTAGAAAGCAAGCAGGCGGTTGATAATGGGTGTATGCGGTGAAGCTCAATCCTGATGGTTCTCTTGATGGTTTGAAGGCTTGTTTGGTGACCAAAGGGTATTCTCAGATGTATGGCGTTGACTATAAGGATACTTTCTCACTTGTGACCAATATGACCTTCGTGCAACTCCTCATTTCTGTTACTGCGACTTACTAATAGCTCTTAATCAGCTCCACATAAAAAATGTTTTCTTCATGGCAGTCTTGATGAACAAGTCTACATGGAGCAACCACATAAAAAATGATTTGCAGTTCTCAGAAGAATCATTTTGTATTGTTCAGCTTCATCATGAGAAGTGGATTATCTTAGTTGACCATGTCAATGATATAGTGATTGCAGGTGATGATGCTAGGGGGATTGGTAGGTTGAAGTTATATTTTCTTTTAGGCAAAGGATCTAGAACAATTGCGCTATTTCTTGGGTATTGATGTGGAGAGATCGAAGAAGGGATATCTCTCTCAGGAAAGGTATGTGCTGGATATGCTTTCAGAAGCCAATATGTTAGGATGTTAGGCTAGTGAATTCTCTAATGGATACAAACTCCAAGCTGCTACTAGATCGGGAGGAGATTTTGGATATTCCAGACGACACAGATAGCGTGTCGGCAAGGGAAACTACCTTATAGTGACTCAATCAGATATGGATACGCGATCAATTTAGTGAGTTAGTTCTTATCCGCTCTAGGGACGAGTCATTGGAATGATGTCAATCGAGTTTTTTGATACTTAAAGCGTGCCTCCGACAGAGGACTCTTATATTCATTGTGATTATAGATGTGGTTGGTTTTCGGGTGCAAATTAGGCAAGATCACCGATTGATAGAACCACTGTCGAGTATTGTCTATTTGTTAGAAGAAATCTTGTGCCATGGAAGAGCAAGAAACAAGCTTTGGTTTCTAGATCTAGTGCTAAATCTGAATATCAAGTCATGGCGATGCTACATGTGAGCTAGTTTGGATACAAGATTTTAATAAGCTTCATCTTTTGTCTTCATCTCTTATGACACTATTGTGATGACAAGGCAACTATTCACATTGTACATAATTCTATCTTTCAACAGTGCCCCAAGCAGACTGAAGTGGATTGTCATCTTGTTCATCTAAAGGTGATGAACAAGATAGCTGAGCTCGATATGTTTTCTCTGTGAATTAGTTAGCAGATTTGTTGTTGACAAAACCCCTGAAGGATCACGAGTTCAGTTTATTTGTGACAAATTGAGCATGTATGATGTAGACAAACTGAGCGTATATGATGTATATGCTCCATCTTGAGGGAGAGTGTAAAAAAATATAAGGATGTGAAGAGTCTTTACGATATATATTTAGATAGGTGACGAGATCTAATTGATATTGTAATAACCCTCATGTCCCTTTAATGCTGCAAATATTGATATTTGTAAGGGTTTTATTAAAAAAAGATAGAAGTTGAGGAGTTAATTATTAAATAATTAATAGCAAGGTTTAATTAAAAAGATCTAACCTAGTAAGACATAGTTGGGTGTGATCGTATAGATCGCTCCGCCACTAAACCGTCGAAAAAAAGAGAGAAACCGAGAGAGATAGAGAGAGAAAACGATCGAAAGAAAAAAAGAAAGAAAAGAAAACCCGAAAGAAAGAAGAGATGGCGAGAGATACAAAGGCAAGAGGATGAAAAGAAAAAGAAACACAGAGAGAGGAGAGAAGAACGAGGAGAGATTAAAAACAAAAAAAGAAAATCATCAAAGTTAAGGTTAAGGTAAGAACCTATATTAAAGAATTTATCGTTTCTTTTTTTTTTTGGGAATTTTGTTGTGATTTATAAAATTTGAGATTAAATCAAGAAGGGGAGATGATCACTTGAGATTCTCGAAACATTGTTGACATAACTAAACTAGAAAAGCGTAAGATACGATGTTGTTAGATCTAGAAAGTGATCATGACTTGTAGTTGTATTGCTTTCTATCTTTTTCTCTGTAATATCCCTGGTCTAAAATACTGTATTTTTTTCTAAATTATTTATTTTATTTTACTGATTATTTTATTATTATTTATTAACTTGATTTATAGTGCAAATTATTTTAAGACAATAAATAATAATTTGGCCTTATATTTATATTTAGTATTATCATTTTTATTACTAGCTAGTATTTTTCTCATTACCATGTTACTATTATTATAATTGAAGTTGGTATTATTGTTAATATTGATATTGATATTTATTCTTATTGTTATTGTATTGTTTTAGTTATTATTATTAATGGTAATATTTTTATCAAGTATTATTAGATAATATTTTTAATGTTGATAATTTTATTATTATTATTATTATTACTATCTCTTTTTGATTATTAGTATTTATTATTGTTATTGTTATTATTATTCATAAGTTATCCTTTTCCTAGCCCATAACCCATTACCATTAAGATCCTTACCTATTAGCCTAAAACTCAATCTTAATAATTCTATCTTAATTCAAATACTAGATCCTAACTACCTAATCCAAATCCTATCTAATCAAATCTTTATCCTAGCAAATCAAATCATAAATCTAGGATAATCCTAATTTAAATCCTAACAAAAATCATATCTATCCTAACTTACTCAAATTCAAATCTTATTTTCAAAATTATAACATTAATTAATTCTATCCTAAACTACTCACTCAAGTAGTTTGAACCCAATTGAAATTCTAATTTTTAAAGTTCCTAATAATCTATAAAAAGCCTAAACTTTCTTCTTTCTACCTCCAAAGAAAAATCATGACCCAACTCTTCCCACCTCTTTCTTTCTTTTCTCCTCAAGCGGATCACGAATGAAAAGTGATCTTGAAGTGCAGAGATTGAGGAACATGATAGGGGAGATCAAATTCAAGTAAGTAATCTTTCTTCTCACAATTTATTTGATATAAAAAGTTTATTAAACATCATGTCTACACCATGATCTCTATGAATATTTTTATATATCAAAAACCCAACCATAAAACCAACAAAAATACATGTGAAGATATACCAACTCAAAATTTAAATTTACATATTTTTCAAAATTTTTAACAAAAGATTTAAAAAAACTGCTCCCTGCTCTCAGCCATGGCATGCACAGACCCATGCGGGTCTGTGCAGGGTCTGCACCCAGCCCAGGTGCAGACTCGCATTCGGGCCTGGACGCAAGCAGCCCAGGCTGCGCAGTGGGCTGGGCCAGCCCACTGCGCAGCAGCCACACTTCTTTTAAAAAAAATAGCCGGGCCAGACCCAGCCTGGCTTGGGCTGGCCTGGCCCGGGCCTGGCCGGGCTGCACAGAGAGGCCCAGAGTTTAAAAAAAGAGAAAAAAAAGGAAATAAAGAAAGAAGAATGCATATTAAAAAAATTAGTTAAAATATCAAAAAAATAGAGAAAAATATAAATAATAGTCTACAATACTTTTACTTTCTATGATAAAATTTTAACTAATACCAACATAAATTAACTTAAACCACCCACTTTAAAACCATATTCCTTAATGGTAGATTTAGATCCGTTAAGTATTTTAATGGTTTAAATTCTATTAAAAATCTAACAAAAATTAAAAATTGGTTTAAACTAAACTTACTAATTTTATTAGACCCAGAGGATCATATTCCCAATCCCCAAACTAATTAATCAAGATTAAAACTTCTTATAACTCCCAAGTAAAATATCCTTTTAAAAATTCTAACAATTTATATTAAAATGAACCATATAGATTTATCGGGGCCTTATGATTTTAGTACTTTGGACTTGAGATCGAGTTCAGGTGAGTGTTCTTTTCCTCCATCAGTTAAACAAGAGTTTTGTGATAAATGATTTTATTTTGTTATGCAATTATGTTACTAAAATTTTCTTTGATGATATTTGTGAGTATTATTTTTCTCATTCACCATTATCAGAAATATATGTGTTTCTTGTTTTATTTCATGTGACCATCTGTCTTATTATACTAGTATGATTACTCGTATCATTTCATGAGGTACCAGTGAGTGTGCACTTTGATTATATAGCTTACTTGAGTGCCTTTCAGTCTCTTTTCATGTTTAGTTGTTCGACGTTATTGGCTCAGGACTAGTTGTGGTATAATCTTGGACTGTGACTTGTTTCGATCTATAGATTGACTGATCTAGTTCATATTTGAGGACAGATAGAATCAATCATGTGTAGTATTTATCAAAAAATTATTTGGTGAATTGAAACTTGTAAAATAATTACATGTTAATTGATTGGTGAGTCGATGAGGGTTAGATTGTCAGGTATTAGTTCTTATATGTTTAGTGGTATTTGGAGTACTTGATAGTTCTTGATAGTACCTTATTGATATTGAGTATCATATGTATATGGTTGGATCTTAGTATTGTGATATGAGACTTAAACCATTTCATGTGTAACCGTTTAGGATTCAGATTTAATTGTGATAAATCTCAGAATATAAATTGATTGATTTTGAGGTTGATTGGCTCATGTTTGAGATTAAAGATTCATATTTATGTGGAGTACTTATCAGACTTGATATTCATGTACTTGATGATTAGTTAGATGAGGATTCATTGTATTCTGAGAGTATTGTATATGAAGTTACCTTACTAAAAGAATGATCTTCTGATACTTGGACTGATATGGACTTAGTTAGAGTTAGAATTGATTGACTGAGGATTGGTGTTCGTTTCAGAGGATTTTGATCGGTATTCTGATGAGATTGATGTAGTTGAATCTGTAGTTATGGGTATTCCCTATTTTATCCCTGATTATAGTGTTCTTATTGATTATCAGACGTAAAGGCATCTTAGATTCCATATTGCTTGGGGAGTAGGCGTAGATTGGGTTGACTTGACTTGGTGGCATGTATATACATAATTGACTAGTTACTTAGATTTCTTGATCTTGTGTTTAAACTTAATGGAAATGAGAGTGATGATAGTCTTAATTAAGATTGGATGTGATGATTGGTTGATATAGATGAGTATGTATTTTATATATTGAGACTTGGATATATCGATGACTTTGAGGATCTGAGTTGATTAAATATTTTGCCCGAATTATTCTATTCATGTCAGCAGGTCATTACTTATTCTGAATATCATGATTTACCTGAAGAACTTAACTGATTATACATGAATCTACCTGATAACTATATTGTTCATGTTATCATAATTGCTGGAAAAATATTGTATATGGTAACAACACCCTCATGTTATACTTACTACATGTCCTGTTATACTGGTATCATGTTCACTGACATTATATATCATGTTATACCGGTATCATGATTACACACGTTGATGTTGTTATCCACCGAGTTATCTCAGTAGTTTAGGTAACATGTACATTAAATAATCTTGATAATCTAAATAACCTGATATTAAATAACTTATACTGGGATTGGGAAGATCGATGAAGACAATGTCTGTATTTTGGGTGAACCTAAGATATAGGTTGCGCAGCCAAAAGAAGGTTCCACTGCAGGGCTCCTGGGGGTGACTGGCACCCCGTCCTGTTCTTGTTCCTGTTATACATGTCCTTGACTACCTAATAGTAGGGCCTGGTTCCGCATCAGGAGTCTGGATCATGGTCCAGGCATGTACGGCACCCACCTAAAGCATAGACAATGTCTCCAACCAATCAGTTTCAATAACTTAGGACCTTAATTGTCATGTGTGATGGGCGTTGTATAAGATGTCTCTATTATAGGTGGCAATTGGTGTTCACCAACATAATAACAATAATAAACTGTTCATAATATACTGTGATTGATTATAGATACCTGATACATGCATGATATTATAGACATCTGATTATACTCATGACCTAATGTACATCTAACTCTAGTACTGACTGACTCTACCCTCCTGATATATAAATTGTGATAGACACCTAATTGAATACCTGACTAGATATATACTTTACTGTGTGCTATCCACATTACTGTTTATTATTATTCATTCTCGTATATTATATATATATATATATATATATATATATATATATATATCTTTATGTGCTCACATGTTATATGCACATGCACTTTCCAGTTTATTCTTATATATTCACTAGGAGTTCTGACTCTCTGGATTTACATATCCAGATTTGTGGCTATTTATTGCTGATCAGGTATTTGGAGAGAATTACATACGTTACGAGGAGTTGATGTCTCTCTTTTCTTTATCATAGATATTCTTACTCTTTTATTCATGTTATTTCCTGATTCTATCTATATTGTGTCTAGTTGCCATTTCTTTCCTTTATTTATCTGCTATTATTGTGTTATATATTTATATGTCATATTGCAGTGATATTGATTTATCGTAGTAGATTTTATCTTGTTCATGTTACTTTAGACTTAGCGTATATGCTAGGGTATTTTTCTCGCGTATGTACGTCGCCGACTCTTGTCGCGACTCCGTTTTCACGTATTTTGGGAAGCGGGGGGCGTCATTCTCAATATTCTACCTCTTGTTAACTTTCACATATGCTCATAAAGACACGATTCCTATTATTTCTAATATATTAACTTACATAGCAATTTTGATTATCTTGTAAATCAAGAAGCTATTTTATCCTGCGAGTAAATGTTATCTGGTTCAGATTGTTATGTCGTGACATTGTCTTTTTATATAGAGTTAGGATATGGATGAGATGCATATATGAGCCATGAATAAATATGCAGATCATTTTATTTTTAGAAACCATCGTTGAGATGTTATATTATATTTTTATACCAATGATGCCTTTCAAATTGCTACTATTTTGACTTGTGTGTTGCATAACACCAGTTAGTTAAATAGCGGTATGCATTGGAAAATAAGTAAATCATACTGGAGCTCAATGTGTTCCCTCCATGAAGGATATTTTACCACTATTTGAGTCCTTAACTGCGAATCTCAACTCCCGATCACATAAATACGTGAATCAACCAAGTCAACCGGAGTGAAAAGTGTTGACCACATTGAGATATGAATTACTTGCTTTCTATTCCATGTATCAATCCATCCTTACTATTATTTGATCAAACTAGTATCTGAAGTCCTCCTTTTATAGAATCATTAAATTATTATTTCAACTTGTCTCTCTAGTTATATGAATTATTAGGTTATTAATTTTAGAATTATTTATCATTGTTATTTGTGCCCTTGGGTTCAATCTTTATATAAACAACCTGTAATCATTTACTTGTTGAATTGTGTAGTTCACCCCTTTCCCCTAAGTTTGGGCTTACCTTAAGGTATTGAGGTCTTTATGTGCAAATGAATAAAAGTATATCATTGGATCATAGAAGTACTTTAATCGGTGAATTTATCATTTAGAAAGAATATGTTTATTATTTGAACATGATCAGTGATGAAATTATATCATTATTGGAGTTTTTATATAATCAAGGAGAAATGATTCCTTATTCCGTGTGAGTCGGGATTCGGGATGTTACAGATATCACTCTCTAATTTTCCCAAAAACTAACTTCTTCATAGCTAAAATGAGGAACATAGCCCTTTCAGTGCATCAACCACATATCCGCTTTTAAGATGATAATTTTCTAAATGTTATTGAGAAGTGTCTGCAGAAAGAAAACGCATATGGGCTCCAGCATAAAAAAATAGTAGTCAATAAAAGTCGCATAAGTTGATACTGAGAAAAAACCATCATGGGGGCAGCGCACTGTCTCCTTTTTGCGCGTATCAGCGCCGTCGTCACCGTATCATAATGGCCTATCTTTTGGTTGTGATTTTGAGTCATGATCAGTTGTGGTTTTCATTAATTTTTAGATGATTATTTAATTCATGTCGTAGTTGTCGTTGATTTTCATTTGAGTTCAATTGGACCCCGTTTGAGTCACTTTTTGTAGTCTTGATTGAGTCTAATTGGTTATGTCTTGCTTTAAACTTGTATTGGTTTTGAGTTTCTAGTGTTTAGTCTAACATCAAGTATGATGGGAACCTCTCTTTGTAGGAGTTTCTTTATAGACACTCAAATTAGTGAATAAATAATGAATGATTGATTAAAAGTTTGTTATTAGTATTGATTTTATTTCATTTTGATTAAGTCAACTAGTGGTGAAACCAAGAACCGAGTTGCGATCCGAGTTCATATTCTCAATCTAAACTTTCAGTTTTGATCCTACATCAAAACACCAAGTAAAATCATGTTCAGGCACAAAATGGTACATGTGTGAAACATAGAATATCTCTACTATTATAACCATAACTTTTTTTTATTAGAATGTTAATTTGTTAATGACGCACGTTTGTGTCACGTCCAAACAAAATATAGTCATACATTTACAAAACATTAACTGAGCTTGAACTCTAGCCATAAATTTACATCCCTATCTCAAAAAAAAGGTTTGAAATAAAAAAATAGCATTTATTAGGGTTCCCTATTTCAGAAAGGAAGTTCAAAAGAAAAGAAACAACATTTATAAAGAGAGAAAGCATGATTCTTATCCCAAAAAAAGTTAAGACGTATTTTCCTTTTCCATTCAAGATTAAATTCTCTAGAATCATAGCAAAATGCATATAAAGAAAAGTATAGGGAAAATATTTAATAAATTTTATTTTACACCAAGTTACTTTTGTTTCACATGCATAGCACGTGCCAAAAATCTAGTAACAATAAACACTTTGTCAAAATGATGTGATGAGGACATCACGCCAGTTGTCAGTTACATTTTCATGCCTTAGTTTATTTTGAGATGTGTTTTGTTTCTTTCTTTTAGTACCACATCGGTTATATCCGAGAAGTTCACTTTATAAGAGCCTATATAAAGAGGCTCAACTAAATGAATAAGTAGATAAGTTTAAATAAAAGCTTTTTCCAGTTAAAATTCTCTTGAGAGTGCTCTTGAGTTTTGGGTGCGAAGCCCATGGTGTAAGGGGTGTGAAGCCCGTGTAAGGGGTGGGAAGCCCAAAGTTATCTGGTTCTTTCTCGAACCCTAATCTCTCTTTTTCATTTTATTTCTTGTAAAATTCTAGTTTTTTCTTTTTTATATTCGAAGGTGATTGCGATCCTGTATTACATCAATTTGGTATCAGAGCTTTGGTCCCAATCCCCTTCGAATTTCTGCTCGTCCCCAAATCCTAAATCTAGATCTGGATCTCTAGATCTACTTTGCAAAAAAAATTCGATTATTGTTAGATGTAGATCTAAATCTAGATTTAGATCTATTTAGATCTACTTTGCAAAAAAAAGAAGAAGAAAAAAACAGACAAAAAACAGAAAAACAGAAAAAAAACAGAAAACAGAAAAAAAATAGAAAACAGAAAAAAACAGAAAAAAAAAAAAAAACAGAGCAGAAAAAGAAAGAAAAACTTTACTGTTCACAGTGAACAGTAATCGACCGATTACTGTTCACAGTGAACAGTAATTGCCCTGTTACTGTTCACGTGAACAGTAATTGCCCTGTTACTGTTCACGTGAACAGTAACCTCCGGGTTATTGTTCATGTCCCCCAAAAGCCCCAACATTCGTCCATTCTGAGCTCGTTTCAAGCTCGATTCGAGCCGTTTTCGAAGCAGCGGATTCGTGGAGAGCAACACTACACATCTATAGCCTTCATATTCTACTTCAAGCTTCGGTCGTCTGCCAGATTTAGCTCAGCAGATCAGCGCACCACAGTCCAGAGCTTGTTTCTGCCCCGATAAGCATCCGATTTGCTCCATTCTCGAGGTGATATCCTAACTTGACCTGAATCGTTAACTGCTAGATTATTTGCAACTACTATATGAATTGCTATAATTTGTTAGTTGAAATGTTATTTGCTTCGATCTAGTAGTTACATCAGCATTTATCACTTTTCATCATTTTAGGAATGCATTTTTCTTTGCATTTAGAACTTGAACTTTAAGGTGTTTTGTTCGTTTAGTGCATACATTTAGTTTACCCGACTCTAGGGTTCTTCACTGCATCTGCTTGTTTGCTTAAGCCATTATGACTAGTCAGCATTATAGGGACCCCTACGTAGACCAGCTACATAACCTCCATCAGGGTCATATGTCCGTTCATGATTACATTGCCATATTTAAGGACTTAACCCATCGTAGTGAAGTGAGAGAGCACCATTCTGAGACCGTAACTAGGTTTGTTTGGGGTTTACGATCTAATATAAAACATGCTACGATTACTGGCCCCTATGACTTAGACAATGTTGAAGAGGCCTTTGATGTTGCATTAAGGTTGGACTTGACTTTCAAAACGCTAGTCAATGCTAAGGCTAAGTGTTATAAATGTGAGGGATATAGACATTATGATTATCAGTGTCCTTCAGAGAGTCAACATATTAGAATTGTGTCTAGTGATGAAGTTGACGTTTCGAAGGTTATTGAAGAAGTCCATGTTCCTCCCAAGACTGTTAGTATAGACACAGCAGTTGGTGCCGACACACTGGTTATTGATGAAATTCACATGTCTAATAGTGCCAGTGATGACGTGAATGAGATAGTTGAGCCTACTACATTGCATTTTCCTGTTGCATATGTTGATGATATCACTATATCGATAGCAATTTACAATGATACCCACAAATTTGTTGCGTACCCATATAGTACTTTGCAGGAATTTGCGGTTGATAATAAGGTGATGGTTATGAGTCGCTCTGAGGCTGTGAAGAAATTGCACGCTTGGCCTAAAGATTTCGATAGGGCTCTAAAGAGGATTGCTTTCATTACTTACGAGTTGGATAGCCCATGGGATCTGGTATTAGTTCCGTCTTCAGCAGGGATGATGCGCCTTGGTCTACTCTCTATATCTTGATCGAGCTGCCATCTTTCACAGCCGACCCGTCACGGAGACCAGCTCCACCTCCGCCACCATGGTATCAACACGGCGTACCAGTGATGCTGCCACGACCACCACCTTGGCCCGATTGATATGCTTCGTGAGGAAAGTCCTCACTCGGCAGGGTCGGGTTTCTCCCACCCCGGGGGAATTGATGAGGACATCACGCCAGTTGTCAGTTACCTTTTCATGCCTTAGTTTATTTTGAGATGTGTTTTGTTTCTTTCTTTTAGTACCACATCGGTTATATCCGAGAAGTTCACTTTATAAGAGCCTATATAAAGAGGCTCAACTAAATGAATAAGTAGACAAGGATTAAATAAAAGCTTTTTCCAGTTAAAATTCTCTTGAGAGTGCTCTTGAGTTTTGGGTGCGAAGCCCATGGTGTAAGGGGTGTGAAGCCGTGTAAGGGGTGGGAAGCCCAAAGTTATCTGGTTCTTTCTCGAACCCTAATCTCTCTTTTTCATTTTATTTCTTGTAAAATTCTAGTTTTTTCTTTTTTATATTCGAAGGTGATTGCGATCATGTATTACATCATGATGTTTGTGGTGGTAATGCATAGCAGCTAAACAACAATAATCGGTTGTTTTATTGGATTTGAAAGCATTTTAATGTGAATGGTCACGAATATCACCTGTGGTCCCGGATGAGAAGAGTATGTTGGTGAATGCTTCAACAGGCTGTACTACTGCAGTATACTTATTAGCTCTGCAATTTTAGAATACAAGATTAATTGATGACTTCCCAAGCATCAATATGTTGGCAAATACTGATTTACATACATAACATATTCAGAATTTATTTAATAGTAATTGATATCCCGAAAAAAGAAAAAATTTCAAACAATGCATTTATAACTCAATGGCAGACCCGAATACAGAAGAGAAAAATCTCCCATCGTAATAAATCTGGCTCAACTGGATGAATTCATGCAAGAGTAGCCCCAGAATTCAGTTGTCGGATTCAGCTCATGATTTCAGAAGTAAAAAACTCTTCAGCACAGGAATGTAAACCTTAAAAGTTCTATCTGTAGACAGAAATATTTAGGGTTCATCAACATGACTCAATGAGAGAAATTAGTCTAGCACACTGGTTTCTCTTTTAAATATTATTGACTGGATCAGTTACATTAGGAAATGTTATCGTTTTGACTATGCTGCTATGCGTACTTCTCCGTTCAATGGCAAACTTCTCTCTTTCCCATAGTTGTAAATGTAGTACCAACTAAGAGGTTTGAATCAGGTTGAAAAGTAACGTTTTGATTTATGCTTCCATAGAACCTCCCTGACTACAAGTTCTGCTTCTTAACCAACCTTTTGATGGGAAAAGCCCAGAAGATGATGATGCTATATTGTGATAAACTATAGATAAAGGAAAAAAAAAAGAGGTTTAAGGTTTTAGCTTTCGCCAATGTCATCCATAACTATGATCCGTGAAGACTCCTTGAGTTATAATGAAGAGCATGCTCCTAGTAGCTTCTAATGCAAAAAAATAAGTCTACAGTTTTGAAGATAAAACCCGCCAACTCGTCAAAAGCTGCCTCCAAATTAGATGCAAAACGATAATAATTTTATGCAAACTAGATGCTACAGTAAATGACTTATAACACATAAATCCTATTTTCAAGCTTAAACTTATTTTTATAAAACTCGATAACTTCCAATTTATAATCTCCAGAAACTTTTAAGGCATAGTTTCACAATATAAGGAGGAGAAGAAAACTATTGCAAGGAATCTCTGCACTGAATACAATGAAAATCAATACATTCAACAAAAGAAGGAAGCAAAAACAAAGCATACATATAAGAAGTCATACTTAGCAAGTTTAGGTCTTCCCAAGAAATCATGCCAAGAAATATCAACAGCACGCAACCCATCAATGAAGATAGAGCCTCTAGAAGGGACAACAATTGCTAAAGGAGCATCGGCATCAATAACCCTTCTGCAACAACAGAACACTTCACCATGAAATAGATATACAGATCTCTTTAATCCATATAAGCATAAATAAAGAGTTGCAGGATAACCAAAAAGATTACCTATATAAAGGTAGCTCTTTATTCCCACGGACAATATAATCCTGAAAAAGGAAAAGTTAAAAAACTTGATAAAGGTTAAAGCATGGAGCTTTTCAAAACTAGAAATGCATGATGTAGAAACATATAATGTATGTGAAAGATCTTCATAAACAATACAGTAACATGAGTGAAAAACTACAGATATAATACGAGAAGATATGAACTCATTACTAGTAACACTATCAATTGCAAATAATCACATCAATACTAGTAACACTACCCTCATACAAACTTATGATACACTGACAAGCCCCTACAATCTATAGATTTAACTTCCTTATCCTCACTAATGTACAAGGCCACAGGTTTATGGGGTAGCAGATTTTGGAAATGAGTGTGCGTAATCTATAAGAATCTATTAATTTCATCTGAAAAGTAAGCAGAGAAAGCCTCAATACATGAATAAAAATTAACTTCTATGTGTTTTCCAATTAAAATATATATCCTTCACTGCTATAACAACCAAAAATAGGACATGCACGGTTAAGTATAGCTTAATAAACTAATATTCAACATGCTAGAATCACATTAAAGCACAGTAATATACACTACATAATCATTTAGTAATATAATCCATCCAGTATAGAGTCATGTTGTCATGATTTCTATATATGTCTATTATTAATGTCATGTTGTTTGAAACTGATAGTTGGAAATAGGAATTTGGGTTTTAGGTGGGTTCCGTACATACACAGAACTACGGCTCAATCACCTGGCACTAAATCAGATCCTACTGCTAGGTAGTCACTAACAATAACAATGGAAACAATACGAGATGTCAGTCAGCCCCCGGAACCCTGTAGTGGAACCGTTTTTCAGTTGCGCAGTTTATACCCTAAGTCCACCCAAAATACCAACATCGTCTCCTTTATCAATTTTCCCATCCCCAGATGTAAGTTGTCTAATGATTATGTCACCTAAGTTACTGGACATACACAATAACAATAACAATGGTTATGTGACAATAAGACAATATCTATCCCAGTGACTATGGTAACATGATCCCTTTTCAGTATCTTTATAATCCAATACAATATGAAAATTACGACTGTAAAGTCAATATATAATATAAAGATCCAGTATCACATTTCTTTTCTACAAACTTCAACAATTTTAATTACTTTTAAATATTTTCCAATAATTAACAATTCACAACTTTAATAATTCTGTTTCTAGTAATTAATTTGAATGGATTCTAAGCAAGAAGAAATTAGTATTTCATAAAAAGCTATAATAATCCTTTTATGTAACACCAACATCTTATAATCTTACAAATTCTAAATAAATTTCTAAATTCTAGAAAGTTCAACAATTAATTTACTAATTAACCATTCAATGATAACAATATATAGACATTCCACAATAACAAAATAATATATGTAAAGTGAGTAAAAAGAACACTCACTTGGGCTTATCACGAGTCCAAGTACCAATTTCTGAAATTCGAAGAAATCTACATTAAATACATTCCAATTCGAAATTTATCGAACTTTATATAAGATGTTCTAATTCGAGATTATCTAGTATTTTAATCAAATGTGGATGGTTCAGAGCTTATAAAAAGGGTATGGTGATATATTAGATTTATTAGGATTAGATTTTATTTTCTAATTTTTATTAAGTTTAAATGGCTAAAAACATAAAGATCTCTTAACGGGTTTGAATGTTACAATAGCGGGTTTTAACTTTGAATGAAGTGATTCAGTTCAATATGTTCAGCAAATGATACCGAAATTTTATAGTAGCTCATAGAAGTCATCTAAATTTTTTCTATTTTTATTTATTTTTTGAAATTTTAATCTAATTATTTCAATTGTTTTTCAATAGATTAACGGGTTTGTTTTTGCAATCGGGTCGGGTTCAGAACTTAGAGGGTCCGGTTCAGGCAAACTGGAACCACATAGCGTGGGCTGGACTGAGTATGGGCCTGGTTGGGTTGGGCTACAGTTTAATCTTTTTTTACATTAGCCTGGCTAGTGGTGGCCCAGGCCACCAGGCCACATCCCTACCCGGGTGCGGCTCTGCACCTGGGTTGGGCGCAGTAAGGCTGCACAGACTCAGTCTATGCAGCAGAGCTGCTCTCGGCCATGGCCAAGAGCAGACCTGCTCTGTAGGTTTTTTTTGAAATTTTGTTTAAAAAATAATAATCCTTTTATGTAACACCATCTTATAATCTTACAAATTCTAAATAAATTTCTAAATTCTAGAAAGTTCAACAATCAATTTACAAATTAATCATTCAATGACAACAATAAATAGACATCTCACAATAAACAAAATAATATATATAAAGTGAGTAAAAAGAACACTCACTTGGGCTTATCACGAGTCCAAGTACCAATTTTTGTAATTTGAAGAAATTTACATTAAATACATTCTAATTAGAAATTTATCGAACTTTATATAATATGTTATAATTCGAGATTATCTAGTGTTTCAATCGAATGTGGATGATCCAGAGCTTAGAACAAGGGTATGGTGATGAATCAGATTTATTAGAATTTATTTAGATTTTATACTCTGATTTTTATTGGGTTTTAATGGCTAAAAACATAAAAATCTCTTAAGGGGTCTGAATGTTACAAAAGCGAATTTTAACTTTAAATAAAGTGATTCAGTTCAATATGTTCAGTAAATGATAAAGAAATTTTATAGCTTATAAAAGTCATCCAAATTTTTATTTCTATTTTTATTTATTTTTTAAAATTTTAGTCTAAGTATTTCAATTGTTATTTAATAGATTAACGGGTCTATTTTGCAGTCGGGGGTTCAGAACTTAGAGGGTCTGGTTCAGGCAGATTGGAACCACATAGTGTGAGCGGGACTAGGTATGGGCCTGTTGGGTTGGGCTACAGTTTAATCCTTTTTTTTAAATTGGCCTAACCAGTGGTGGCCCAGGCCACTGGGCCACATCCCTACCCTGTGCGGATCTGCACCCGGGTCGGGCGCAGACAAGGCTACACATGCCCGGCTTCGGGTCTGTGCTGCAGAGCTGCTCTCGGCCATGGCCGAAAGCAGACCTACTCTGCAAATTTTTATTTTTAAAATAAATTTCAAATTTTTGTTTTAAAATTTTATAAATTAAATAGTGTATTGGTATATCATCCTATGTATTTTATTTAGATTTTTGGGTAGGGTTCTTGATGTAAAAATTCACGAAAAGAGGAATCTAAACGTGGTATTTTAATTAAATGAATTTTAATTCATAAAAAATTAGATTTACTTACTTGGATTGATCTCCCTTGCTGCTCCCCAATCTCTACACCTCAAAATACCTTCAATCATGATCGGCTTAAGAAAAGATGAGAATGGAGAATGGTGGATTGGATCTAGGGTTTCTTTCTTTCTTTCTTCTTGGGAGAATGAATAAAACAAGATAATGTTTAATTTATTAGCATAAGGTTTAAATTCAGATTTTTTAGCTGATAGGTTACAACTAATGTATTTAGTTGTTTAGAAGATTAGCAAGAAACTAATAAGATTTTCAATTGAAATTTGCGATTTGAAATTTGGCTTTTTCTTTAATTCAATTACATTGGATCACCCTCATAATCACATGCCAATGTGGCAAATAGGTTTGGGTATAGGGGAACATGAGTTCGAATCTTGCCATATACAAATTAAGCACACATTTTTTTCACTTCTATTATTATCATTTTAATTATTAATCTAGATATTATACAATAAGAGTATTACATTAACACTCCCCCTCAAGCTGGAGCATAGAGATCTAACACGCCCAACTTGTAACAAAAGCTAATAAAATATCTTCTAAATAAAGTTTTCCTAAAAAAAATTAAGAAACAAATATGAAATTGATAATCTTATACCACACTGCCAAATCTTCAATATTGACACTGAAGTTATCAATTTAACCAAACCTCCATACAAAAAGTTAACATTCATCACCGTGTTGGATACAAATAAGATTTTAGATTTTCTTAAACTCAGTAGAAGGAAAGATTTTGAGAGATCCTCGAACTCAGTAGGAGAAGTTATAATAGATCCTCAAACTTAGTAGTAATAGGTACCCACGATCAGCAACAATAGAGATCGGCAGGAGAAACGAAAGTAGCAGACAACACCATCTAATGATTCAACAGCAGCGAAAGTTGATGACGAAAGACAGTAAAGAAGGCGATATTGAATGACAACTAGGGTTTTAGAACTTGAAGGAGGCTATTTTTTATATGGAGGAGATAACTTTTTTTGTTTTAGATGAATAATGCCGCCGCGGTACTGTTCATATGAACAGTAATTTTTTTTTAAAACTGAATTCAAAATTGCCTTAGATCTTAAGAAAAGAAAAGAAAAAGGAAGATAAGAAGAAAGATGAAGTAGATAGTTGGCGGCTAGGGTTAGGGTTTTTTGTGGCGGCTAGGATTTTGATGGTGGTTAGGGTTTTCAAGAAGGTGATAATGGAAGAGGAACTGCTCTGATACCATGTAGAGAAATAGAAATTTTAAAAAAATTGATTAATTAACATAAGAGAAGGTACAATATATATATAAAAAACAAGATGGGTATATGGGTAAACCCAACAACCCTATACTAATAACTAATCTTAATATCCCACAACAATTATTCATGTTAGAATATAAATATATTACCCTCAATCCTCACCACAAACCACATTAAAGTCCCTACTACTACACCAAAACTCCAAATTTGTGGTGAGGGTTGAAGATTATATTTATATTCTAACACGCCCTTGCAAGTTGAGCATCCTTTTTATGGGCTGAAATCTAAGCTTCTGTCCAGCGGTATTTTTTATTTCTAAATTCTCTTTTTAAATGCACATCCAGTGGGAATTGAATCTAAGTTGCTCTGATACCATATTAGTCACCACAACTTTGAAGTTGTGGTGAGGGTTAACGGAAATGTATTTATGTTCTAATACATCACTGCAAGTCGAGAGCTCTTTTTATATGTTGAAACCTAGACTCTTGTGCAGAGGAATTTGTATCATTTTTTAAATGTACGTCCGTAATACCATAATAAAGACCATGTCATTGCACCAATATTCTAAATTTATGATGAGAGTTGAGGGTAATATATTTATATTATACCACGCTCCCGCAAATGGAGCACCTCTTTTATAGGTCAAAAACTAGGTTTTTCTGCAGTAGTATGTTTTTTCTTTAATTCGGTTCTTTTTACATGCCCGGAGCCAATTGAACTTAGATTGCTTTGATACCATATTAAAGTCTCTAAGCTACACCAAAACTCTAAATTTGTGGCGAGGATTGAGGGTAATATATTTATATTCCAACGATCCCAATCATCAGAACATATTTGATGAGCAACAATCAGGAATTGAAGCGCGTCGTGCACAGGGGACTACCTTTTTATCCTGGTCCCTTACTCTTCTCCATTTATGCAAACAATGCAGCAAGGATGAAAGACATACATATACCAGTTACTCTTGCAGAAGTGTATATTTTATCATCATCAATAGATATTTAACAAAAGTATATGTCCTTCCCTATCTTTGCACTTTACCGTCCAGATGGCTTGGCCATGGAACACAGATCTTAATGGGGCAGCTAGAGGCTAGAGATTTCCCATGTGAACATAGAAGACAAACAGGTAAAGATGTGTCAGTTGAACACGATATTTTTTGTGTTCTTTGTACAACTTTTATAATTGCCATATCTCATTGTCTCGTGTTGTGTTTGCGTCTGTGCCCATGCAACTCAGTTAAAAACAAATCTTTCAGTTCAAATTAAAAGATAAGAAAACAAAATTGAGGCTTCAGTCCATTCAAGTTGAAGTACATTATTTTAGATTGCCTAAAAACCAAAAATCAATTATTTTTAAGGTTTTCTACCCAAGTGCTTTTAAGTTTACCTGCCTATACATCAATTAGGCAAAAAATGGAGAGCCAAAAGTAGCAAGTTACTTATTTTTATGGTCCGCGATGTTTGAAATTTAACAAAACTTAGGGTTTGGAATTTAAAGTATTTAGATCGAGATCTTTGTTTTGGATTAACAATATGTGTGCCTAAACCATAAATCTAAGTAACATGCTAGTTTTCGCCATTTATTTTCTACCCAATGATGTATACATCAGAAACTAAATTAACTTGATTTTTTTTTGCGTTTAGGCACTATAAATTATATGTCAACTTTAACAGACTAGATTTTACATTTGGATATCCTATGATTGGATTTGAATGGAAAAGACTTTCCTTGAAATCCTCCCAGAAGTGCAAAGTCTATCTTTATGCAGAGAAACACACACCAAAAGAAACACACTCGCACACGTGCACAAAAAGAGATAAACTTGGCTATTTCCAGGAGAAGTTGCAAGCAAACCCTTCTTGTCCGTGCATTAATCAACCCTAAGATGGGTATGTATATATAATATATATATATATATATATATATATATATGTATGTATGTATGTATATGTATATATATGTATGTGTGTGTATGTATATATATATATGTATGTATGTATGTATATATATATGTATGTATGTATGTGTGTGTGTGTGTATATGTATATGTATGTGTGTGTGTATGTATGTATGTATGTGTGTGTGTGTGTGTGTGTGTATGTATATATATATATATGTATATATATATATATATATATATATGTATGTAAATATATGTAAATATGCAGATGTACATACTAACATATGCATTTATGAGAGAGAGAGAGAGAGAGTGTGTGTGTGTGTGTGTGTGTTCGTACCGTATACATATACAGATACAAATATGCATACGTATATGTACACACACATATGAGAATTATGGCATAATTCAAAATCGCGGTCTCGGCGTGAACCATTCCACACGATCGCGGCGTCGCGACCCTGACTCGGGCGAGACGCGCGAAGCTACATAGAGGACTCGAAAAAATCAGAAAAATCACGACAAATCTTAAAAAATGTAGAAATCAAAATTGACGTATAAAATGTCCAAAATATATCATATAGCACATTAAACATGAAAATAATGCATAAATACATGTGTCGTGGTATTAAAATATCAAAATAAATGTATAATTTAGTAAATTATATGAAATTAATTAAAATTAAATTAACTACTCTTTTCACAAAAGTAAAAATTAGCTCTACCTTTCTACTAAAAATTTAAATTATCTGAAATTAATTATATGAAAATTTGGCTTGACTCGGTCTCAACTCGGGTGACTCGACCCCGAGTCAAGCAAAACAATACAAGAGGGGAACTCGTGAACTGGTCTCAGAACGGTCGAGTTTTTGAACCTTGAATTATGGACATCAAGTGTCACCTAAGGAAATCCCTATAACGAACGGTAGTCAACCTCGCTCCCCAATTCGCTTCTATCGGGCTCTACAATGTTTATCTCCATGTTCTATGACGCATAGATGCTAAAAATTATGTGCATATCATAAGGTTTGATTTTACATCAAGTGGATATAAAATTAACAATTTTAAGGAACAGAACATTTTCCACCCTTAGATCCAAAAGCAAACCTCAGATTTACACATTGTTTCTGGCGTACGATCATCATATGTCATTGAGATCAACATGATGGGGCTCAATGGAGGAAAATAAGAGTATAGGTTGACTTTTTGACCCAGAATACACATTGTTTGTAGTATACAATCATCATATGTCATGGAGATCAACATGATGGCGCTTGATGGAGGAAAAAATAAGAGTATAGGGTTGACTTTTTTACCCCTATCTAACAGAATTTCCTCATGTGACACCTGATACCTTGTTATTCTATGTATATGTGTGTATCATGTATATGTGTGTGTGTGAGTGTGTATTACATGAGGAAAATGTGTATGAGCTTGTGTGACAGTAGTTAGGTCCACCTCCATTTTCCTCCAATTTGACTTACTAGGATTACAAGGATGGACCTCACAACTATTCTCTCACAAGCTCATTTTGCCTAAATGATGTGTCAGCTCATAAACATGCATTATTGTATAACACACAAGCGCATGCGCACACATAGATACACACACAAACATAAGTATATATACATATGGATAAGTAAATAGCACATACATATCATAAATATATCATATATGTGTATGTGTACATTTATTATATGGAAAAAAATGTATATAGGTTGACACCTCATTTAGCAAAAAGAGCTTGTGAGAGGGAGAGTAGTGAGACCTACCTACCTTTTTCTACAAACTTACAACTAAGGTGAGCCTCACTACTCCCCCCTACAAGCTCATTTTGCTTGAATGAGTTGTCATTTGTCAACTTATAAACAGTGTGACACAAGTGTAAGGGCGCATGCACAAATAAAGAGAGAGAGAATAATAGGTACCAATTGTAAAAATGTCATAAGAGGAAATTTCCTTGTGTGATGGTTAAAAAGTCAATTTTCCACCGATTAGATGACTGGCAATGTTCATGTTGATCTCCATGTACTAAAAATAGATATATAACAGATCTAGTGATTTCATATTGTTTGTCAATCCACCGGTTGGTTGTAAACTGATGGTTCATTAGAAATGTAACAGCCCCTAGATCCCTTGGCAAAGCGTATGCAAATCACAAGATCTTTAGTGCATCTATGTTATTGGACATGGAGATCAACATGACTGATTTCGATCCAATCGAGAAGTGGAGAAAGGCCATTTTTACCACCAGGGGATGAAATTTCTTCTATGTCAGCTAGAATACTATACACACGTGCATATATGTAGAATACAAAAGGATAGCTACCATGTAATTTAGTTTGACATATTACCTACTCCTTTTTGTCATTTGTAACTATATCTAGAGATTAACATATTGCCAAATTTAAGATTAGTGGCATGATATATTTTGAATAATGTCATGGTTTTTGTAATATGTGGTATATGGGTGTTGAAAGCTTATTTTAATGCTTATGAATTCATATGAGCATCTTAGTAATATTTCAGTATAATTAGTGATCACGGTGATGTTGATTTCATATATAGGCATATATTTACTGTTTTTTTATACTTGAGTACATAATAATCCATGTTTCTTCTTTTCTAATTTTTTAACACATGCATTGCATGTACCTTTCAAATTATAAGTTTAATGAGACATTTTCACTGACACTTCAATGTGGATAGCTCATTTGATTCCAATTGTTGTCCCCCAGGGCTCCTTTCCGTTCCAGTTCCTGATTTGTAGGGAGTTCTTATTAAAGGACATCCTAATATTTTATTTCTCAAGATTTGGATTTTTGGTTATGAATTTCCTGTCCGCTATATTCTAGACATACAGCCAGCTTTGGATTTTTGGCTTGGAATTTCCAAACAACTATATTCTCATCATATATGCAAGTTATAAGTGTTTGCAGATCCATGATGCAGATTCAGGATGATTTATCATACTGTTTTATTCTCGCTCTAACAATGAGGAATGGACTTATGTTGCATTTAACTTTAACTTCAGGGTATATTTTATACATTGCATCTTTGTTGATTCATTAATCTTAGGACATTCAAGTGTATATCTTTAAGCTTCACTATATTTGATTGACTCTTTTACGCTTCAAACAATTAGTTCAGAAGCTGGGCTTTCTGATTTCATGTAGAGAAGCAAATAAAGACAATTAAGATTGTTCAAAGCATTTAGCAGAGACTTCATGTGGATAACAATTGGCTCCAACTATAGAAGTCAATTCTTCAGAATTAGGAGTGGGCTCGTATACATATTGAAAGAATTAGGAGATTAAGAAACTATAGAAGTCAATTCTTCAGAAACATAAACCTACAGCATAGCGCGGACCTTTCGCCAGCGCGCGAGAGAGAGAGAGAGAGAGAGAGAGAGAGAGAGAGAGAGAGAGAGACTGTTCAAAGCATTTAGCACAGACTCCATGTGGATTGGCTCCAACTATAGAAGTCAATTCTTCAGAATTAGGAGTAGGCTCATATACATATTGAAAGAATTAGTAGAGTAAGGAACTATAGAAGTCAATTCTTCATAAACATAAACCTACAGAATAGAGCAGACCTTTTGCCAGTGCGTGCGTGCGTGCGTGTGTGTGTGTGTGTGTGTGTGTGTGTGTGTGTGTGTGTGTGTGTGAGAGAGAGAGAGAGAGAGAGAGACTGGGGAAGGGGGTGGGCGGTGCTCATGCCAAGGTTGTCTTCAAGCTGGCAACAGATGCAAACCAAGATCATGATTTCCATCATGTAATTCTACAATGGTGTACATGGTCATTTACGTTTTCTATGCAACCAATAATGAAGCAAATGTTGGTTAAACAAAATAAGACTGCATGTCCAGCCAGACAGGAAACCATTTCCTTTCGATGAGAATGATTAATTTCAGAGTTTTGTCCCTGAAAATAAAGAATATGTGTAGCTAAAACCATTCATCCATAAGGTGTCAAGGTCATGTGTTGGACCAAGCCCCGTGAAAGCATTAGACAATAACAAGTTAAAAGCAGCTACATTGCATGGTAAAGGTGAGAGTTGGAGGTACCAATGAATTCTGAAATAAAAAAATCAAACATGATAAACACTAACCTGTGTGAAAATAGCTCTTGCGTTTGATATTTTGAGCCTAGTAGATATTTCAGAAGGAGCAAAACTATCTGCAATCGACACAACCACGTAGCCTGCTAAGACAATTGCAAGGTAGATAATTACGGCATTCACTGTCATTGGCATATCTATTGCGATTGCAGATCCTTTTGGCAGGCCAAGCATATCGAGTGCATTTGCAACTAGACTGCAAAATAAGATGTCAAATAATGGGAAACAAAATTATGTAATAAGATCCAGTATTCAAGTATCATTGGACCTACGCTGCAGCACTAAATTCAAGCAAACTGCTCTTTCTGACATGATAGTGTTTACAAACATATAGACCAATATAAGTCTGAAAATTTCAGGGCGACCATTCTTTTAAAGGTATTAACAATAAATACCAGCATCAAATTCTAGTAACAAAGAATAGAACAATAGATGGTACCAAGGAATTTATTTCAGCACAGAACAGTAAACAGATAGTAATAGAATGCTCAAGAGAAATATACTTCAATAAGACTTTTATGTGCATGTAACACCAGGCAGTAACACTCCTCCCTCCTCAGGAGGAGGTTCAGGTTTGATTCCCCCTAACTAAGTGTATGTGAGATCTAACCATTCGGAGAAAAGGAAAAAAGAGAAAAAAATAGTTCAACCACCATCTACTTGTGAATAGGGCTGAAACAAATCTCCAAGACCTAGACCCGACCCTGGACCAACCCAGATCCGACCCATATTTGTATCATCCCTTCTTATGAATGGGTATGTAGTGAATCTGCAATACCCGTATTTTGAAATACATGATTTAATGTGTAAAATAGTATTTTAATATGTATAAACGATTTGTATTAAGAGTTATTATTATTTATGTGTGCTTTCATAACTAATAGTTATACATTTTTATTATTATTATTATTGGTGATTATTAGTAGTAGGTGTTGTTACTATCATTTCATTATGATTATTATTATTTATTAATATTGTTGTTGTTGTTATTAATTATTTCTCATTATTTCTTTTCCTTTTCCTAAGCCCAAACCAAACCTTATACTCCTATAGCCCATTAGCCCTAAACCCATTAACCCAAATCCATTTTCAAGCCCATGTAAACCCACCCCATTAACCACAACCCGAAACCCACAACCCACTAAACACTCCTCTATATAATCTATCATTAACCTAAACACAAACCCTAATCCCACCTTCACCTCCCTATCGTCACCCATTTCCACATGCGTGCGCCGCCTTCATCTTCCCCTCATCTTCATCTCCGGTGAAACCCGGAGCATGCCCACGTCCATGGCCATCACCCCGCAAGCTCCGTACTCCATCTCCACCACTGCCATCATCCATCTCCCCACGATAGCTCTCCCAGGCCGCACCTTCCATCTCTCCTTGCTCGCGCATCTTCACCTGTGCAAGCCTCCAGCGGCCCAAGCAAGTCACCCCTCCACCAACACCACCCTGGCTCCGCGCGCGCACCCCCAAACTCTATGCATCCTGGTTGTATCCTCCCCCATCTCCGTGACAACCCCGTGGCCTTCGCTTCGTCGCCGGAACTCTGTCGTGAGCATCTCCCCCACCGGGCTTCTCCTCCTCCGCCTCCTCCACCGGAGCTCCGTCGTCAACGATCGTGAGTTCCCCTATCTCTCAGGTTATTCTCCCTCTCCCTTTCATCTATGTTATATTTTATGTGTTTGTTATAATGTGGGTGTGTGTGTGTGTGTTTATATTTAAGTATGAGAGAGTGCGTGTGTGTGTGTTTAATTGGGTGTTTGGGTGCACGTGTGCATGGATGAGTGCATGAGTGTGCGTCTGTATTTATGTTTGTATGTGAGTTCATATGTGAGTGTATATGTGTGTGTGTATGTATATAAGTGTATGTATATGTATGCGTATGAGTTCATGTGTTTGATTGCGTGTTGTAACGATTCAGATCCAATTGTGTGATCTGGCCCAGAAACAGAAGATCCTAATCCAATCCGGATTCCTACTCGTTGTGGACCCAATATATTGACGATTCAAAGACCGACCCACGAGATGATCCGAAAATCCATATCAGTTCGTGCAGTAAAGACCAGAGGGCGATTCGGACCCAAAACCGCGTCATTTCATGTAAGTGTTTGCTCTTGTGTTATTTTCCTTATTTACATTGTCAATAGATATTTGTGTTTTACTTGTATCATTTCATGTGAACGTTTGATTTATTTTACCAGTATAATTACCCGTATCATTTTATGTGATGTCAGTGAGTACTCACTTTATTTGTACAGTTGATATGAGCGTCTATCTACGTCATTTCATGTGATAGTTGCCACTATTGAATCAGGACTAGTCGTGACATACCTTAAACTGTGACTTGATTCGATCTACTGATCTGTTGGCCTAGTTCCTATTTGAGGATGGATGATATATTTTATGTGAAGTATTTGCCGAACAAATTGTTTGGTGATTATTCCGACCAGAACTTATTTGGATATTGAGGACGTGTTAGATATGACGTTGCTTTATCGACAGACTGTTTTACCAATACTTAGATCTATGTATGACTTAGTTAGAGTGAGAATTGACCTGAGCTTCGTATTCCTTTCGTTGGATTCACGATTGATACGTAGATGGGATGTATGATGGTTGAATTATGTTCAGATGAGTGAATATGATACCCGTGACTCTGAGGTATACGATGGGACTGACTTTTAGACTGTTGGAGCTAGTATTTCTAGATTCTCTCATTGATAAGTTTGACTAAGTATTGATGACCTTATTGATATTGACTACTAGATGTAGAGATGATCTAGATTTCATATTGATCAAGGACGTTACACTCTTTAGTTATGATCTAGATTTATGTTGGATAAGTTTGATCTTAAGGACGTTCTACTCGTCCTTTGTGATTTCGGTATCCATTGACCTAACTGGTCTGGAGGATATATATGTTTCATGCTTGGTTATTGATTACTTCAGTTATTCAGTTATAGAGATAGAGTTATTGTGGGATTGATTTCATTGATATCGATAACCATATTATATATTCAGAATTTGATAGCAGTTATTGTTTGATCTCAATTATTGGTGACCTAGAGGATTACAGTAGATTGATAGTAATGAGAGAACTGATTAATTTTTTATTATACTGGTGATTTATAGTATCGGATATTCTGACACGGACTTAGTGTTTGATGTACAGAATGACTATTGAGATTACGTGTCAAAGAGATTTGTTATTATTATATCCTAGCGCAGATGGATGAGACTGTCTACTGATTAGTGTTCAAACTTGAAATCTATCATTCCATGTTACCGAAATCACTGGGAAAGTATTGTTAGACTGTAACACCATGTACAGTTCTATTATTCATCGTATACACGGGTTCTGCCACTGTTTAATGTCATTGTTATTGTTTATCACGTATACGATCGTTGTTTACTGATATACTTTACTATTACTGTCACTGTATCGTTCAAGTATTCTAGGTAACATGAATATTGATTGTTTTAACTGAATTAAATAATAATATAAATGCACAACTTACACTGGGAACGAGAAAATTGATGGAGGAGACAGCGTCTGTATTTTGGGTGGACCTAGGATACAGGTTGCAGAGCCGAGATAGGGTTCCACTGCAGGGTTCGCGGGACTGACATCATATACTGTTATTGTTATACTATTACTGTATTACCTGACAGTACGTCCTGGTTCAGCGCCAGGAGTCTGGGTCGTAGCCTAGGGTATGTACGGGACCCACTTAAAACATAGATGTCTCCACATATTGATTTCAATAACATGAGATCTCGATTGACATGTATAATAAGCGTAATATGGGATGTGTTTACTACATGTGAAAAATTGGTGTTCGTTGACGTAATTAATAAAACAAACTGACATCATCAGTTAGTTGATGTATGCTTACTTGTTATATGCCTATATTCCTTGATAGATACATGATATATATGATAGGATAAACACTTGACCTGACATATACCTGTGACAGACAAATCCACTTTACTCTTAAGTTATGTCCTGTCTGTATTTTAATACTGTGATATACTGATTGATTTTATGTTATGCTATACTGTCTTTTAATTTCAGTTTTATTCATAATATTTCTCATTCAGTACATTTTATATTGGCTACATTACACTATGTTTACACCTGATATGCACGTGCACCATTCCCTCATTTTTACACACTCATTGAGAGTTCTCACTCCCTGGATTTGCATATCCAGGTCTAGGGTTATTACTGATCAGATATTTAGAGATGATCACATGCCTTACGAGGAGCCTAGAGTTCTCTCTATTTAATTACCGGTATTCTTACTTTCTTTATTCCTATTGTCCTATTTGATTCCCTATATTGGACTCAATGCTTGTTCTTTTTCTCTATTCATCTGTTATCATGTGTGGACATCTATATGTATTATTGCAGTGATATTGATTTATCACAGTAATTGTATAACTTGCTCAGGTTATTTTAGGCTTATCGTGTTTACATAGAGTATTCTTCTGGCGTATACGTCGTCGACTCTCGTCGCGATTCTGTTTTCACGTATATTACGAAGCGGGTGTGACAGAATCTAAAAGCTGGATCCATTCATTAAATCAGGTAGGGTCAGGCGATGCAAGACAAGGTGAATTAAAGCTGGTCAACATAAGAGAAAACCATGGTCGGGTCTTACATCTTATAAGTCTAAGCTTCATGACTTGAGCTGATGTTCAGATCAAAAATGGTACTATATAGAAGTTCTGTAGCAGCCCAATTACTAAAGCAGTCGTGATTAATATATACTATTATAAAAGCAACAGTTGGGATGTGACAAAAAGATTCTGTCTCACTTTTGCCCACTTTGAGACTTTTTTCATTGTTACAATAAAATTTAATATAACTTTAAACCAAAGCTATTTAAGTAGTTTTTTAAAATATATAATAAAAATAACTCTCTCTCTCCCATCTGAAATCACTCAACTAAATAATTATCTTATCTTTTATTCTTTATCTACAACCACTAACTAACCAGCTATTATTTCTCTATATTTGATGTTATCTGAGTACAGACACTAACAATAGTATATTAATATTTTGAAAAATCACTTAAAAGAAATTTATGAATTATCGTTTATATCTTATTTCTTTTTTGATAAGCACATGGTAAATACCAATTTTAAATTACTATTAAAATGTTATATTGCTTTAGATAAGCTATATATCATGTCTAAATTTAAATGAATATTAATTTAACATTGACTTTATCACTCTTTTACATATCTTATAGTCTTAGATAAATCGCATTTTTATAAAACAAACAACATAACATTTTATATTATAATTATGATTATTTGATAATATTAATTAATAAGCACCAATATATATTCATGTTTTATTATTAATTTGTTATTATTTCTTAACGTGCATCACACATGCCTGGTATACTAGTATAGAAGATTTAGGAGTTTTAATTTGGTTCGTGTTAGATAAAAGCATGGTTTCAAATCTCAGTATCGATATGTTGCTATCATAGGATTAATATCATATTGGGTGCCTCAAAACCCGATAAGATTTTTCCGATATATAGCGGAATTGGCCAATATTTCAAACCATGGATAAAAGTGATTTAGTTAGAACTTTTGAGTAGTTAAGACTTAGGAATCTATTAGTATTGTTAAGTTTTATTTTTCAAATCTTTGTAAGCCTAAGATAAAGATAAATCTTTTATTTTCTTATTTTCTAGGTTTAGATATTTCTCAGGCCTCAAGTTATTTAGAATCTTTTTTAAATATTTGATCAAATCTTTGGTTGGATGCTTTTCTTAGAAATTTATGTTTTAATTTATCATAAGGACTTGGCCTTCTTTAGTCGTCAGGCAATGAGATTATGAATCAAGGAGATGTTTGTGTTTTGATCTCGTAATGTTGTAATGCCGTTTTTCTTGTTGGTGTCAGGCCATTACTTCATAGTACTGTGAGGCCACAATCTTTATCTCTTCTTTCACTCTATTTGCTTGTGCTCACGCGCCACTCTGGTGTCCGATCATTTTGATATCAAGCGAATAAACATTCAGAACTAACCTCGAGTGCAAAGGCAGGCAAATTTCAATGGATTGTGATGTTTTGAAGTAGACATTTTGGGAGATAGTTGCCAAACTTGAAATCATGGAAGCTCGGCTCACAGAATTACCACCCTTCCTAAGGCAGAACCAGAGGCTGAGCCCAAGACCAAGCCTGAACTAAAGCCTTAGCCATAGCCAAGACAAATCTCATGCCAAAGTTTAAGCCTGAGTCATCATGGATCTCATCTTCAAGAAAGCCAAAATGTCACTCAATCCCATGTTTGTTTCCTTTGTCACCTATCATCTCTCCATTCAATTTGTCACTTCAAAGCTATAATCCTTTCCGCTCTTTTCAATGAGAACTTCAGTTTTAGGAGAGATTTGTTGTTTTTTTTTTTTTTTTTGGTGGTGTGTGGTGGGGGGGGGGGGGGGGGGGGGGGGGGGGGTGTTGGTGTTTGTTGAGGTTTGATGTAGCACAAGTTCAGTTGAAGTTGGACTATAGTAGAAGAAACCATGACGACGTCTTATATCTTACAACAACTCCAGGCCTTCATGACTTGAGTTGAGGTTGAGATTGAAAATTAGTACTTTAACGGGTCATGCCGCGACTACTATAGCAACCGCGGTACTATAGCAGTTCCTTTAACAATCATGAGTACCATAGCAGATGCAGTACTGTAGCAGTTCTTATAGCAACCGCAATTATTGTAGCAAGTTAAGGAGTCTTAATTTGGTTAGGTTTTAGATAAAAGTATTGATTTAGTTGATTCTTGACTAGTTAAAAATCTCGACATCTTTAATTATATTTTTTTTAAAATTTTTGTAAGCCTATGAAAAAGGAGAATAGTTTATTTTTCTATTTTCAGAAACAGATAGTTCTTCAGCCTTAAGTTAGTTTAAAACCTTTTAGAATATTTGTTCAATTCATTTTTTAAGTTTTGGTTGGATTCTTTTCTTTAAAGTTAGATCTTAGTTTATTACAAGGACATAGCCTTCTTTATGTAATCATGCTATGACACTGTAAATCAAGGATATGTTTGTGTGCGTGTGTGCGCACGCGCCACATCCTAGGGAGCAAGTTGTCACTCTATGAGGCCCAGACAATCTCATTAACACGGCTAGAAGGTGATTCTTATTACAACCAGCACTAAATAAAACAAGAAGAAGAAGAAGATCAAAAGAGGGCAAGCAAACTGCAGAAATGTAAACTCTCTAGTTAGCTCTAGTATACTTGTATTTTCTTCAGAATGATGGACAACACATCAGACAACAATGGTGCAAAAAGAGAGAGCATTATGCTAGAGGTGGTAGAGTACAAGGTAAAGACCTCTTCAAGATCACAGGGTGTAAGATGATAAGAAAACATACCACACTTCGTCATTTAGTTCCTTCAAGGTCATACGATGCACAGGCAATGTATCATATCCTTCATCTCTCCATATAATCATTACATCATCTGGACCTCTTTTATCATTCACACTCAAGGAAATGCCAGCAGAATTTATATAAGCCCCCGGTAACCACTGCCCTCCAGGAAAAGAACTATGCTCACATAATATACACGACGGGGACACGGAAAATGATATATGTAGCTCCTCAAACACCATTTTCCAAAAAACCTGTGAAAGAGAAAGATGCATATATAGTAAATACTACATCTCAGATGAACTGAAACTTTAAAGGCTAAGAAATATCAGGATGTTATTAGTACCTCAGGGTTCGAGACAGAGAACTCCTGAAGGTTAGAGAAACTCATGATTGGATCTTTGTATTTTGAGCCAAGCAACTCCTTTCCCCGTCTCTTTAGTAGCTGGCCAATGTTTGTCAAAGCAGCACTCTCTCTGATGATTTGAACCAATCAAACAAAATTGAATTTCAAGAAACATATATAAATCTGAAGAAGAAAAACATGAATAGCAAAGGAAATTGTCACTAAGTATTTCTTTGTAATGAGTTATTATTGGGTTTGAAATCATTAAAATACAGATAAAATAAGAATCGCATGGTATGCGTACTATGTCATGTTGCTATATTTCAGCCCATTGTCAATGTCTCATGACTCTCACCACTGCTGACTCTTATATGTCAGTAGACCAAACTCCACATTCTCCATGTTTCTCATGTTTAATGGAAGTTTTCAGCCTAGTGTTGAGAGCAGCTTATGATTCTTTACACCTATCACAGGCAATGACATTATTGAAGGCGGAAGGCTTCCCCTATAAGCATATCCTCCGTTGATGCAGCTCTTCATCAGTTGTCTATAGTCTAAGTTAACAGATCAATAGGAAAGAGTGGAAAGATTCAACTTATTAATGATTATGGAGCTACAACTATCAGAAAAATGAATAATATGGTTTTCTCATTTCAAGCATTGGTAGAGAGAGACAAAAAAGAAATGAATAGAAGCATCCCACTGTGTAATTAATAGGATGCATTCTTCTGTTCTCAATAAAAGATTTCCATTTTCTTGTCTCTATGTAACAAAACCTTCTCCATGACTCCCCATGTTTTTAGATGCACTTGTTTTGTTCAGGATTTGTCTTCTGGTTAGATAAGTTATCTCCTAGATTTATAAAGTGTGTATTCATTGGGTATTTTAGAACACAAAAAGGATACCGGTGCTATAATCCCTCCACCATGAAGTATTTGGTATTTGCTGATGTCACATTCTTTGAGTTTGTTCCATATTTCTCTACACAGGTTCATGTCACCATATCTGAGACTGTTCCTCCTTCACTGTCAGTACCACTACTGTTTCGGTGCCGCTAGGAGAAACTAAAGATCCACCTGCATCAAAGCCAGTTCGAAATTTCAGATACGTCTACACTCATCACCAAAAGGTTCCTACCTCTTAATCAATTCTAGCTAATCCCTCTCCGGTAGACAGTCCTCCTTCACCATCAGCTTCTCTCTCTGATCTTGATATTCCTATTGTCCTTTAAAAAGGTATATGGTCTTGCAATGATCACTCTATTTATAATTTCGTCTCTTATGGTCACCTAAATCTCACTTTTCGCCAGTTTGCTCTCTGTCTTCTGAGTCTATACTCATGTCTTATACAGAGCCTTTATTGGTACCTGCCTGGAAACAGAGTATGGATGAGGAGATGGAAGCTCTTGCTTCTAGAGAAACTTGGGAGTTGGTTTCAGCACCAACAGATGCGGTAATTGGTTGTCGCTGGGTCTTTACCCTAAAGTACCGCCCAGATGAATCAGTGGATAATAGATATAAGGCCATGCACGTGGCCAAGGGTTATACTCAGACATATGGCATCGACTATTTTGAGGCGTTCTCGCCTGTTGCCAAGATGAACTCTATCAGGATTCTGTTCTCTATTGCTGTTAACTTGTCATTGCCATTGTTCCAGCTGGATGTAAAGAACTCCTTATATTGGGATCTTTAGGAGGAAGTGTACATGGAGCAACCTCCAGGTTATGTTGCTCAGGGGAAAACTAAAGTCTGTCGTCTAAAAAAGGCTATATAGGGACTCAAGCAGAGTCTAAGGCCGTGGTTTGAGAAGTATAGTCTTACCATTTCTGGTACTGGCTTTCGCAGATGTCATTCAGATCACTGTCTTCGTTCAGCGCACAAGGTCTGGCATTATAGTTCTGGTTGTTTGTGTTGATGATATTTTACTGATTGGGAGTGACTCAGCTGGGATAGTGGAGATTAAGATGTATCTCAAGCATCATTTTGTGACCAAGAACATAGGACGTTCAAAATACTTTCTGCGAATTGAAGTTGCACATCAAAAACACAGTGTACTTCTTTCTCAGCGAAAGTATGCTCTAAACCTTCTAGAGGAAACAATATTTTTAAGATGCAAGCCTGCTAATACACCAATGAAAGTCAATGTGAATTTATAATTTGATACAGTCATACACTTGATGATCCAGGAAGATATAGAAGATTGATTGGGAAACTAATCTATCTTGCGGTAACTATGCCAGATATAACTTTTGTTGTAGGAGTTCTGAGTAGATTCATGGATCAGCCCAGAGAAACCCATTGATTAGCCGCGATAAGGGTTCAAGAGTTGTCCAGGAAAAAGGGTTAGTGTATAGGAAATATGAACATGTACGCATTTCTGGATACTCTGATGCAGGGTATACTGGTGATCGAGGGATAGGAAGTCTACTACTGGCTATTGTACTTTTGTTGGAGAAAATCTGGTGACTTGGAGGAGCAAGAAACAAGATGTGTCTCGCTCAAGTGTTGAACCTGAGTATAGAGCTATGGCTCATACGGCATGTGAAATGGTGTAATTACAAAATTTACTAATGGAGCTTGATTTCAGATAGCCTGAACCCATGTCGATGCATTGTAATAATTAGTCTGTCATCTATATTGCCCAGAATTCAGTGTTTCATGAGAGGACCAAACACATTGAGATCGATTGTCACTTTGTCAGAGATGCTTGGATCAAAAAGGTGGTTATGTTCCAATTCACACCATCTTCGAAGTAGTTAGCCGATTTACTTACCAAAACTGTCTCACCTCAGATGCTTTCTAATCTTTGTAACAGACTGTGCATGTTGGATATCTATGCTCCAACTTGAGGGGGAGTGTTAGGTTAAGTCATTAGTATTTGGGTTATTGGGTTATTGAGCGATTACCTACATTTACCCATATACCCTTCTTGTCTTCTATATATCTTGTAACTCTTTTTCATCAAATATACAATCTTCTTTTAGGGTTACTATTTCTCTACAGACTGGAACAAAATGAATCGGATGGCGTGTGGCGTCATCAGATCATGTTTGACACAAGATCTGAAATATCATGTGATGAACAAGACTTCTTCGAGAAAGATTTGGGAGACCTTAGAAGGCAAGTACATGAGTGGCACCATCAAGAATCGCTTGTACCACTTCCAGTTGGAAAGGGTATTTCTATTGGTGAGCACATAAACAACTACATGAAGCTTCTTGCAAATTTAGCTAACGTAGAAGAGGTGATTAAGGACGGAACAAGGCATTGATTATATTGAATTCTCTTCCAGATGAGGAGTACGAGACCTTTGTTCTAACCTTGATTAATAGCAAAAAATCACTTAGCTAATCAGCAGCTGCTCTTGTGAACCATGAGTCAAGGAAGAAAGATAAACAATATTTTATTAGCACATCAGCGAGGCATTGATTGCAAGAAGAATTGATTCCAATCATCGGAAGGGCAAAGGAGATATTGGTAAAACTGATAATTATCAATTGGAAAATAATAAGTGTACTTTCTGCAAAGAGGAAGGACACAGGAAAATTGATTATCTAAGGCTCAAGGAGTCAAAATCAGAGGCTAATATCGCAATGACAGATAGTAATAATTTTGACTCATCTGTATTTTCACTTTCTATCACCGTATTGTTTAATATTCAGATGTATCTGAGTGGATTTTGAATACGGGTACTACCTATCACGCTTGTTCCGAATGAGAGTGGTTTACTAGTTTTGAAAAACTGATGGAGGCTTGGTGTCGTTCGATGACGGTCGCACATGCCATATAGAAGGGATAGGTACAGTTCGCACTAAGTTGTCAGATCGGACGGTGAGGGAGTTGAAAAATGTGAGGTATGTATCTCAGTTGAAGAAGAATGTGATTTTGATCGGAGCTTTGGAGGCACAAGGCCTGAGAGGGACTCTTGGAGAAGACGCTCTCAAGATATTCTGTAGCTCATTGGTTGTTCTGAAGAGCATTCGATGCAACAACTTATGCTACTTGAAAGGGTAGTGCAGTTACTAAAAATTGGGCAGCTTCGGAACATTTGGATGGCAATTCTACCAGATTATGGCATTCGAGTCTGGGACATGGTTTAGATTTTTTGCAAGAATTATTGGAAGGTGCATTCACCTGCAATTTGGAGTCCTGTGAGCATTTTGTTCGGGACAAGGAGACAAAGGTGAAATTTGCATCGCTATTCACTGCACGGAGGGTCTTCCTGATTTAGTTCACATGAACGTTTGGGGACGTACCAAGAAGGCATCACTTGGAGATCATCGATACTTTATCTCTTTTGTTGATGATTTCTTTGGGCATTTTTGGGTATATACTCTATGAGACATATATTTGAAGTTCTACATTGTTCGTGAAATGAAAGATGTTGATGGAGAAACAGACTGGTAGGAAAATCAAAGTGCTCCAATTTAATAATGTTAGTGAGTATAAGAGAGATTAGTTCCTGCGATTTGGCCAGAATAATGGTATTGATATGCACTTCACAGTTCGAAAACAGATTGGGGTGCCTTAGGAGTTAAATTGTGTCTTGATGGAGAAGGTTTGGTCTCTGTTGTCTAATGCGCAATTAGACAAGTTGTTTTAGCATGAGGTTTTGATTTATGCTAGTCATCTCATGAATAGGTAGTCATTGTCTGCGATAGGAGGTAAAACTCTTTTGGAAATATGACCAGGTGAAATTGCTCAAGACTATGATTTGTTGAGGGTACTTGGATGTCCGCCTGCTTTCATGTAAAAGAAGTGGATCCTCGAGCAAAAAAGTGTGTTTTTGAGTGTCAAAAAAATTGAAAGGCTACAAGTATGAGACAGGAAAAACAAGAAGTTTGTGTTGAGCAGTTATGTCACATTCGATGAGGCTTTAATGTTGAGGCTAACTCTCAGCATGTGAGGAGTATGAAGACCAACGCGGTATCGCAACGGGTAGAGGATGATGCTACTCCATATTCTCCAGTTGGTTCAGTATCATTTGGAATCTCATCAAATGTGACACCAGTGGAGATCATGCAGTCGGTTGGGATGTTAAACATGTTGAAAAATGTTATTGATTTGAATGCAGCTAAAAGAACCAAGAAGAATTCAAAAGTGGGTTGTGAAAAAGTGTGGATTTCAAGTTGGTGAGAGCTCAAGATGAAGATCGTTGTTCTCCATGACGATTGTGATGATGGGATCTATATGACTCGGCCAGTTGGGTTTATTGATGCAGATTTGATTTCAGTTGATGATTGAGCTTTTTGAAGCTTGTTTAGAATGAACTATGTATGGTTTGATCCGTTGGACAGGGAGTACATAGGTAGCCTTCATGGTGCAACCGATTGCTAAGCTGAAATTGATTATTCGTGGTATTCGGCTCAGATTTGAGAAATCTTCACTGAGTGAAATTGTAGGGGAGAATAATAAATGGAGTTTTTTAACTCAGTTAGAGTTAGAGAGAAAGGAGCAAGCACAGAAAGAGAATCAAAAATACAGGACCCACTTGATGCTATCGGCAAACCTAGGATGAATTTGGTGTCTTCATAAGAGTTGTAGGAAGATCTTTCTAGTGATTTCTGAATCATCGAATTCCGATAACAAAGGAAGAGAAAATTAGAGAGTTATATGGTTAGTTTGTTTGAAGGAATTTTACGGCAAATTGCGTAAATTCTCTGGTTGATCATCGGATCAGTTTGTAACTCTGTAACTCAGTTGATTGAATAAGATCTTCTCCTTTCTGTTCCGAGAATGTAGGCAAATTGTCGAACCTCGTTAAATTGTTTGCTTTCTCCTTGGTTATTTGTTTTCGTGCTATATTTGTGTTGGTGATTGACGTATGGCATTTGATACTCTGATATTGATCTAGGATTTGGGGATTCCTCCGGACGCCGCGCGCAACATGTCTTCCATTTCTAAAATGTCCCTCTGAGAATCTCCCTGAACACTGTTCTAGCTAGCACAGTCTATGATCTAGAATACATTAAAAAGGAAAAAAAAAAACGAGAGAGAAAGAAATGGATTTATCATTGTTTACCAATAGTAGATATTAATCAAAATGAAGTTTCACTTTCGATAAAAAGTGTCCTAATTAAAATTTGATAAAAGCTCTAATGGCACTGGGTATGCACTGAGAAGAAGATAAGTTCACACAATATATCGTCCTAGGACGAAGGATATCATCTTTGTTAGCAACATACAGAGAGAGATACGAAACAACAAACAAGCAGTCGAGAATGAGAATTAAAGATGACATCTTATCCTCTACAAATCTCTTCCTGAGTCCTTACTTGCATTTTTCACCAGAAATTGACAATAATTTAAGCGACTAAGCTACCACAAACTCAATCAAATCACAAAAATAAAATTATCTCAATCAAATAAACAGCCAAAAGTCGGAGAGATCAATTACTCGTCAGGGAACCAAGCGGGCGGAGTATCGGAGGGGTAATCTTTGTAGCAGCCATAGTACATCAGCTGATGAAGAGCGAAGGGCTGATCAGGGCTCAGGAGTTGCCTCGAGATGCTCCTCCATGCATCGGGAGCACTGCTCCCATGGTCCCGGAGTATGCGGCGGAGCTCACCGTGGAGGCGCTCCGCCTCGTCGGACGGGATTCCGACTGCCGAGATTTGGTCTGCTGTGATCTGGTCGAGAGATCGATAGCTCATAGTTGGCTTCTTCTTTCTTTTTCTTTTATTCGCTTTTCTCTCTGCTGCCAGAGAGAGAGAGTTGAACGATGATTTGCTAGAAGCGGAGACGGATGAGAGCGAGAAGAGAGTGTGACGCGAGAGTCCTCTGGCGCCTGCTCACCTCTGCCTGGTGGCTGGTGCTCGGACTTTTTGTCCTCTGTATTTCATTATTTTTTTTCCTTTTTTAATAAATAACTTATGGGCCGTGGCGTAGTAGTAAATGATTTACTAACAACTACGGACCGGTAAAAATTACGTAGCAGTTACCACTCACTTATAGTGACAAATTTTGTGGATTTGTAATAATATTAATATTAAAAAAAACTTTTTTAAGGGTTAATTTTGTGGTCACACTTACGACTGGTAAAGGTAAAATTTACATACATGTAACTCATTTACAATTGGACGAATTACGGCCAGTACGACAGTTATATGGATCAAGAGCGGACAGATAAAGTTTTATAAGAGCCAGAAAATTTTTTTTTATCGATTTTGATAAATAAAATAACGGCTAAGTGGGCTGTCATCTAAGAAACAGGAGTTGAGGGCCCAAGTCTTTTTACTAGAGGGTCCATATCCATCTTCTTATGAAAGAAAGAAGTAGAACATGTGCGGTAGGTGGCCGGTGGCCCCCAAAACGTCACTTTCCTAACTAATATGATAATATGATTCTATGCACACGTCCTCAAATTGCAGGATGCAAAGATTAACTACAAGAATGCGTCTTTTGCCGTCATTGTCACTTGGGCCATCTTGCAGGGCTTTTCGGTCTTCGAGCCCAATTAATCCTTTCCACAGTGGTGGACATTCTAGGCCAGCGGGACCATTTGTGAAGCCCAAAAATATGGGTGTTTTTTGCGAATGGGCCCCTTCAAGTTAAATCCCCATCTCGTTGCTCTGATGGCCCAAGAATCCTTATGGACTTTGAACGCCCTCGTTCTCCTCTGACCATACTTGAGGGTGCTCAGGGTGTGTGTGTGTGTGTGGTGTGTGTGTGTGTGTGTGTGTGTGTGTGTGTGTGGGGGGGGGGGGGGGGGGGGGGGGGGGGGGTGGTTGGGTTTGGTAAGGCGCCCAAACAACCACCATCATCTTCCGATGTATCCCACGCTGATGTGGTTCCTAGGGTCAAGGCGGCGGTTATTGTGACAAAGCCGATTGTGTCAGAGGTCGATTAGGGGTTTTCCACTCCACTGAAAGTTCTTGTCAAGAGGAAAGGTAAGGAGTGTGCTGATCTCCGAAGTGACATGTTGCAATGATGCTTGAGTTGAACTCCAAAGGAACCAAATTGGGAAAAAAATCCAGAAATTCTCGCCTTAACAGCTTCCCTCATCTGGCTGCATTTAATAATCCTGACCTCGACATTGAAGACTTGGACGAAGAACTGAAGCGCTGGTTTTGGACGGCCTCTACTTACTTGACTATTTTGAAAGGTCTGTTTTTTGTGTTTTTCTTTTGTTTTCCTTTAATTTGTAATTGACTAGCAAAAAAAAGGGTGCAAACAGATATGGATAATTTGCATGGTATACGATTTTATATTCGATTTTTGAATGCAGGTATCTGTATATATCCGTTTAAAATATAAATATGGATATGGTAATGATAAAATTATTTGACGTATTAGAATAGATATTTGAATATACCAAATATATACAAATATAATTCAAATAAAATTGGTACTAGATGATGTGATATTCTGGTTATAAAAACTATGACTGTGTCATTTTTTTGTAGTTTTAATATTTTTTTCATGTATAGAGTACTAAAATTAGGAGTAAACTCATTTTTTCCTTAATTTTTCTTTTCGTACTCGCTAATATCTATGGCAAATATCTGAATCTGAACCGAGTCCGCATCGAATTCGTATCCAACAATTATGATTAGTGGGTTAAGATATCCATATTTGAATATGTATTTGCTAAAGAAAACAAATCTGGATATGAGAATGCATATATTCACTTCGTATCTGATCTTTTTACACCCCTAGTCTTTGAGTGCGGTTATTTAAACTCAAAGAAGTGACAAGTAGGCCCATTAGTTAGTAGACCCAGAAAATTAGTGATTAAACCCTCAAATTACCCTAAAACCCTTATATGCCCAATAAATTAGTTTTATTAAGGAACAACCTTCTTCTCTTTCTTTCTTCAATACGATCAAATGAAGGTGCGAGTTGTATGACCTTGTTACAGGGAAATCAAACTCATCTCTGCGGCAGAAAATAAGCTAAAGAGCTATATATAATGTATTCAGTGAGAGTGCGGTTATTTAAACCCAAAGAAGTGATAAGTGGTCTCAAAATAAGTTAAGATTTTATTAGACAGTTTTACTCTCAATTGAAGAGTACAAAAATATAGAATTAAGTTTTCAAATATTATAATTTTACCACGCTAATCAGTTAGCATACCTATGTAATTAGTAAGTACACCCAACCCCTATAACCCTAATTCTTTTTAAACCTCAAAACTCTATCTATTTCTTAACCCATAAACCAAGAAAGTTTGAATTCATTCCTTATAAAAAAAATTTACCCACATTAATTTCCAAACCTATGGGCAAACAATTCAATGCTAATTAGTAGTGATAGGGTATTACTACATCTCGAGCTATGACAAGAAAGATGCAAGATCTTTATAGCTGCTAGCTAGTGGCTCAAGTGATAAGTTTATGCGTACTGTTAACTCCTTTCAGCAGTAATCCTTGCAAACAACTTCCTTGTCCCTAAAGGGATGCTGAAATTTATAACAAGAAATGTTGGAAAAGAGAACCTTTTATAACTGAACAAATCATGGAAAAGCTAAACATAATCTATATTTGAGTATGATGTGTAAAATGTTAATCTGATTGGTTTTATTACTTACTTAATATATTCTATCTAGCTCTTTAGCTTATTTTTTTTACCTCAAAGATGAATGTGATTTCCCTGTAAACTAATAAATTTACTTATCACTTATTTGAATTTAAATTACGGCACTCATTTTGTGTTGTGTGGGGGTTTGGGAGTACTGAAGTATTGGTAGTCCAACTGTACAATACAGCTACTTTCTGGGCTTTCATAGTCAGTTTCAGTCTAGTCATGGTCTGGATTGGGCCTGAATCCATACTAGTTTCAAGAAAATTAGGGACTTCTAGGCCCAAAAAAGAACGGGCCCCAACAAAAGAGGGCCCTTTCTTCTCTTCTTAATATTATACAAGGAAGCTAATAAGTAATAATGTCCACTATCCTGCATCTCTCCTCTTTTGCCGTTTTCTTTTTTTCCAATTTATTTCTTTCTTTATATTTTTGAATGAAGGCTGTAGCCCGAAAGACACTCCTTTTTGTTCTTTCTTCTTCTTATTCTTTTTTAAAACAACCTTGGAACAAAATTGGATTTGGATTGGGCCAGCTCAATCCAATTCTTATGAATTTTTGAAGCCCGGACAAATTAAGTTTCTCCGCTTCTGCTCCATATTCAAGTTGACCTTAACTAAGAATGGACAATTTTTAAAAAAAAAAACTCTTTTTCTAAAAATAATTTTAAAAATAGACTTATCTTAAAAATATTTTCAAGAATAGACCTCTGACAAACCATCTCAGCGCCACATCGGTCCGGCCCGCTAGCGTGGTACTGGCACTGGTGTGGGGGCGGTTTTTGGTTCAGCCGGGATTGCCAACCTGAATTTTTTGGGGATGTATTCACTCCCACTCGATCGGGGTTGTCAACCTCGGCTGCACGATATATATATTTTTTGAATTTTTTATTTTTTATTTTTGGCTCAAGTGGTGTTGCCAACCTAGACTGAACCATTTTTCATTTTTTTAAATGTTTGAAAAGACCTTCCCTCCAATTTTCAAGTGAACAAAGTTCACTTGACCTCATGCATGCATGAGATCAAGTGATTCACGTGAGCTCGGGTTTGACAACTTCGACAAAATAAATAAATAAATGGCTTACAAGCGGCTCATCATAAAAAAATGAAAAAAAATTAACTTTGGTCAAGAGAACTCAAAAGAAAATATTATAATTAATCGGGAGTGGCAACTCCGATTGAGCGAATACTTCCCAACAAAATTTGATTTGGTCAGAATTGACAAATCCGGTTGAACTAAAAACTGCCTCCTCGCTAGCACCAATGCTATGATGGCCGGCAGCTCAGAGGTGGCAATGACGTGGTATGCCACAGTTCTATTCTTGAAAATATTTTTGAGATGGGCTTTTTTTGAAATTATTTTTAGAAAAATAGTTTTTTTTTTTTTTGAAAAATTACCCAATAAGAATTAGTTTTGATGGATCCTAGCTTGGCATCCTTGACGAGCTAATCAAAGGAGCAACAGAACAAAACGGAATTTTATGACCAGTGAGATTTGATTGCAATCTAAGTGTGCATTAATTGACACAAAATCGTATTTTAGATCTTTCAGATAATTTATTTTTATATGTTTCTTGCGCGAAGGTAATTAAACCCGACTATTGATCCGTAAAAATCACAGAAACTAGTTGTTGCTTTCATTAGAATAAGGAACCAACATTTAGTGCATTATTCATATAACCATAAAATAATTACCATCAAGTCATTATCAAGCAACTGATGATCTGCTCAGTGTCTGATGCAGTCCCTGTCTCACCCAAATCATTGGAACTCCATTCCGACAAAATGTCATCATATCTAGACTCAATAGTTTAACTACAGTCAATCAATTGTGGATCATTGAACCCAAATAATGATTAGTGGCATATCAAGAATAAACCCTCATGTTAGGGACATGCTATGAGACTTCCACCTCTACTAGAAGCTACATGCATTAAACTACTGTAGAGAATAATAAGATAGCAAACAGAGAACAAACACACCACTGTCATGACCTCAACATTATAAGACTCTGCAACATTAATGGACTCAAAGAAGAAGAAGGAGATGGGCATAAATGGAGAAAAGTTCATTGGAGTGAGGCAGAGGCCTTCAGGGAGGTGGGTGACCGTGATCAAAGTGTCGTCGCAGAAGCTAAGGCTGTGGCTGAGGATCTATGACAGGCCTGAGGAGGCTGCCAGGGCTCATGATTTTGCGGCGAGGCTGCTGAGAGGGAGGAATGCAAGGACTAACTTCCCCTTGATGAATGAGAGCAGTGTCATCCAAATGCCCTTGAGGAATCCCAGGCTGCATCAGCTTGTTCAGTGTGAGCAGTTGAGGAAGTTTTAAGATATTGATCTGTTGTAGGGACTGATGTACAAATTTCAGGTACCCTGTTGGATGTATAAATGGTAGTATGATGCCTATTTCTCGAGACACTACTAATCAAAGGTTGCTTATCTAAATTTAGTACTAACCAAAAAACCATCATAAGAAATCACATATTTCTCTGTTCCTGTTTAAAGAAAATCAATGTCACATAATTTCCTGGTTTTCTTGCACTCGGAAAAAATTCAGTTCCGAGAATAAGGCTGTTTGTTAAAAAAGACTACGAAAAATTGTTCAAATGAGCTGCAAGAGGAGGAAGAGCACTGCAACCATTGTCGCAGTCAACAACAGAACAGAGGGATGGGCAGGAATCCAGTCTGCATTCATATCTTACAGACATGGATACGAAATCAAATACCAAGACATATTACATTATTTGTTTAATTGCGACGAAACAAACATAGAAAAGGAATTATAAATGAAAAATAAGCACTAATTCTATAGTGTTTCTCAGAAAAAAGAAAAAGAAAAAGAGGTGTGATCCAATAATCTGTTCTTAATTAAGTTTTATAAGAATAACACAAATATAAAAGAATATTCACGATCCACAGTTAGGGGGAAAGAACCTAGAAATACATTGTTCGGCATATATCTGCCAGCCATCTCTTCATCGCGGAAAAAAAAGTATATACCAATTAAACTGTGATCAATTAAAAGAATGAGTATTCACCGATGATAATGAGCCCACGCGCGTAAGGAGGCTATCATTGAGTGCCAGATACTGAACAATATCATCAGAGAACTGTAGCAACAAATTCTAAAAGAATGTAGGAAAGAGAGAACAGCATCTTCACACTTCTGTTAACTTTGGATTTGAGGCAATGCTTTCTCTAACATAGCGGTCTTCTTGAACATCAGTATCCAATGGTCTTCTGCATACTGCCTCACCTGCTCACCAAAGAGAGATCACATTGTCAGTAACAAATCTCGAAATAAAAAAAGTTATAAAAAGATATGCCAACATGAAAAAAGAAAAAGATTTAGTGTCCAGCCAAGATGTAAACACTTTTTTCCACACTTGTACATATGTTGATAACACCATGATTTAGAAGTTTGTTGTTTACTCATAGGATTTTCTTAATACAATGATTTTTTCCCTATTCTTTTATCACAAAATGAGGACTTTTTCAGTGGTCCAGAGTCTAAAATCACGTATCTATGCAGCACAAAACACTTCTATCATAAAGCCATATCATTTCGGAAACATATCAGACACGCATATCGTGTGTATTTTAAAAATTTGTCACATGTTGTTGTATTGTGTCCATGTCCATGGCCACAAATAAACAAAAAGATGCTTCATAAAACATTTTTTTTGGAGAGAATGGATACATATGGGTTTTCTCATGTCAGGGAAACAAAAATCAACTCAAACAATAGAAATGGTTGTGTACAATCCTTCATTCTAATATTTCATGATTAACAGGGAAAGAGAATGAATTCAAGCATTAGTGATTAAAGCACTGAGATGAATTTACCCGCTCCTCTGTCATTCTGGAAAACCCAATCTTATTTATCCAAATTGATTGTGTATTTCATCCGCGGGGAGAATGAGAAACTTCACCTTTAACCTAATCAGCAACTGTTCAACTATCGAAAGAAGGGCCTGAAAGTAACCTGCAAAACCATATCAAACATGTATTATTGGCAACACCTCTCTCATCAAGAACATTCAAGGCATTCAAATAAAAGCACTTGGACCACAAAGCAAAGGGTGGTCATACTCCACATTTCTCTTAAAAAAAGAAAAGAAAAAGAAACAAAAAGTGACTTCTAAAGGAATTATTTCTAGATTAAAAGAAATCCAAATTTAATTTCATCATTGAGATTGACAGGCTGAGATCACGTGATGGCCTGACCTTTCCTCGGCATTCTTTAGCTGTTGCAACCAAAGGAAGTTCTGCAACATCCTGGCCAAATACCCTGAGAAGTCCAGCTGATACAACTTCCGAACTGACAGTCAACATGCATGGAAGTTAGTAATTTCTATCAATAAGCTTTATACCATTCAGTTAAATTCGAGTAAATGTCATGGCCAAGAGCAGGACAAAAAAATTGCCACTGGCCTCTAGCCAGTTTGACAATAAGGATGGAATTAATTCAACCATTAAAATGATTACTAAAAGAAATGAAGTATATGGAGAAAAATATAAGCAGAGAATTGTTAAAAGATCTACAGGACTTGAAGTATTGAGTCAAAGGGTATTACTTCTTGGTTATAACTGCACAGTACATTCCTCCATAATGTTGCTTAGCCAACTCTCGTCTGTAAAATGACCAAGTCATATAGATTTATATCAGATGCATTACAATAAATGTAATGTATGCAAAAAAGAATGAAGAGGCCATTCTCATAGCACTACAATGTAACCAGATATGTCGATGAGAATTTACCCTTCAACCATAGCAGGTATCAGATCATAACCTTTCTCAATTATAGGGCCGAATGCTTCCTGAGAGTAGTAAACATATGAAGTTACAAAGGTAGTTTTCTAAATTCATTTTTTGCCCCCATATCCAAAATATGCCATAGTAGAGGAAATGGACAGAATAAATCTCTTCAACAGTACAGAATACATGTATAAAAATTAATGAAACTTGCAATTTGAGAATTCTTTGGCGATATACGAGAATAATATTGCCAAAGAAGTTTAAACAATGAACAAATTTTCTTTCACATGAAGTAAAGGCTCGAAGCAGAGGAGACTTCTAGGTGAGAGGTTGGCTCCAAACCAGCTCAATGACAAATGGCAAAGATGATATAAATTGTTATAACATTAAAATACTTGTCATTAGAGAAAATATTTCCTAACAAATATCCAAGAAGTTACTTCCAGAAGAAATCTGTATGGCATTTATCCTGTGGGAACAAGCTACATACACACATACTACCTAAGTGTTGCTTGCATATGTGTAGGTGAACAGATATTAAGAACCGAAAGTGTTTGGATCACAACCAAGTGGATGGATCAAGAATTTGTACGCCCAAGACGTAGGCTAAGCAAAATTTCTTTTTTAGTTGTCCAATTTTTTCCCTAGTTTGATGCACAGGAAATAATAATAATAAAAATAATAATAATCAAAGTAATTGATTTTTTGTTTTTAGCCATGTAGATCAACTTTAACAGAGTGAATTTTCATTTGAATAGTCTGACATTGAATTTGAATGGAAAGGATTCAACTCCAAATATCTGGGCCATAAGTTAAAGAATATCAATACCAATGTAGTGACAAAAACTTCTCTGAAAAATAGGATATGCTGGTATGGGCCCCACATATATAATAAAAAGCCATGAGTGTTTTTTTAGCAAAAATCATTCACCAAAATAAACAAAACAGTCAAGGAATAATTAATTGCTTAAATAAAACTTACTTGAAATGTTGCAGTTGCCTTTGAAAAGAGCATTTCATTATGAGTCTTGTGTGTCCCACTTAAAAGTTGCCATTTCAGTTCAGCTTCATCTGCACTTGTTAAACCTCTTTCTTCAGCCCTCTTCTTTAGTCTACTCAGTACTGATCCATGAATATTATACGGTGAATTCAAGACAAAGTGTTCTAAACCCTGATGGACTTCTTTACATTTTACAGAACATAACCAGCTAAACCATGGCAAGGGCCTTTCCTGTATCATCAAAAGATATCTCATTAATACTTCAGAGCATGCATGTGAAATCTGCCTTGTAGAATCAAAACAGAAGAGCACAGCTATTTGCTTCTTACCTGTAAATCACATATGTCATGATCCTTTAAGCAACCAACATGATACAACTTCTCACACTAAAGGGCAGGTGGGGGGGGGGGGGGGGGGGGGGGGGGGATAAGAAAAAGGGAATCAGTTCAAGGATTTGTAAGGATCTCGATAGTTCAAAATAAATAAATAAATAAATAAATCAAAGAGCATACCTGGCCACAAAATATAAATGATTTAGAACCAAATTCTTTTCCCATTTCAAAGGCGTCATCCCTATATAGAATATGCCATACAGTTAAAAATATTATATAAAAAATGCAAAATTGTAATGTAGCTGCACAAAAATTAATCAGAAAAAAAAACTAAAATCATTGAAATATAAACAGCTTAGTTGAGTTAAAGGAACATGAAATCTGAAAAGCCTACTCGCAAAGGGTGCAACAAACATCTTTTGGGTGTTTTATTACACGTTTCCTGCCAAAATTAATCGGTTTGGTAGCAACTGGAGACCGTACTTCAGAAGTTGTTCCAGACTCAAAAATGTGTTTGCAGGAGAGACAATGAAATTCACTATCTGTGTCAGGGGTGCCCAGTAAATCCAAGCAATCTGCATTAAAGTCACGGGATTAGGAGATAGAATGTGCGTAAGAAATTTTAAGACAAAGATGTTTAAGAATAGTGACATCTATTATAAAGTAGAGTAGAAATAATCAATTAGATTATCACCACACCCGCAAACTGGTTTAGATAATATCATAACTTTGAAACTACTCAGCAATGAGCAAACTGTTGATGTGTCTTGAATAAAAACAAGAACATAGCCCGTGTGAAAGTTCAAGCTATTGTTTTATAGCTTGCCATTTTTGACTAAATGGTAGCTTGTCATTTTTGACTAAATGGTGGAAACATAATTAATGGCCTACTATTCCACCTAATGGCTTGTCTCTAAGAAAAATGTGTGCAAGGATTGGGATGAAGTAGTTCGGCACTTCTTTGCTCATAAATAGGCATCACATTGTATGGGATTTAGAAGCAAAGAAGAGAGAATGATAGAGTGTAACAAAACATTGTAACATCCTTTCCTTTCTCTTGTCATTTATCTTCTTTCTGTTAAGTCCTAGTGAGTTAGGTTTCATTGGGTTTGAGTTAAAGTGATGTTAGAGTTGTAATCTCTTGTATTCTCCTCTCTTGATTAGTGAATTCTATTGTTGTCTTCTTCCGTGGACGTAGGTCATATTGATCGAACCACGTTAAATCACGGTGTGCTGTCCTCTTTGTTTCTATTAGATTATAGTTGCTATCTGTTTAATCTCTACTTGCAGTTGCCATCTCTTGTATTATAAGCTCACTGCTTCAACAAACTGGTATTAGAACTAGTGTTATTTTCTTGTGGGTTTCGAGATGACTTTGGCGAAATACAAATTAGAGAAATTTGACGAGAGGAATAACTTCAGTTTGTGGAGAGTCAAAATGTGGGCTCTCTTGGTGCAGCAAGACTTGTTGAAAGTCTTATCCGGTAAGAACAAGTTATCACAATCTATATTCGAGGATGAGAAGGAAGAACTCGAGATGAAGGTACATAGTGCCATATAACTTTGTCTAGCCGGTGAAGTTTTGCGAGAGGTTACCGATGAAGATACTGCCGCCCATTTGTGGCTCAAATTAGAGAGCCTGTATATGAACCAATAAGCTCTACTTGAAGCAACACCTCTTCACCCTTCGCATGAAGGAAGGTATGCCAATTAAAAACCACTTAGATGAGTTCAATAAAAGTCTCATGGATTTGAAAAATATTGATGTTAGAATAGATGAAGAAGATCAAGCTCTCATCTTGTTATGCTCACTGCCTCCTTCCTTTGAAAATTTTGTTAATAGTATACTTTATGGTAGAGATACACTTTCTTTATATGATGTCAAATCAGCCTTAGACTCTAAGGAGTTAAGAAAGAAAGTGTTAGTTGTACGAGTGAGGATCAAGCTGAAGTTTTGTTCATTCGTGGTCGTACAGAGAAGGGTAAAGAAAAATCTCGAAAAAAATCTAGATCTAAATCTGGGTCAAAAAAATATTGAGTGCCACTATTGTCATGAGTTTGAACACTATAAAAAAGATTGTTTTAAGCTCAAAGAAAAAAGAAAAAGAAGATATTAAGAGAAAATCTCAAAATAAGAAATCTTTAGTTGTTAGTGCTGCAGATGAAGCCTCGATATCATATGAGATTCTATCAGTTACCGGTTTTTATGTCCGTTCACGAGATGAGTGGGTTCTTGATTCAAATTGTTCTTATCACATATGTCCCTACAGGGACTGGTTTTGACCTACCAGCTAATTGACAGTGATAATATTTTAATGGGAAATAACATGCCCCACAAGATAATTAGTATTGGGTCAATTAAGATTAGGATGCACAACAATATTGTTAGAACATCGAGTAATATTCGGCATGTGCCGGATTTGTAAAAAAATTTAATTTCTTTGGGCACCCTTGACTCCAACGGCTATAAGTTTTCAGCTGAAGGTAAAGTTTTGAGAGTTAATAAAGGCTCTCTTATTGTGATGAAAGAAAAAAGTGAATACCCTTTTTATCCTTCAAGGCAGCACGGTGACAGGTGTTCGCTGTGTCAATGTCAGAGGACTCAGACTTAAAGACCACTCGTTTGTGGTATATGCAGTTAGGGCCTATGAGTGAGAGAGAACTACATGTGTTGAGTAAGTGCTTTGTGGCTAAACAGGAAAGCTTGACTTTTTGTGAACATTGTGTTTTTGACAAACAACATAGAGTTTCTTTTGGTACAGGTGTTCACAGGACTAAAAACACCTGAGACTACATCTATTCAGATATTTGGCGTCCCTCTCAGGTTCCATCGAAAGGTGAAACTAGTTATCTTCTGATTTTAATTGATGATTATTTCAGAAAGTTTGTGTGTATCCTCTCAAGCATAAGAGCGATTATTTGCCACCTTCAAGTAATGGAAGGTTATGATCAGAAAACAAACATAAATAAGGTGAAGCGTCTCAGGACCGACAATGAAATGGAGTTCTGTTCCATGGATTTTGATCAATTTTGCAAAAATAAAGAAATTATACGGCATCTTACATTTCGATACACACCATAACAGAACGAAGTTGCAGAAAGGATGAACAGGACACTGTCAGAGAGAGGTCGGTGTATGCTCTCTAATGCTGGTTTATCAAAATAATTTTGGGCCGGGGCAGTAAATACAACTTGCGATTTGGTAAATCGGTCTCTCTTTACAGCTATTAATTTTAAGATTCCTGAGGAGATATGGTCTGGTACCCCTACTAATTACTCTCATTTATGAGTATTTGGTTACCCTACTTATTTTCATGTAAATGCTGGTAAGCTTGAACATAGGGCAAAGAAAGGTATATTTCTTGGTTATGCTACTAAGGTAAAGGGATACAGGTTTTGGTGTCCTGACCCTAAGTCACTTAAGTTTGTTATTAGGAGGGATATTATTTTCGATGAAAATTATATACTTTAACTGAGAAAGGAGCCTGTTGTTGATATTATAGGTTTAGAAGAGGAAGTAAGCAAGCAGGTGAAGCTTGAGAGTAAAGTTACAGAAGGAGTGCAAGAGAGCACACACGTTGAACCAGTTAATGATGCTCAAGATTCAACTTTGGGTGAAGATACACCTCAAGAGCAACGGTACAATATTGTCACAGGGAGATCAAGAAGGCAGATTCATCCACCTAAGTGATACGCCTATGCAGATATGGTCACTTATGCTCTAAGTTGGGCCGAGTCTATTGAGATTCCTGAGCCTTCTACATATAAGGAGGCTATTATTTCTAGTGAAGCTGCAAAATGGACTGTTGCTATAATTGAAGATAGAATCTCTTCACAAGAATCAAACATGAGAGTTAATGAAGCCTTCTAGGGGACCAAAAATTATTGGTTGCAAATGGGTCTTCAAGAAAAAAAAGAAATTCCTGGTGCTGAGTCTGTAAGATACAAAGCACGCTTGATAGCCAAAAGGTACAGTCAGACAGAGGGTATCGACTTCAATGAAATATTCTCACCAGCTGTGAAGCATACCTCTATCCGCATGTTGCTAGCCATAGTTGCTTTATTCAATCTGAGCTCGAGCAACTTGATATGAAAACAATCTTTCTTCATGGCGAGCTTGAATAGTAGATCTTTATGCATCAACCAGACAGATTCGTTATTGAAGGTAAAGAAAACCACATGTGCAGGTTAAAAAAATCTCTTTATGGTTTGAAGCAGTCACCTAGGTAATAGTACTTGAGCTAAAAACTTCTCTAAAGTTGATAAGTTGAAAGCTTAACTCAAACAAGAAATTTTAGATGAAAGATTTGGGAGCAGCAAAGAAGATTTTAGGAATGCACATTTACCGGAATAGGCTAGAAAGAAAATCATTCCTATCTCAGAAGAAATATATCGAGAAGGTGTTGAAGAGATTTGACATACTTGATGTCAAATCTGTAAAGACTCCACTTGCTGCTCATTTTGACCTTCAGTAGATTTGTCTCCTCAAATCGATAAAGATGATAAGTATATATCTCGTGTTCTCTATGCCAGTGCAGTTGGAAGTATTATGTATGCTATGGTGTGCACTCGACCAGACATTTCACATGCAGTCAGTGTCGTGAGTCAATATATGGACAAGCTGAAAAAAGTCATTGGTAGGCAGTGAAATAGATTTTGCGATATTTAAAAGGATCTACTAATATCAGTCTAAGTTGTGTCAGGAAAACTAACTCTAATTGCAAAATTGATGGATATTCATATTCAGATTTTGTGGGCGATCTGGATAGAAAGAGACCCCTGACAGGTTATGCTTTCACTCTTTCCAGTTGTGCCATTAGTTGGAAGGCGATTTTACAGCCGACAGTTGCTTTGTCTACTACAGAGCAGAGTATATGACAGTCACAGAGGCAGCAAAAAAAAACTATTTAGTTAAAAGATTTGGTTGAAAATTTCAGCTTATACCAAGGAGTAATTACGGTGTTTTGAAACAGTCAGAGTGCTATACATCTGACGAAGCACCAGATGTATCATGAGAGAACCAAACACATTAATGTCAGGTATCATTTCATTCCAGAAATTAAAGTCAACAATGTTAAACAAAATTGGTATTGTAGATAATCCAACAGATATGATGATAAAACTCGTACCTTCACGCAAGTTCGAGCACTGTCTCAAATTGCTTGGAGTTAAAATTATTGAAGGTTAAGCCTATCGGGGCTAAAGAAGACAATAAGGATTCAAAAGATGCTTGATATAATTCAAGCTGAAGTGGAGAAATTTGTCATTCATTCAAGATAAGGTGAAGATTTGTTGATGTGTCTTGAATAAAAACAAGAACATAGCCATGTGAAAGTTCAAGCTATTGTTTAATAGCTTGCCATTTTTGACTAAATGGTAGATTGTAATTTTTAACTAAATGGTGGAAACATGATTAATGGCATACTATTCCACCTAATGGCTTGCTCCATGATAAATGTGTGCAAGATTTGATATGAAGCAGTTCAGCACTTCTTTGCCTATAAATAGGCATCACATTGCATAGGATTTAGAAGCAAGGAAGAAAGAACGAGAGAGCGTAACAAAATATTGTATTATCCTCTCATTTCTCTTGTCATTTATCTTCCTTTTGTTAAGCCCTAGTGAGTTGGGTTCATTGGGTTTGAGTTAAAGTGAGATTAGAGTTGTAATCTCTTGTATTCTCCCCTCTTGATTAGTGAATTCTATTGTTTTCTCCCGTGAACGTAGGTCGCATTGACCGAACCACGTTAAATTCTGGTGTGTTGTCCTTTTTGTTTCTATTAGCGTATAGTTGCTATCTTTTTAATCTCTACTTGTACATGCCATCTCTTTATTAGAAGCCCATTGCTTCAACACAAACCCTAGTTATCTCGAGTGGTCAGGCAGGGTTCTAATTGCTAGTCCAATTGGCATCCACCATGGAATCTAAATTCAATTTCCAGTCTGCTATTTTGCTTATGGACTTCTGTGACTTCAATTCCACGAACCCCCTCTTCGACCTTGTCATCAATAATTTTATTTATCCAATCTGATAAAAAAAATCTTGCATAGTGATGACAACAGTAACCTATTAGTGGCGCCACAGCCCTCAACCTCACCCTAAGCAATGCCGACCCCCCGATATCAACTCAAACTTCATCAACAATGACCACATCGACCCTCTCATAAATCATCGAACTACAACTACACGCATGACAACGACCAAGAGAGAGGAACAAGGGCTTAACAGACTTGAAACCCAATTCCCCCCACCCTATATATTCACTATCTCGACGATCATCCCACTAACCCAATCCAATTGGGTCAGACCAGATGCTAGCCTCAATGCCCCTACCTGCCAACTGCATTTCTGTCCCCCCCCCCCCACACACACACACACGCACACACACAAACCCCCCACACATACACACACGCATACACACACAAAACAACCACACACATGCGCGCGTGACACACATAAAATGTTCTGATATATTGTTGTCCATAAGTTTCTATGTAATTAGTACAACAAAATGAATTGTATGTCTTCCATGAAAATCCACATTATTATTATTGGATAATATACAAGAATTCCAAATAAAGAAATCATAAGCAAAATTTAAAGGTTAAAAAATTAGAAAAATATATATTTAGTTATAATAATGAAGGTAAAAGGATAAATTGATGCTGGATGATTCAAAATAATGAGAGGTTTGAATGGCATGCACAATGAATTATGTGGGGAAAGAAGAGTTTCAAAAAAAACCTCCATTAATAAACGTCTCACCTGCATGAGCGGCCTTGGCACATCCACTACAAGAAAGCAGTTCTCCTCCACTTCCACAAATTGTACAGATAGAAGCCAATTTTTGACAATTTGACAAAGATTTTGCCAGGTCATGGAGTGAAATCCCACTGGCTGTGAATATGCTACGATAACTGCAAACAAAATGCATTAATTCCCAAAAAAAAAAAAATCAAGTTAAATTTTCTCCTTTATCTATCAGACGAAGAACCTGTAATCTACTGCTTACTTACGGTTGTTTTCTTTGTTCAAACCCAGCATGCTTTTCAAATTTTGAAGGGCTGACCTAGTTGTATAAGAAAATGCGTCAAAATCTCTGGTGTTGTCATATACATGATTAAGGATTAGGTCAAGAAAGTTACCACATCATTACAGCACTGACACTGAATACCATTTTCCCTTTTTTTCCCTTTCAGGATTATCTGCAAAGAAAGAAACACACTTTAGATTGGGAAAGAACAAGGGTTAACAACAAGACAAAGTTTGCTAACAATCCTCCAACCTTTCTGTCTGAAATGTAGAATAACTCAGCTCCATCTTGAAGAGCATTTCCCTTGAAAATAATTTGGTGCAAATCCCCCGTTCTGAACAAAGAAGAGCAGATCAAACTTTATTTTCAACAATAGTGTTTCACTAATGAAATACGAGGGAATGGTGAATACTCATTATCAGAGTTTATAACAGACCTTTTCTTAGGGCCGCCTTTAGCTGCACTACTTCGCTGCACATCACGAACATCAGATTCCAGAAAATTTGATGATCCAGGCAGCCTGGAAAAAATTCAAACGGATGATCGATAGCGTATACAGAGTGGAAGTCATATATCTACCATTACTCATTTATTCAGTATTTGGGTCAAAATTAGAAAATGTCCTTATATAACTTAGTTAAACATTTTAATCACTTGACGTGATAAAAGGGGAAGATCAGTTAGAAATATATAAATCTTTCCTGACCTTTTCCTTCTTTCTGGTCTAGTTTCTGTTGTTGAACTCTTCTGTGTGATAGATGAACCGTATATCATTTTATCTGAACCTGGATTGATATGGCCTTCTTTAGCTAACTCCAAGAAGCTGATGTTGGCATCAATACGTGATGGTGGAATAATATTTCCTTCCATAAGTTGCTGTGGGAAATTGCATGGAACATTGATACTTGAAGGTGTGGCCTTACTGTGTTCTGTAGTTGAATCAGGTGGTCTGCCTTCTTTAGCTAACTCCAAGCTGATGTTAACATCAATACATGCTCGGTTAATATCTCCTTCTGTATGTGGCTGTGGGGAATCGCACGGAACATTACTACTTGGAGGAACATTGATACTTGGAGGTGTGGCCTTGCTCCCTTCTGTAATTGAATCAGGTAACCTGACTTCTTTGGGTAATTCCGAGCTGATGCTAACATCCATACATGATGGGATAATATTTCCTCCTATATTTGGCTGTGGGAAATTGCACATAACATTGATACTTGAAGGTGCGGCCTTATTGCCTTCTGTAGTTGAATCATGTAATCTGCCTTCTTTATCCAACTCTGAGCTGATCTTAATGTCAATACAAGATGATGTGATAATACTTTCTTCTATATGTGGCTCTGGGGAATTGCACATCACGTTGACACTCGAAGGTGCACCCTTGCTGCCTCCTGTGATTGAATCACGTAATCTTTCTTTAGCTAACTCTGAGTGGTTGTTAACATCAATACATGATGATGTTCCCTCAAAAAAATCAATAAATGCTGATGGGATAATATTTCCTTCTATACATGGCTGTGGAGAATTGCACATAATATTGATACTTGAAGGCTCAGCTTTACTGACTTCTGTAGTTGAGTCAGATAATCTGAGAAAAGATTAGAAGAAGATTGGATAAAATTCCTGACACGGGAACAATGAGACACATGATTCTGATTATGAAGAAGATAAATGCACATAGAAAAACAATATTATTGACCAAGCATAGTAAAATATCATAAGCTTTGAAAATGCATTGAATATCAACCATTGATCATTCAGTACTTCAATCAAATAAGAAAAAGTTAATCAAAGCCACCTGACTAAAAAGTTTTAAAAAAAAGGATTTAAAGATTTTGAAACAGGTAATCCCCTGACCTTTTCGTCTCTGTTTTATTTTCCAACATGGAACTCTTGCTGAAAATAGATGTACTGTGTATCAATATATCTAATCCATGCTTGATGCCTTCTGCAGCTGATGAGCTTAAGGAAACATAATTGACAGTTGAAGCTGGATTGACAATACATTTCACAGCATGCGTTGGAGAACTGACACTACTGATACATGAAGTTGCATCAAAACTATCATCATTGAGATCCTTAAAACTATCATCTTACAGAAAATTATCATCTTGCAAATGTTACTCAAATTTTTTTTTTTTTTTACAACTTCTTATGGTGAACAACAGTGATAAAAAGTTACATCTAATGACTTAGAAATCAATCAGCAAAACAAGTTGAATACACAAATTGATGGGGACATCCAACCAGGATCTTGGTGAGTATATCATCGTTGGAGAAGGCGAGTTGCTTTAATTTTGCTCGAATAGTTCAAATTGTCTTTATGTGTTTTCTTTTATTATAATTTTGGTTTTTTTAGTTTTTTTTATTAGTTTTAGTACCACATCGGATGTATTCTGAAAGTTTGATTTCATAAAGCCTATAAAAGGCCTCATGTACTAGTTATGAAGGGATGACTGAATGATTAAATCAAAAGTTTCTAGTTAAAACTCTTGAGATCCAAGTCTTATGATCTTGAGTTCGACGTGAAGCCTAAATCTTATCAGGTTCATGTCTTCTTTTGTGTATCTTTGTTCATCTTTTTCAAACCCTAGTCTTTCCTTTTCATTTGAATTGAAGGCTATTGTGATTCTCATATTTTACATCATTTTAATATCAGAGCCTTAGATTTTTAATCTCCTTCAAATTTTCATATCCCCTTCCTCCTCTTCCTCGCCCTCTCCTTTCTCAAAACTCAACTCTATTCTAAAAAATCAAAAAGAGAAAAGGAAAGAAAAAGAAAAAATGCAATTGTTCATTCATCTTTTCTCTTCCTTCCTCCACCAAAAAAAACGAAACCCTAGTTTTTCAGTCCGTCGTCACTCCCCCTTCGCCTTTGTCGCCGACCTCCGACATCGTTGGCCTTTCCCCTCGTTTCCTATCGCGCCGCCGCTGCACCAACTGTCCTCTTCTCGCGTTTCTGCACCTCCCTCTCCTTCTTCCTCTGCTATTGTCGTGACTGTTCTCCTTCCCCTCTTATCACCGCCGCTACCTTCTCCTCACTGCCTCTACGTCTTCTTGTTCTCCTTGCTACTCCTCTCTCCTTGCCACCTCGTTGTTGACACTCTTCATTACCTCCGTGCATTACCGGTGGTCACAATATTGAGACCGGATCTCGAAGTGGCCTCCCTCACTCGGCTTTCACTGTCGCCCTGACCAATCAATATCGACAACTCTGATATCGTCGACCCTCGACTGTGTCGCTGTGAGGCCTCGCAGTCACCAACTCTCGCAGATCAAGAATCAGAATTGGGCTCGATTCAAGCTTCACAACTCGCAACCCAATCTGACCTAGTTTACTTCTTAAGGCGAATCCAACCCGCTTCGACTGCAACCTGACCCGATAGCAACGAAACCCGACCTGCTAGCACTTATAACTGGATCTGACCATTGTAGCAACCTGAGCCTGACCCGACAGTACAGATACGACCTGATTGTTACAGTACAGGCCCGTTAGAGCAAATCAGACTAGTTTGTAGCCTAAGTTGGGTTTCGAGCTGTTTCTCGTCTATCCGGAATCTGATTCGAGTCGTTCTTTGCATTGTCTCGTGGAAGAGAACTACACATGCACAACCATTAGTAGGACACCGAGGTCGACGTGATTCTCAATCGGTATGTTTCTGATCCCGACCAATTATTTTATGTCTAATACATCTCTGAGTTATTATCGATTTGATTGTTGCCCACCAATCACAAGTGAGATTGTGTGATTTTACTATCTTGTGATACACTAGTTTGATATTGACAATAGAATTTGCTTGTGTAGCATAAATATTTTCGTTAATTTGTTCTTGATTGAGAATTAATTAGTCTATGTATGTTCTTTTGCTAAACTCATCTGTTGCATTATTAGTTTGAATCATTCCTGCCCAACAATCATAACTTGTTGGTGAGCATGAGTTTAGTAATATTATTGTTGATTCCCAAACATTCAAACATATTTCACATGAATTTAACATCTAGTTTAAAGTCATGTTTTCCCTTACCTTTAGGAGAATCTAATCAATCTCCCATCACCCTGATGGATGGGATCGAAGAAGCTCGAATTGTCGCAAAACTCGACATCATGTTGGCTATGCTTCATAACATGATCCAAACCTATGAAACCCAAACCAAAAAAAGAAAAGCGATCTCTAGCTTGTAAACAACCTATGACCGTGCACCCATCAGTGCAACCATATGCCAGGCGTGACCTCTAACCCGCTACTGACCAAAGAACACCAGTGTCTAGACCTTCCCCACCTACCCAATCTCATAGGTCTAGTACCCTTCCACACTCACCTTGATGTTAAGAGCAAGAACGTCGAACAAGATCACAAAAACAAAGGCACAAAAATGAAAATTTTCAAGATTAGCATTGTTTCTAAATGCAATAAGTATCAAGGCTATGGGCATATAGCTATCAATTGTATCAGTTATGTTAAGTTTGTCATTATTAACAGAGTTTTCATTGTATCCCCTGAGTCTGAAAGTACTAGTTCGTCGGGAATCACTCTTGTGATTAAAGAGTTTACTGTTGTTTTTTGGGCTACCGTAGTTGTTGTCCTTACTGCCGCTGCCACAACTATCGCCCATCCTTTCTGTCGACTCCACTACTTGTTGCTCCCTTTTTTCTCCTACTGTTATGACTTGCTCTGGTCGCCACCCCCTTCCTACTCTACTGCTGACCTTTACTGTCGTTGCTTCCTCTAGTCACCACCATCTTTCTATTTTACTGCTGACACTATCCCCTCACTTTTGCTTTATTGTCCACCAATGTCTCACTGCCGATTACACATTACCCATAGAAGAACATTAGTATGGATGTTGTGTTAAGTCTCCTAAAAACTCTTAGGAAACACACTATTGGTCTAGTTTCAGGAGTAAGTATTTCCAACTTGTCACGTTACAGAGTGAATCCCACAGAGCATGCAGAGTTCAAAGAGCAAATTGATTTTAAGTTGTCCAATGATGAAGTTGCCCATAACAAATCTGTTGATAGGACAACAAATGAAAGTCTCATGATGAGATTGCTCATGGTTTTAAGCCTAGATAACTCATAGACCTAATCCCCATAGCTGATCACTATAGAATTTCTGAGTCTGCGTCATCTGTTGCATCACATGTGCATGATTACACAAGAAAATAAGTGATAAGATTGCTCCAAACAATATCAAATATAAGTTATGAGCTGATGTTTGGAACATATTAAAACTTTTAGTGTTGGTGATGTTGAAAAGTTGCATACTTGTAGTGTTGATCCTTTTTAAATCTTGAATAAATTGAACAATAATACTTATGTTATAGATTTTGGTATCAGTTCTACTCTGAATGTTAAAAACTTAGAGGATTACAAGGGTCTTGATTTTATCTTACTAGTTAATGAGCCTCCTTATGAGGCTATTTTTGAGAGCCTTCCTTTCTTTTACTCTAAAATATTTTACCTAAGTGTAACACTTGATCTTAGATGTACGATCGAAATATCAGTACTCGATATAGCGTACGTTCTTGATTTACCTTCCTGGTAATCGAATTGAGCCGATTTCAGTTTCAAAAATTATTTTCTAATATTTTCTCGACTACAGACTGGCTTTACCTCCCTCTCTCAAAGGGGTGCATGATGTATTACATGTGTCTCAACTTCAGAAATATGTGCCTGATGAGAAACATGTTCTTGATTATTCAGAACTGACAGTGAGACCGAATTTAACCTATGAAGTTCAACCGGTGGCAATACTTGAAACAAAGTGATCTCCATAGTTCGAGTGGCATGGGACCCTAATTCCCCGGAAGATTCTACCTGAGAGTTGGAGGAAGAAATTCAGAAAAAGTAGCCTTAACTATTCTCTGACCCTCAGATACTTCTTTATTATTTTTTTCTCTTAGTTGGTTGCATTTCAATATTTTTATCTAAATTTCGAGAACGAAATTTTTCTATAAGGTGGGTAGAAGTGTAACACTTGATCCTAAATGTACATATCGTAGTATCAGTACTCGATATGGTGTACGTTCTTGATTTGCCTTCCTGGCAATCGGATTAAGCCGATTTCAGTTTCAAAAATTATTTTTCAATATTTTAGAATGTTTGAAAATTTCTGAATTATTTTGAAAGAAATCCCCGAAATAGGTGGTGACAGTACCGGTAATTGACTTCATGATTTTTAATTCACAAATAGGATTGAATTTCAAGAATCTATTTTCACATTTTTCTTTAAAATTATATTTCCTATGTTAGGATATTTTTGAAATTTTTTCTGAATTTACTAAAAATCCGGCCAAATCCGGTGTTGACCAGTATCATTGATCGATTACAAGAATTTTAATTTAGAAATCAGACAAAATTTTTAAAATCCGATTTCACATTAATCCTGCGGATAAAATTTTTGATTTTACAGAATTTTTGGGATCTATTCTGACTCAGTCAATTTTTAACCGAATTATTTAATGTTAAATTAAATCTAACACAACTCGAAAATCTTATTTCTTCTTTCATAAGTTAACACTTTCTTTAATTCTCTCCTGAGCTCTCTATTTTTCTACAGAATTCTTAACCAACCTCTTATGATGTAAAAAATCTTTCTCTGTAATTATTTTCATCTCTCTCTCCCTGACTCTCGTTCTCTCTCCTTCCTTAGCCCACAGCGCCGCCACCACTATACCTTCGCGCACTCGCAGGTTGACCACCCTCTGACGACCGAGTTCCACCTTGCCACCACCCACAGCCCAACCCAACCCCTAACTTCACATCTTCCTCTTCTTCTCTCTCCATCCTCCTCACCACCTCTTGCACCACCTCCGACCACCGCGATGCTCGCAGAGACACTGTGCCATACCCCAGCACTACCGTAACCACCTCCACCCTCTGCCATGCTCCATCGTTCGCCACCATCTCTCCTTCCCCCTCTCTATTTCACCTCATCTCTCTCTCCCTTTCTTTCTCTATCTCCGGTCGTCGGAGCTCTGCCGCCCACCACCATCACGCGCGTGGCCACCCCAATCCACGTCCATACCCTCCCCCACGGCCAGAAACCCCGACCTCCTCCTCTTTTCTCTTCTTCTCTTCTTTTTCTTCTTCTTCTTTTGTTAATACGTACTCTAAAACCCATAATGAGTTTTGAATAGTTCAGACCCGCTACCGGTATCCACAACTAGCAACCCACTTGATTATATAAAGGTAAATTTCATATATATCCAAGTTCATTTTAATTTATTTTACTCATAACCCTGAAAAATTAACAACTGATCCCTGAATTCATTTTTGTTATTACAAAGCAGACCCAAATTGTGTTTTGAACCTAACTTGATCATTTGACGTCCAAATCACGCATTCTTAGTACCATTGGGATCGGAACAACAAGAACTTTACTTTTAAGGCAAGTGTAAACCTGTATTTTCATCATTTTCACTAAATAAATCATTTATAGAAGTCGTGTTAGCTGACTGGCATATTCGACTACCGTTATTATGGTTATTCCTGAATATTGTCTACCTCTGAAGGATTGTGTAATAATTTGAGCATGAACTTGTCCTGTTGGGTTATCAATGATAGTTAGGGTATATTGTGCATGTCATTATGAAGATAGCTGGAATAAATTCATGTATTTCTATTGCTAACTGTAAGTACACCTAGAGGGGGTGAATAGGTGTACAAGCTAATTTAGGACAAATGATGTGAAATTTAAAACTTAATTGCTAACACACTATGTGTAATCAAGAGAGCCCGAATTTCTCGTGAAGGGTTCTAAAACTACTCCTCTGGATTCCTCTGGATTAAGAGTTGAGATGTTATTAAAAGCTCTCTTGGCTGAACACAAGTGTGGGCACACAAACAATACCAAGCATGTATATGAATATGAACAATATAAAACAATGTAAGATATAAAGAGAGAGTTGAGAGATAGTGGCTCAAACGCAAACACCAAGATATATTTCAAGGTTCGAGTTAATGCTCTACATCCCCGCCTTCACACAGAAAGATTTACACTATGTCCATACATGACCTTTCACAAAGGGACCTCCACTGAGGAATTACAACTAAATACTTGGAGTACATAACTCCTCTCTCAAACACCTCTACACAAAAGGGAAGATACTAAGCCAAAGTAAAAAAAAGATTTACAACTTGGTGAACCTATGATCACAAACTCTTTTGGTGATCTCAAAAGATCACAAATAATTCTCACAATACAAAATTTCTAAAAATAAATTTGAGATGACAGTTCACGTATGTGAGAAAATAAAGTATTTGAAATTAAAACAATAAAGAAAATACTTGAAAAAACTTCTTGATGGATATAAAAATGAAGAACAAAATAGAATTCCCAAATACTTGATTTTCTTTAATTTTTCAAAACTTTAAACACAAATAAGGATAGAGAATTTTGACACGAAAACTCTTTTGAAAACTTTGTTAGAAACACTTGAGAAGGTGGGAAAATTGCTCTAAAAAATATTGGAGAAAACTGACCAAAGAAACCTATATTTATAGGGAATCTAGAATATAGTCGTTGGGGTTCAGAACAGGCCCAGAATGGCATGTCAGTCGACCGCCCGGTCGACCAACCAATGGCTAGATTTCTTACCGTTGGGTTATCGGTTGACCACCCTAAGACAAACTGCTTGTCGGTCGACCGCCCAGTCGACCGAGGCCAGAACCAGGGAGCTGGTCTCTCTGGTCAGATGACTGAGGCCATTTCCAGAGAAATGACTCTCTAAAACGATTAACAGCCCAGTCTACCGCTAAAACATGTGCACCTCTGTGCATGTCGGTCGACCGTTAGCAGCCCAAAATTAGGGTTATAGGTTGAAATATTTGGTCTTTAAATACCTATAAAATCTCATAAAAACACATAAAATCTACAAAAATAAGTTCATGTAAGCACTTGAAATACAAATATGTTTGATCAAAAATCAACCCATATTACAAATAATTTGAACTATTTTTGAGATATAAAAATTAAGTTTGAAACCAAAAACTGTATTTTCAAAAACTCATTTTATTTTTATCTTCAAGAGTTCTTAAGAAGAATTCAAAATGAAAAACTATTTCTCAAAAACTTGTTCAAATAAAAAATAAGATATTGAAACACATTTGAAGCATAGTATATATAAATAGAATCTAATACACATAAAAAGATATATCGATATTTTTGACATTAAATTCAAAACTAAGTTTTGTGTAAGAATAGATTAGTCTTGATATGCTCAAGTATATACACACACAACTTCAAAAGTTTTGGTTTCGATTTATCTGTTTTAGATTTTCAAGAATACATATATGATTTTCATGAATAGACAGAATCAAAACAAGTTTTACATGTTTAAATGTGTATTGGATCTCATCCATATACATTATTATTTCATATTGTAGAAAATTTTATTTTAATAATTCTATTTCATGTGTTTCAAGTTTTGTTTTTAACAAGATCTAAACAAAAACAAAACAAACCTAAATGCAAGTCTTCTCTTCAGTCTTCATCTCCAAGATGACTCGATCCAAATACGATCCAAAGAGTTTGACTCTATTCGAGTATTAGATGCGATTTTGACGCTTGAGCTCTTGAATCTACACGTATTAGCTCCAAAATTAGGTTTGAATTTTTTATTGAAGCTAAACACCTACTAAGATCTTGATCAATAACTGAAACTATATAAATACAAGATCATTAGCAAACTAACCTTCATAAGTTAGTCATCATCAAAACTAAGGTGAAAGACCTCTGTGCCAACATAAACTCCTATTACATGTTACTTGGATACTCCTATTATTTATTCCCGTAACATTATATTGACAATCCTGTTATTTATTTCAGCTATTTGCTCGATACATGCACACCCACACACCCACACGACTGTAGTACCTAGCACTTGGTGAGTGCTTCCTGTGTTTTTGTCACCTGTTCCTGTTAGATCGTGTTCCCATACAACACACTGTAGTGGATCACTTGAGAATGGGAAGGCTAGACGATTAACTAAATCTTATTGGGTGGGTGTACTCGATCCATATTTATTTTAATACAGGGGATGGTAGTCATGATTGCATATAGCTCCCTGAGCTCTCGTTTCCCGTTTCATGCTCATCTCTTAGCGGAGGGCCCTGGTCTCAGCAGCCAGAGAATTATTTAAGGCCATGATCCTGGGTATGCACGGCATACATCCACCTGATTAGAGCTCCTCGATCATTAGGATTCATGGCACAGGTTTATACACACTGGTAGCACGATACATATTAATTTCAGTTTCAGATATTGTACGATGTCTCATTTTCATATCTTCGTGTATACCCTATTTATTTCATATACTTGTCTATGTAGTGTTATTCTATTATTTTTTTATTTTCCTTTGTACACTTGCTCGGTCTAGCTGAGACCCTGGGTTTGCATGCCCACATACAGACCATGTGGTTTCATTCAAAGAGGACTAGGAGTACCAAGATGGCTCGCTAAGCTGTCGCAAGATTGTTCGTGACTGTGTTGACCTGTGTTGTTCTTTTTGGCTTTAAGTATGTTTCAAAGACATACTCTTGTTATGTTCTAGTTATGTAGTTGTATTGTATATTTTATAAATGTGCTGATGAATTCATATGTACTCTGTTTTTTATACTGCATGGTACCGTGTTATGTACTCTTGTTACATGTGATATATATATCATATCAGCAGTGTTCTTACTTTATTAATGTAACTGCACAGGTCTACAGAAAGCTTAACGTGTATATGTAGGACTTTCCATCCTGTGTGTATACATCACCGATCATGTCACGTAATGATATACTGTATTTTGAGCAATGAGGCGTGACACTAACACAACAGATAAAGTTGATAAAATCTTGGATGATGAGAATATCGCTACCGGTGATAGTAGGACTCGAAGATATCTAATCTGTTGTAAAGAGAGTGTTGATTGATGATGCATAGATTGACTCAGATGTTGTGGAGCAATACGAGAGCATTTCTACACTAGAATCGACGGGATCGAGTCCTATTCTAGCCAAGAAGAATAATGTGGACATACAACCACGACGTTGCGTGCATATCATCATTAGAGAAGACGAGTTGCTTCAATTTTGCTCAAGTAGTTTAAGTTGTCTTTATGTATTTTCTTTTATTGTATTTTTATTTTTTTAGTTTCTTTGAATTAGTTTTAATACCACATCGGATGTATTCTGAGAGTTAGATTTTGTAAAACCTATAAAAGACCTCGTGTACTAGTCATGAAGAAATGATTAAATGACTAAATTCAAAATTTCCTGTTAGTCTTGTGATCTTGAGATTAGTGTAAGGTGTATGAAGCCCGATCTTGTGCAAGGAGTGTGAAGCTCAAATCTTATCAGGTGCCTATCTTCTTCTTCCGTGTATCTTTGTTCATCTTTTAGACTTTTTCAAACCCTAATTTTTCCTTTTCTATTTCAATTGAAAGTGATTGTGATCCCCATATTTTACATCATAAATTTATTCTAAAAACACCTTTCATCTAGTCCAAACTTTATTTCTTTCTGTCCCATTAACCTCAATGCTCAAATTCAGGATATTTGTGTATTCAAAATAAATAATGTAAGCAAACAACCAAAATGGTTCAGATTTGAATGAGTAGAAAATTTTGTTATCAAGGTCATCGAACATTGTCCAGCTAGTTCGAGTGAGTGTGATCATCGAACATTGAATCTGTGACTTTTATAACATGTGAAAAAAAAAATACTTAAGCACTCATTGAAACATCTACTGTGAAGTCAACTAAGAATAATCACTACAACCATCATTTAGGCCTTTTCCCATCGAAATATGGTTGGCTGCAGCCTACAATAGTACAATTAATAAGAAGGCTTTGCAGAAAAATCGACAAAATCTAAGTATCTCAGGAGCATGCCATCAAGTTAAATCAGTAAGTTTGTACCAAATTCTCAACCTAGGTAACTATGGATAACATGAGAACCAACAACAATAAACTAGAGGTCAAGTTGATTAGAAGGAAAACCTAGATTATTACTTGCACAGTTGAAGTTACTAGGCAACCATCCAAAAAATTTCAGATTTAAAGCAAGTCTAGAGAGATACAAAGCCTTCTATGTCAATGTCAATCCGTATTACAAGATAACTATCCAGCCGCAATTATAGGAATAACCATCTAATAGTTTAGATTTAAACTGAATGCAAATCTAAATTCAAATTCAAGCCACAGCTCAAATGCAACATAATAGTTAAACTTAAAACTTGATAACAATGGTGTATATTAGCACATCACATAATCTAGATGACAAACTCAAAATATTTGTGACATATTTTGGTCATACAATTGTTGGTTATGTAAGAGGTTTGAGTGTCTGTCTTCATCTTTGACCCAACTTGGAGGTTACATGTATCTAAGACTTTTGACATTGATTGAGTGAAGTATAAAAAACGTGTTAGGAAATCTATATAACAAATTCCAAAATACAATATACATAATAATAGAGATACTATCTACTTGAAGTAACCAGTTAATCCTGAAAGGCAAACTCACCCTGTAACTAAGTGAGGGTCACTATGAAGCTCTACTGTCCGTTTTTTCCATTTTCTTCACCATTTTGACTAACTTCTTCCAGATCTCCACTTATTTGAAGAGATCCTGCATTTTATAAACATATGCCAGTAAGCATGAAAAGGCAAAGTAAAAATATGAAGTCAATAATGAATAAGAATCATTTGGGCAAGAAATTCACATTACCTCCCCAACCGCTGAACTGGCTCTTGTTGATTTGAATACCACTGTATTGCTCAATTAGTGCAGGTCGTGAATCAGGAGGAGCATTATTTAATTGTTTAACGAGTGCATATAGAGATATTCCGCTCTCTAGATAAATGTAATTGTTTTGATTGCTTGAGGTGGCCCTCGCATGAGTCTCAAACTTGAGGGCAGAGACAACCTACAATTATCAGCTCAATTGAGTAGAATGCTATAAAGTTCTTTTATATCAAGAAATATATTGTTTACATCAAGAACATACTTGAAAAATAGCTCATGTAAATTATGCAAAATAATTGTAAGCAAAAATTGCTTGCAAGTTTTGGAGATGTTCCTCCAAGATGACATATAGGAAACACAAGCAACTAATGGAATTGATTTATATTGTTTTAGTTATTTAAAGAAACTAAAAGAGAAAATAAAGAGAAAATTCAAGCAGTGACTCTTGCTGAACGCTAAAGTTTTCTCCCATTGAAAGGTAGTGATGATAAACTGAAATTTTCTGTACTATTTTCTCTGTATTTGAAACTTTTCCCAAAAAATTATTCAACAAAAAACAAAATCATTGTGCTAATAGTATCTCACATACCTCTTTATATTTACATAACGGGCAACCACATAGGTAACCTGCATCTGTTATAAGCCCGTCAAGTTCCACCTAGTAATGACCAAAGAACAATGACAAATAGAAATTTAGAGCAATGAGGACAATTAAAAAAAATGAAGTAAAGCACAAAAGAATCTTTTCTCTAATAAATATATATCATGAGATAATCAAAGATATCCAAAACAAAAAAACTTCCATCTAGATTTCCTAACTTAATAAAAACTGAATAAAATACAACAAATAACGCCTAATAAATAGATATTTTAAAAAAATAAAGGGCTAACCTAAAAAATTTGCTTCTAATCTAAGCAAATATACCCAATAACAAGAAGCTTGCATTTAAATATTTTAATCACAACAAACACCAATAATAAAAATCAAAGAAGTAAAAGAATCAATAGGAATGAATTAAACGAGACCAAAAATACCCAACTTTTTTATGAGGACATCACCAGTTGCTAGTCATTGTCATGCCTTAGTTTATTTTTGAGTTTATTTGTTTACTTTATGTGGGTATTTAGTACCACATCGGTTATTTCTTAAAAGTGCTCTTTTATAAAACCTATAAATGGCCCCAGACTTTTTTTATTGATAGACAATAATGAATTAAAAATTTTCAATTTACATTTCTTGAGTACTTGAGATTAGGGTGTGAAACTCGTGGTATAAGGGTTGTGAAGCCTATGGTGCAAGTGGTATGAAGCACAAATTTATTCATTTTCCTATCTCCTTTCTGAAACCCTAATTCTCTTTCCTATCTCTTTCTCAAAAATCCTAGTTTTCTTTTAGTGTCAATTTGAAGGTGATTATGATCTGCCTGTATTACATCAATTTGGTATCAGAGATTTGGTTCAATCCCCTTCAAAATTTTCTACTTTTTATTCCAAAACCCTAGTCCTCTCAAACCCTTGTTCTAGATCTGAAACCTTAGATAGTAGAACAAATCCAAGATCTCTTCCAAAAAGAAAGAAACAAAGAAAGAAAAATAATCTAGATCTGACCCATCATAAAACCAGATTTGATCTTCTTCCAAAAAAAACTTAGATCTGACCCATCACAAAACCAGATTTGATCTTCTTCCAAAAAAATTACTGTAGTAAAATTCCCATCGAAAATCCCCAAAAATCCAAATCCCTCATGTTCATTTTCTTCACACCCTTATCTTTATCATTATCTCCATTAGAACCCATCCCGCCATCATCTCCTGCCTTCGTCGTTGTCACACCACTCCTCCCACAAACATCACTCCCAACGCCCGCAACATCCTCTGCCACCTGATTCTCATTCATGTGTCGTCAGCTCCCGCCACCAACTTTAAGAGCTTGCCGACCCATCTTCTTCTCCCTCTCATCTTTGCCGATGATACACCATTGCAGCTCAGATTTTGACAACACCCTGCCATCGCTTTTTTGACGCTGCCGCCGCCGCCACCGTCATCAGCGACATCGATTAACTCCCACTTCATCAGTGACATCGATCTTAAATTTAGGTTCAATTTCATCTTCGTTAGCAACATCGATCAACTCCCAAGTTCCTTCGTCTTTCCCCGAACACCAGCAACACTAGAGCTGATCCTGCACCACCACCATCAATCGACGACGACCCCAACTCCACCACCATAGCCGTCATCGTGCCCCTTCCATCGCCGCTGTCAGAGCCAGCCACCGTTGTAGGGTACAAAACCCTAGTTTAGATCGAGTGGAGGAAAAGGTTAACAGATTGTGGGTTTGAAATTTTCAAAACTTGAAATTCAGTTGGTGATTAGGTTTAAGTTATTAAACCCATTATCGATTTGACCTGTTTCGCCCAAACCCAACCCGGATCCAACCCGCACAATCAGCCCAAGCAAGCCGCGAGTCGCTGCTGACGTCAGCGGCTCAACGCTGAGGTCAGCGGCTCGACATGAGCCAAGGAGCCGACTTCGAGCCGCCAAAGTCACTCGACGTCATGAAGCCGTGCTAACATCATCCCAGCCACTACTGATGTCGTCGGCTCATTGTTCACTGCAGTATTCACAGTAGCAGCACAACGATGTTCCCGAATTTGTTTCAGGCCGGTGCAGAGTTCGATTCAAGTTCTGTCTGAGTCATTGGATGCATGACTGAGTCCCAGAGGTATTGAAAAAAGTTCATGACAATTGGATGGCATATCGACCTCCACAAGCCCGTGTTTGATGTCGGCATTGTTCGTACAACAGAATAGCACTGTTCTGGGCTCTCATTTCCAACCAGATTTAAGCCTAGTTCGAGGCAGTTTTCTTCTATCTCATACTACTTGCTATTTTCAATATCTTGTGCATGATTTTCAGCTCTTCAGTATGAGTATTTCTCCAAGGATTCTTAGAGAATTTGTGTTTGAGCATGAACGACTCACCCCTCGAATGATATCATAACTTGAACTGAATTGTTAACTGTTAAATTACTTGCAACTATTATTTAAATTGCGATAATATGTTGGTTAAATTGCTATTTACTTCTATCTAGTAGTTGCATCAGTGTTTGTCACTTTCATCATTTTAGGAGTGTCTTTTATTTGCATTTAGAACTTGAACTTTATGATATTTTTTCACTTAGTTCATGTATTTAATTTACTTGAGTCTAGGATTCTCCACTAGATCTATTTGTTTGCTTGATTTTGCATTTGTAGTTATCATGACTAGTCAATCTATAAAAATCCCTTTTAGACCAGTTACACAACCTCGTCGGGGTTATATGTCCGTTCAAGATTACATAACCATATCTGAGTACTTAACCCGTCATATTGAAGTGAGAGAGTATCATTATCAGACTATAGTCAAGTTTGTTTGTGGTTTAAGATCCAAAATAAAACGTGTTATGATCACTGGCTCCTATCATTAGGAGCCCATTGAAGAGGTCTTTAATGTTACCTTAAAAATAAACTTGACTTTTAAAATGTTAGTCAATACCAAGGCCTGGTGTTCTAAGTGTGAGTGATATGAATATTATGATTATCAGTGCCTCTCAGAGAGTTGACATGTTAGAATTATGCCTAATGATATTGTTGATGATTCGAAAATTGTTGAGGATGCCAACATTCTTCTTGAAATTACTAGCATTGTCAAGGATATACTAATCGATTCTAGTATACAAATTGTTGATGAGATTCACATATCTTCTGATAGTATCAGTGATGACATAGATGAGATAGTTGAGTCTAATATACCAGCAATGCCTGCAAGTTATTTGAGTTTCCATGTGTTGATTAGGGTTCATGGTCGTTCCTGCTGAGTTATCTTCTAGTAAGTCATTATTTTTTACTAGTTGCTTAGAGTTTGTGCCTAAATCCAATATAGCACCATTGGAGGGCTTAGATGTATGTCATCCTAAGCACCTCTATATCTCTTTTTTTCATTATTAGGAGTTGTGCATAGAGTTCCTACTGTAGTGCATTTACATGTTGCACATGATGATGATATCACTAGATAGATAGCAAATTGCGATAAAAACTATAAATTTTCTGTATATCTATATAGTATTTGCAAGAATTTACAGTTGAAAATGAGATGATTGTTACGAGTTACCCTGAGATTGCGAGAAAGTCACACCCTTGCTGCATAAGTTTCCTAAAGTTCTGTGAGATTGCGAAAAAGTCACACCCTTGGTGCATAAGTTCTCCTAGAGTTCTGAGGAGGCTTGCTCAAATGACTGATAAGTTAGACATCCCATAGTATTCTGGTATCAGCTCTATTTTCAGTAGGGATAATGTGTATCTGTCTACTATCTGTATCGAACTATCATCTTTTACAACTGATCTATCACATAAACCAGCTCCACCTCTACCACCATGATTTTCACATGATGTATTGTGTTGCCGCCACGGCCACCACCTTGGCCCGATTGAGATACTTCGTGAGAAAAGCTCTCACTCGATAGGGTCGAGTTTCTCTCACTCCGGGGGAAGTGATGAGGACATCACTAGTTGCTAGATATTTTCATACCTTAATTTATTTTTAGTTTAGTTATTATGTGGGCATTTAGTACCACATCAGTTATCTCCTAGAAGTGCTCTTTTGTAAAGCCTATAAATAGGCTCAGACTTCTTTTATTGATAGGCAATGATGAATTAAAATTTTTACATACATTTATTGAGCTCTTGAGTTCTTGAGATTAGGATGTGAGTGGCGTAAGGGGTGTGAAGCCCGTGGTGTAAAAGGTGTGAAGTCTAAATTTATCTATTTTTCTCTCTTTTTCTGGAACTCTAATTCTATTTCCGATCTCTTTCTCCAAAATTCTAGCTTTCTCTTACTACCAATTTGAAGGTGAATGCGACTCGCCCGTATTATATCATTTTTCTGAGTAAATCCATATTATGAAACCACCAAAACAAAAATAAGAACTTTCTATTTAGGTTTTCCAAATATTATGAAGTGCGATAAATAAAACCTATCTAAATACATCAAAATAGAAAAGAGCAGGAAATGACATTTTCCTAACAAATCCATATTATAAAAATTCCTAATAGACAAAGAGAAATTTCCATTCTAGTCTTCCTGTTGTAATTAAAATAAATAAATGAAACCCATAAAATATCACAAAATAAATAGAAAAGGAAGCACAATAGGAAAGCAGAGCATTCTTGCGAATAAGTTATATCCTTGAACTCAAATTAAAATATATGGATAGTAATAACATGCATGATAATAAGAGAAACTTTATTAAGAAAAAAATTTAATAATCACCATGTATCCTACAGAACAAGAAGTGTCTATCATAATTCCCCAAAGTATGTAACAAATTAAAATAAAAGTATATAAGAGTAAAGAAATCATGAAAATAAGGAACCCTTTGCTAGTAATCCAGTACTCTAAGGTACCAAAGGGTTGTTTAGATATACGCCTCTTAAAGCTTTCCTATTTAGAAAATGCTTGCCAAATTATTCTAATTGTGAATTTACCTTCCAAATCTTTGGGGTCTTATTATATCCCTCACATGAGATTGTGTAAGATTATGGATGATGAAGAACAAAATTTCTTTTGTGGCCTCTTGTTTCTCCAATCAAACTTGAACCTCGCCGAACCCAAACCTATTCTAGCTCAAATGATCTCGTTCAAAAGAAAGAAGAGAGGGGGGAGAGTGAGTGAGTGAGTGAGAAATAGTTCTTTCTTGGGATCCTATGAGAGAGAGACAGGTGGTTTAATGATTTTTTTTAAAATATTATGATTGTGTATTCTTGCTCGGGAAGCTTATTTGAGAGAAGGGAGGGAGGAAGAGAGGAAATGGGACAGGACAATTAGAGTTCTGTTATTTCTTTTTAGGCTGATTTGAAAGAGAATAAATGAAATGAGATGGGAGCTTGATGAGAGAGAGAGATGTGCTTTGTATGCTTTGTGTTCTCTCATTTATACAGTTTTCTTGATGGAAGCCTAGTTTAAGAGGGGTAGAAGAGAATAAGAAGAGACTTTAGTCATTTAGGAAAATTCTTATTCCACTTAATAGAAAGAAAAGGAAATATTTTCATTTTATTCTTTTTGTAAAGGGAGGGGGTAGAAGTTTAAGACGACAAAAGATTTGACGGGTAAATTGGTGCTTAGAATGATTTGTGGAAAAAACTTCTAAATAGGAAGGTTTAAGAGGTATATATCTAAAAAAAATTGTATAACAAAACACTATTAAATACAATAGCATCCAGCAATACACCCATAAGAACATTCACAATAACAATAAACATCATAGCTAGAAATAAAACATATATCAGAAAAGAAGAGAAAAGGAAAAGGTGCCTTAAACTGTTACCTTATCTTTCTTGTACTTCACTCGTTGTCCGTAGAGATAATTACTTGCAAGCAAGCCTCTAACGTCAAGGTGGTCTCTCATTAAGAAATCAATTTCTCTCTTCTGACATTTAAAAGTTTTGGGGTACAAATATCCGTCCTTTAAAATCACTTCCTTTGTCTGTTCTGCTTCAGTAACCACATGTTGTGAGGAATTAAATATGTCAAATCCACGTTTCTTCCTCAGAGAAGAATTCTTAGCTTCTAGGTAAAACATGTTTGATTCAATTCTTGGAGGAGTACCACGAGTTAAGCCTTCATTGGTTGCCTTTTGAAGAAAACTGAAAAATAAAGAGATTAGAAAGAAATAGTGCAGGAAATAGAACTCAATACGCATGAGATGAATTTCTAACATTTTATAAATTTTGTTTTGTTTCTATTCCCTCTTTGAGTTAGATTATTGGAAAATATAATGGTTTAAATCAAATGGCTAATATTGAAGATTGAGCAAGAGAGGGATCAGAAAAACTTATGAAAATAAGTTGGATAAGATAAATATGGGGAAATATTAAAATTCCACAGTTTAAAGGACCATTTTGGATACTTCATATAAGAATCTTTTATCACTTATTAAAAATAAGGGTTTAGATATATATATACCCCCAATCTCTAGTATTTAGAAACTTACCCCCAAAGCATTGATATTTAAATTTGCCTCCCAAATCAGCTATATCTTAAAAGTTTACCCCCCCCCCTTTTTAGAATAAAAAGAGAATATTCTGATTTGATTTTATTAACATGACTAATATTTTTAAAAATGACTAAATTATCTTTATTTATATGGTCAACTACTACAAACCAACTTAAGCCTATGGACCCATCTCTTTTTCTTACCCATTTCTCCTCCTCCTCCACTTCTCTCTCTCAAATTAAGCACATTTCTTTTCATTCGTTTATCATTAAAAGCTCACATCAAATCATTTTCATATACACTCTTTGGAAAAAAAATTGAGGAAAATATAAAAAAATTCTAAGAATAATTTTGGAGAAGTTTTAGGTTTAAGGGAATTATGAGAGAGAGGGGGGGAGGAGGAGGAGAAAAGGAAGAATGAAGAAGGAAGGAGGGACACGAATTTTGGGTTTGATAGAATTTGGATCATGATATATAGGAATAATGAAGAAGAACGGAGAAGGGTGAAACAATTTTATTTTATTCAAAACCTAGGTGGAGGGTAACTTATTAATATCTAGAAGATTTAAAGAGTAAATTTCTAATACCAAAGATTTGGGGGGTTAATTCCTAAATACTAAAAATTTGGGGTTATATATCTAAATAACCCTAAAAATTAATAATAGTAACTTTCTTGTTAGTTATATTACTTGTGTCAATGAATTATTCAAATTCTCACTAACATGTCTTTTCTCTGGAAAATAATGGATCAGTTATGAAGAAATGCAGCATAGCAAACCCTATTATTTATATTGTGTATTGTACACATGTTGTTGCAAAGCATTTTGGGCAGGGTAGTAAGTTTTTAGGGGGAGTGGCCGAGAGCGGGATATGTTTGTTTCACTAGTTTGATCACTTTGAAATGGACATTAATTTTAAGTTATAACCTATAGGTGATTTGGGCTAACAATAGAGCCTGCTTCACCTAGCGTTACTTGTTCTCGAGAGAAAGAGTTCACCTTGAATTTTGAGGAAGTCGGCGAGTGAATAGAATCTCTTGGCCTGTCTTGCCATCTAATCCAATTTGTTTCACTTGATTATTTGATGATTGTCTTGCTTCACAGCTCCTTGTTTGAGGTGATCCTGGGAAACAATAAAGAAGATAAAGCATTAATGATGAAATTGCATGGTCAAGATATACAAAGTAAGAAAGTTAGCTGACTTCTTTGACCATACCATTCATTATACCAGTCACAGCTTCCAACTCATTATCTCGTAATTCAGGAGGTACCCTGGCTAGATGTTTAACAACTTCATGAAGTGTTTTCCATTCTCCAAATATATGTGATTATTTGGGTGGCTTGATGTAACCCCTGCATGCTTCTCAAACTCATTGGCATTGAGCACCTTTGAAGTTGAAAGTAAGTAACATGTTACAGATCATGAAATTAAGAATTCATCTTTAATATGTTTAAAAACGAAATAGCCTAAAACTATTACTAATATTTAAGAAAATATTGAGAGTTAACCATGAAAAAGATGGGTGGAACGACAAGAATATGAAAAACAATATTCATAAATAAATGTTTGATTACCTACTTTATCATAATTACAGAAGGAGCAGCCGCATTTATATTCATCACCTTCAATGATACCAGCGAGCTTAGCCTAACACATAATAAATGCAAATGAAAAAGGAAACAAATTAAGAAACACAATAATGATTTTTTGGGATTTTTTCTACAAAAAACTAACTGTAAGAGAGAGAGAAAGAAATACTAGCCTTACATTCTTAAACATGTACATTACATTGACTCCTTCAAGCTTACGAGTTGCAAGGAGGGCCCTAACATTTGAAAAGGAGCCTCCATTCTCTTCCTCATTCTCTTCAGAAGTCCCATGTATTCTCCTCATAATACAAGTGTCAATGCTAAATTCTCGCTACTATTCGTCACAATATGCTTGTTTCCACACAAAACTCCCTCTTCTTTTAGTCAAAGTGACAAGAGACTATTAGAGGAGACCGCTCAAAATTATATTCAGAGGTAACATTTGTGATCTGATGTGAGAGAAAGTTCAGGATTTAAAAGTCAAGGATTTAAGTATGTTTGTCATAATCGTCAGAAGGTTGAAACAAGGTTACAAAACTATAGAATAGAATAATGTATAGCATAATTTGTAAGGAACCAAACACCTTAACAACAATAATAATAACAAAGGGTAACATTAAAACCATAAGAAGCATCAATATTTATAATATGACATTAAACAAGATTCTTAATCATGAATGATTTCTTTTGCAGCGTGTAAGAGGGGAAAAAAATTAACTAGAGGTCATAGTTTGTAAAATATATAATTTTAAAAATCTCTTGAGTCAAGAACATAATATAAATTCAATATGTTGTTTTCTTATGAGTACAACAATGGTAGGGTAAATGCTAGAACCACATTATGTAGGCATAACATAAGAATACATATTATATTATGAGAACAGAAACCGATTTAACAAATATGAAAAATTATGGTATATCTTCACACAAAAGTAATGCAAGAGGCCTAAAAAAGTAACCCATTAGATTTTGTCAGATTATATATTCTTGTTTAACTTCGATCTTATGTCCTTTGAACAAGATGAATAAATGTTAAATTCTTTTATCCAATATTCAATATGATAAGTATCTTTTAGAGTTTTATATAAACACGACGACTCAAAACTTGCATGAATTATATACACCTAAACTGGAACAAAAAATCATCAAATGTAGATTATCTATATGTTTCCCTCCTTGTTTTTTTAACTTTATACTTTTAATACCTTGCCAAGGAAAAAAAAATAAGGAGAGAAGAATAGAAAAGAGAATTCGGTTCTAATTGTAAACTAGTTATAGCTCAACAAAGGCGTCAAAAAAAATTCTCCTCTAGTACTATCCAAAACAGCCTCCAAAAATTCGGATCTGGCCGAAGTTAATCGAAGGTGATGGTTTGGGAAAATTGCAGACCGAAACCAATACCAAGAGAAATGAAAACATATATTAAACAAGAAAGACAAACAACATGCCTAATTCAGTTCGTCGGTCGGCTCTTCATGTTGTCATATTAGGGTTAAGGAAGAAAAGTAACCGAGAACAAGAAGAAACCAGACCACTAGAGAGGGGAAAAAGTGCATATAAAGCGGGTAGGGGACAAGTCAGACTCAAATGCTCAAACTATATCTCTATTAAAAAATAGGGTTTAGTTAAGGGGTCATGTTTAGTTCAAGTGTTGTTCAAATATCCAAATCCAGTTCTCACTTATTATTTACATTTTAAATTCTACCCTTTCTAATATAGTCTTATTGCAATTATAAAAGTAAACTTTCCATGATATAATGAATTCACACATTGATTCCCAATAAAATTACAAATTTAAGCTTACTACTAAATCCATTAATAGATTCTTTAATTGATGAACTAACCATAGTTTGAGTATTATCTTTAGAAAGTTTATGCCAATTCTGAAGCATAAAATATAGCAAATTGATGTGTGTTACCAAGATCCATTTGGAGATGCATCCAGTATCAAGTTGAACAACCTCATCACCTAAAACTTGCCCCGCACCTTCGTTAGGCAAAGAGTATGCTACTTCTATTAGCAGGAAAATGACTATATACTACGTTCTTGTTTTCACAATTTCCATTTTTTGTTCCTTCATTGGTGATAATAATCCTCTTCTAGCAAACATTGTGCCCATCGCTCTGAAGATTGTTGTAGTTGTCCACATTGTTGATCCATAATCTATAGTAATAAAACACTAATATCCAAAATGTATGGAGTTATGCTTTTCACACACACACACACACACACACGCACACACACACACACACGCACACACATACACACACACACACACACACATTTTTTAGTATTAGAAGTAAAAGTTTTATGTGCCTCGTGTTAAGGCCTTTGAAAGAAATTGACAATGTCATTGAGCTTAACTTCTTCCGCCTCCATTGTTGGGACGTAATTGATTGCTGATTGGGATGAAGTATTGATTATTTGAATGATCCTTTTCTTTTTTCTTTTTCTTTTTTTTTTTTTTTGCATTACAGTATCATTTAAGATGCATAATGGATAATTTCTTGAGCATATTATTTAATTAATGCAATTAACTACGTGTAGATTGGAAGCTGGCATAAACAAAAACACAACAAACTCACAATTCTTTACATACATAATCAAATTCGTGTTAAACTCAATATTCTCAACCTCGTCCTTAATCAATATTTGTAATTTTTGGGTCGCTAAACATAACCTGAAGCAACATGTTTGATCTTGACGTGAAATTTTTTTTTTTTTTTAAAGAAAAGAAAAAAGAATCAGCACAAAACATATCACAAAATATGCTTAAAATAACTAAAATCTTTGAAGGTTAGCCTTGTTACCTCTTCCTGAGTGCTTCGTATCTTGGAATTTTTTTAAAAAGCGATTTTTATCCTTTTGGGGCGGAGAGGGGAAAAAAAGGGGTTGGAGGACGCAATGAGAGATGGGTCGTTTTTGTTTGTAGAGAAAGAGGGACGAGAGAGAGTCGAGAGGGAAAAAGAGGAGAGAGCCGAAGACAGAGAGTCCAAAGGTATCAGAATTTCTCTTATGATAGAAATCATATAAATAAAAATATAATTGATGGTATTGATGGGGTTTAAATAAATCTAATGGCCAATAATCTAACCTGCTTTTATACGAGAATATATATATATATATACATAGAGAGAGGATATATTATTAGAAATTCTCGCTAAATATAATATATATAATATTTTACTCCTTTAGAAAAAGCATCGTAAAAGAAATTTGCAGGGCTACAAAATTTTGAAAAGTGATTTAGAATCTAAGTTTAGTTGAAATGAAACACGTCATGCTAGAGTCTCGGTTCAACTAGGATTCTCGGAGAATTACAATTCCAGTCAACCCTTCAAAAAAAAAAGAAACCCTTCAAATAAGAATCCTGGTCTATCTAGTTCTAAACAGAATTATTAGATATAAAAACATGCAGCAAATCTATATATTGCTGAGTAAATTTTCAAAAAAAAAAAAAATGGGTGAACCCATTCTAATTTAAATTATGTAAATCTATAAAATTTAGAATATGAGTTCGTAGACAAAATAATAGAAAATAATTTAAATCGTATATAGAGAAAATTTGTAACTTACACTAAAATTTCTTTCAAGCCATTTAAGAAAGAAGATCGTGCTCTAAATTTTATTTTTCCACAGTTTGTTTGTCTTCTACTAATTATAATATGACTAATGATCTCCGACAAATAAAAGTAATGTAATCGAATATAAGTAAAAAATCATTAGTTTAAATTCATATATCACATCCAAAAGATTTAACTTAAATTCAAGAGGTGTTAAGATCGTGTGTCAACAATTAATTTTTAACAATTTAATTTAGTTCGCAGTACTGGGATCATTTTGATTAAAAATAATTTCACTTGTATTTTCTTATAGCCTCCTAATAGAAGACAAAAATTTAAAATTTTATGGACTCTGGGTCCAGGCCTTACCAAAAAAAACACACACATCGAACAATTAATCATAGCATCATTCCAAGGCATCATTAATTCATAATCTTTTAAATTTTTAATAATAGTTTGATGCATGTAGAATATGATGTTAGTTACATTTTGATGCAATCAAAAGTATCCATAAAATTATCGTGAACAATTATGATTAACATTTTAGAACGTCCACTGCTAGATCACTCTTGTGTTGAAGTTTAGGCTTGTTTGGTCAGGTTTCTTGGTTGAAAAGCAACAACACTAAAACATAGGACACACAATTAAATTTTTTCAAAAGCCCTGTTTATTTGCTAAGAGCCTCAGGTTTGAAAACCAACCAGCAACAACTTTGTTGCGACTAATTTTTAAAAGAATAATAAAAACTAAGAGTTGTCAGAATTCTAATTGTTCTTTCAAGTTTTCTCAAGAGTGGGAAGGAACTTTGACAGTCTCATTGCTGCCATGATATCATTTTTCACCCCTTCACAATCTCAGCCTACTAAACACATGAACAAAAAGAATAGGGTGTGGTTTTTTTTTTTTAAGACTATTTTCCACACTTTTTCTTGCAAACAAACAGAGCCAACAATATATATTTTAAAAAAATGACAAAAAAAAAAGGAGGACAACTTCACTGTCACATATTTATGATCTGATGGATTACAGCGAATGAGTTTGAGGTCTAGATGCGAAGGATGACATGATTTGATGGGGAAGATAATTTTTTGTACAATTTTCCTAAATAACCCATTTTTAAAAAATAAAATACAATATTTTAGAAGCATAGAGCGAAGGTTAAAAATAATAATAAAAAAAAATGTTAGTTGGCATGTTTCGGTCTTTTAGATAGGACCGCGTTGGCCGTGAACAGCTAACAGTTATGGGTGGCCAATGGGGCGGGTCAACCCACGTCGACCCGCCCCGCATTGTGCGACTCGTTGGAGTCGCACAGTGCGGGTCACCGGTCAACCTGCACCCGCCCCGTTTAGGGGCGGGTCAGAACGGGTTGACCCGTCCCGTTTACACGGGACGAATTCGTCACGGGACGAATCGGGTCGGGGAAAATTTCCCCGACCCCCTTCTTTTTTTTTTAGTCTAATATTTTTATATTACCGTTAGAGAGGAAAATTACTCTGCGGCCCTGGATTCGAATTTAATTTTTTTAAATCATAAACGGCTCAAAAAAGAACCGTTAGGGGTGAAAAAGAGGGTGCCACGTTTTTTCACTCCCAACGGCTCAAAAATGAGCCGCTAGCCCTTTTAAAAAAAAAAAAACCCCTAACCTCTAATCCTCTATAAATACCCTCCACCCTCATTCATTTTCATCTCACTTCACCTTAACCCTCTCTCTTCTATTATAAATCACTCTTATTCTCTTACAATTACAAATCTCTACTATCAGTCTAGTCTAATGGAGCCCAACAGGAGTACTGGCGGTACCTCATCCGAAGCCAGTGGTAGCTCTTCATCAACACACAATCCTTCATCTGCCGCACCTTACACCGATGCTGGCGGTAGCTCATCGTCAACATATGTCGCTTACCCACCATACAACTATGCTCCACCAACATCCGCATTTGCTCCCTATCACAGTTCGTCAAGCTATGCAATTGACTACAGTGGTTTTGCACCATATACACATGCTGCATATGCCAGTGATAGTGGTACAGGTCGACATTCTATTTTCCTCCCTCCTCAATATTTCTCATATTCTCAGCTTTTAATGTCAACATCACCAATGCAGGCACAATCTCTGCCTCCTTTTTTTTACTGAAACACGAGAACAACACGATACACAACCAACACAGCATGATACTATAGTTCCAGAAACACAACAACCAACTAGCACAAGCACAGCCACTAAAGTAAGAGCCAAAACTTCTCTAGTGTGGAACCATTTCATAGAAAAAGTTGTTGAATGTAGAAAAAAGACAGAATGCAAGTACTGTCATCAACTATTTGATCATAAAGAAGAATACAGTACAGGTGTTCTTAATAAACACTATGAAAAAAGCATGCTAAAAGTCACGGTTTACCACCACAACAGGCACAAATATTAGCTTATTCAGGCACACTCTCCACTTGGAGATATAAGCCTGAAGTAAATAAACATAAGTTAGCTAAATTTATTTTTCGAGCAGAACTTCCATTTTCTGTTACTGAATCAGATGCATTAGTTGATTATCTTAAATCTGTTTTTGCTCCTGATTATAAGAGAATTAGCAGACAAAACTATAACTAGAGAAATTGAAGATTTATTTGTAAATAGAAAAAATATTTTGAAGGCTCTTTTTATTAGTGATGTTAGAAAATTTTCATTAACTTCCGATATATGGGAAGCTCTTAATCTTATTTATTATTTATGTGTTACTGCTCACTTTATTGATGATAACTGGATTTTACAAAAGCGTATTTTATTATTTTCTAAATTTTTTGAGAAATATTCTGCTACAAATGTAGCAAATTCAATTTTCTTACTTGTAGAAATTATGATATAGAAAATAAAATATTTTCTATTTCTTTTGATAATGCAAGTGAAAACGCTGCTTCAATAAGAAAATTGAAAACGGTATTAGATCCGATTTTAAACGGTAAATGTTTTCATGTTAGATGTGTTTGCCATATATTGAATTTATGTATACAAGATGGTCTAAAAATCTTAGACAAATATATTTATAAAGTTAAATAAATTATTTTACATATAAAACACAGTAGACCTAGGAGACAATCTTTTAAAAGTTATTGCCGACAATGTGGACTAAAGAAAAAACTACTCCAAGCAGATGTGAAAACTCGTTGGAATTCAAGCTACTATATGATTAAAGATTGCCTTCCTTTTAAACAAGCAATTCAATTTTTTACAATAAATGAATGTTTATCTCTTTATATTAGCGATGAAAAGTGAAAATTATATGAAAATTTTTGTACTTTTCTAGAAAAATTTGACACTGCCACAAAAACACTTTCTGGTACATATTATCCCACACGTAACTTAGTTTTTTATAATCTTAATGAAATTGCTCAAGTATTTGCTGCATACAGGGATGATGACAATCTTGAAGAGGCTATACATGATATGGAAGAAAAATTTCGAAAATATTTTGAAAACATGCCTTTTTATTTTACTTAGCTACAATTATAGATCCTAGAATTAAAATAGATAATTTAAAACTTTTATTATCCAATTTTATTTTATGTTTAAATTATGAACAAGATATAGATAAATTACTTTTAGAAATTAGATCTCTTTTAGAAGAAATGTACTCACTGTACAGAGATTAATTATTTCCCCCTTCTTCTTCTGAATTTAGGGCACCTACACCATCACAAACTTCTTCTAGTAGTCTAAGTAAAAGATTATCTAATTTTAAAAGTTTACTTTTCTCTGATACTAGAAAGAAACACTCTTCAGGAGCAGGTTCATTTGATGAAATTTATATTTGAACACAATGCCTGCTGAAATAAATGAAAATGATGATGAACCATGAGAAACATTTGATGTTTTGTCATGGTGGAAAGAACAGAGAAAACAATTTCATATTCTTTCTACCATGGCCCGAGATATACTGACACCTCCGGCCTCTACAGTAGCGTCCGAGAGCGCATTTTCTACAGGTGGTAGAGTTTTGACACCCTGGAGGAGCAGGCTGACGCCGAAATACTTGGAGATGGCTGTTTGCTTAAAGGACTGGTTCGATGCAGAAAGACGCACACAAGGAAAAACTATTCTAGATGAAGAATTTGAACAGGACGATGATGGGCGTGTTTGGATGTAAGGAATCACAGTGAAGTGAGGAAGTGGGGAAGTATAATTGCTCATTTCCCTATCTATCCAAACACCGGAAAAGGAAAATAAGAAAACCCCCATTTCTCTTTTCATCTCTCTTTTACACAACCATTTTCTCACTTCCAGAGTGCTACAGTTAATTTTGTGGTCATGTAAATCTCATTTATAATAAGTTATAGCATAAAACAGTTAATTTTTGGTCAAGTAAATCTCACTTGCATTCTAATTACAATCTATTTTTTATTTTTCTTAATTAATTTTTATTTTAATATTATTTTGCGGTCAACTTTGTGGTCAACTTTTCCACTTCCACTTTCATTACCATCCAAACACCGGAAACGACAAAACATTTTCCAAACCACACTTCCCAACAATCATCCAAACACCAGAAAACTTACTACTCATTTCCCTTTTTCCTAAAGGAAATAAATCTTACTTCCTACTTCCTCACTTCACACCAATTCCTTAAATCCAAACAGACCCGATGACGAATATAGAACCACCAGAGTTTTTTATGTACATTGTATGAGATGAGCGCCAGAGTTTTGTTATGTATATTATACGAGATGAGTTTTATGTACATTATATATGTGATGAGCAGATTGGTATATGATTTTTTCATATTAATAAAATAATTTGCCTTAAAAAAAACTTGTAATTAGTGAATATCAATTCTTTTTTTTTTTATATAATTTTAGACATTTTAAAAAATTTTTCCTCTTTTTTTACTATTTTTCCTAATTTCTTTATAACTTTAAATTTAAAATTTTAAGAAATTTCGAATTAAAAAAAATTAAAAATTGCCGAGACGGGTCCAATCCGTCTCGGCGAATCCGGTAACGACCCGATTCGTTACCCGGGTTTTCAACCCGTCCCGTCGAACCAGTGACGAGACGGGTCCAACCCGTCTCGTCACGAATTCGTTGGCTTGACGGGACGAATCAACCCGATTCGTCCCATTGGCCACCCCTACTAACAGTTGATACTCATTCCCAACTGCAAATTTTGAAAATTTTTTACCAAAGATCTTAAATTTTTGAGGTATTTAAAAATAAAAGTCCTAAACTATTTTCAGTACATGCCAGCTTAAACTGTTTAGTAGCACATGTTACTACTTATGTCAATTAGTTATTAAAAACGTACGACATGTGACTTGCATGTGATGTATGCGTGAGTTTTTTAACCCTTCTCTTTCATCTTATTCTCCTTTTATTTTTCTCTTCCAAAAACGACACTCGTCACTCTCTACCTTCCAGCTTCACGGTTATCACCACTATCTGCTCCCACGTTTTCAGCTCCCTCTCCAACTACACCCACCGCCATGACTGTGACATCTCCATCCTTTTCACCTCCGACACTACATTTACTGACCTCAAACACAACCAAATCTAATTATTTTTGTAGCCACTAGAAACAAAGCCGGACCTTATTCAATTCTAATAGGTTTCTTTCTGAGCATCTGAGCTCAAAATAGGAGGAAGAAGAGGAAGAGAGATAGAAAGCGAGGCTAGCAAAGGGGAGTAGATTGTTTGCAAATGGGTTCAATGTCTATCGTATGTGATGACGAGTTCGTACAAATTAGTCGTTAAAAAGCTCCTAAGAACCATGATAAGGTAATGCACAGATTTTGATATATTTTTCCTCAAACGCAAAAAAAAATTGAAGACAGAGAAATGAGAATAAAAGTATTTATCTCACATTGGTGTAGTTGAGTTGGGGCGGGGGGGGGGGGGGGGGGGGGGGGGGCGTGGGGGGTTGGGGCGCGAACAAAGAAGTGGATGGCGAGGAGGTGGAGAAATAGGGGGTGAAAGCTAAGAAAACTAATAAAGATATTTATTTTTAATAGGGCCAACTCTGTTAATTGCTGTGGGATATCATGTTGAAAGAAAAAATTAGAAAAAACAGAGACAGTATTGTGTATTGATCAATAGTTTAAGGTATATAAATTTAAGTAACCGCATAGTTTACAGTATTTTGGTGTAATTTTCCCTATAAAATTTCCTCATTTCAGGCACGCGGGAAAATTTTCTCCTTATTGGACGTGGGTTTGTTTCGACCCGACCCAACAACACCCGAATTGCTTAATCCCCAGTCTCATGTATCAGCTCACTAGCGCTAAACTCTCTAGAACAAGGGCTTTCTACGTTCAGATTGAAGACTTCAGTCTCCGCCTCTTCTTCATCTGAAGCTTCTCTAATGGCGGTCGTCCCCCCCTCCTCCCCCGAAACCCTAGATCCCAAATTTGACAAGCCCGACCCCTCATCTGAAAACCCTAACGCTAATCCCGATCGCACACTTTCGCAGCCCGAAAACCCTAACCCGATCCGCCCAATCCCACCTCACCCCCGCCCCCGCCCCCGCCCCCGCCCCAAGTCCTAACCCTGGCCCTAATCTCGTGACGCCTCCTCCTCCTCCTCCTCCTCCATCCTTCGCCCCATCCTTTCGTCCCTTCGGAGTTCCACCCATGCCGCAGTATTCCACAATCCCAAACCCTGGCCCCAATATGAACTTCAGCCAAAACCCTAGCCCTGGTATCCAGCCGCCTGGGGTGTCGGCCCCGGTCTCGTACATGATCCCGGGCGTGGCGTCTGGGGCCGGATCGGCCACGGTTTCAGCGCCTCCGATGAGGTACCAACCCCGAATGCTCCTCTGATGGCTTACGGGCAGATCCCAAATGGACACATGGCGCTTCCTCCTGGAGTTCCTCCGCCCGGTGGGTTCCCGTTTTTCTTGAAGTAATGTTAAAAATTCCATTTTGAATGTTTCCATTTGCTTAGTGCTCGTGATTCATTTAAGTTTGCTTATTTGGGTCATGATTAATTGATGATACCCGTTGAATTATCAAAAAAACTGGGCATGTTTTTGAAGCGTCATAAGTTTATATCTGTGAACCTATATTGGTTTTCTTCATGATATTTGGTGGGTGGGCACAAGGGGGAGAGAGGTTGAAAAAAGAAAAGAAAAAAAAAAAAAAGATAGAAATAGACAAGGGATGCATCTGACATCGATGACAGAATATTTTCTCGTACAGCATTGTCATGGTGAGAAAAAGGTCGGGCAGGCTTCCTCTTGCGATTCTTGAAAGATCTCTTCCATTATGTGGTATGCTTAAATTCTCTTGACAGTGTCTTCAGCATGTTTTTTTTTTTCTTTTTTTCAAGTCACAATATTTGAGTGGGAATTCACATGTGCAAAAAAGGAAAAGAGTTTTTTGATACTTTATCCTAGCTATATGTGACATATGAAGAGTTCTCTGTATGAAAGATTAAAGTTATTAACCTAATGGCATTTATAGATAATTTCCTTGACAGTGGATCATGTATTGCATCTAAGTGCCGGTTGCAATAATGTCCAAAGGTACAATGTTTGCTTTTGATTACATTTTGTATTTGATTGCTTAAAATTTCCTTTTTCAATTGCCTTATGCCGGTTTGTTATCATGTCTTTCTTTGTTAAGAAACTTTATACATAACACAATATCTTTAGTCTTGTTATCACTAAATAGTCTACCACCATGGTGTGAGCTGCTCTTCGAGTCTCACTAATGCTGAATATCACCCTGTAGTACCTGGGATTACTCCTCAAGATTATGTACACAGAAATTTAATAAGGTAAGCACAACTTCACATATCTCTGCATTATACATATCATACTTTTTTCCATTCCCTCAGGTTATCTGTTCGGCTGGCGCTATTTGCCAAACCTGTGCTGCACATCTCTTTATGCTTTTTTTTGCTTGGTAACATCGATTGGTCATTGTTGTCATATTTTTTTTTCATCTGTAAATTGATGTATCTGCTGGGAAGATTTACTTTTAACTGTTAACTTTGGGAACATATTCTGACAAGTTTGCATAGTTGTTTTCTGCATTTCTGCAGGAATCCCCGTTATCCAGGACCATACCCGACTATGGTCCGCCCTGGTTATCCTCCTCGTCCCCTGCCTCCAATGGGTGTGATTCCGCAAATTCCTCGACCTCCTATTCTTGGAGTTCGTGGTATTCCTCCTGTGGTTACTCTCGTCGTCAGGCCTCTTGTTCCTGCTGTTGCAGCAACAGAGAAGCCACAAACCACAGTATATGTTGGCAAGATTGCTCCCACAGTCGACAATGATTTCCTGCTGTCTCTTCTTCGGGTTAGTTTCTATTTAACCTGTAAACTTTTAGCTGTTTATAACATGTATTTGAAGAAGTGGACTTATTAGTATTTTACATACTTTTTTCTTTATGCGCTTTAAATCTGGTACGTTCACACATAATTTCTCCTAATCTTCCTCTTTCTGAAGCTTTGTGGACCAGTGAAGAGTTGGAAACGCGCTCAAGATCCCACAGATGGATCTCCTAAAGGTTTTGGATTTGTGAATTTGAAGCTGCTGAAGGAATTCTTCGTGCTCTGAGGTTGCTAACTAAATTGAACGTTGATGGACAAGATCTAGTTGTAAGTTATTTATCTTCTAAGTTTAGATTTAATTATATCTATGATATAGAACATTCCTCTATATATATGCATATAGAGGGGAGGAGAGAAGGAGGCTGGTCATCTTGGTGGTTTATCATTTTTTGTGAAACGAAAGAGCCTTATCTTGAACCATAGCAGGATTATAAAGTTATTTTGAACCCAGGCATTAGTTAAAGTTTTATTTTTCTATAGGAAAATTACAGGTATTTAGATTTTTGATCTAACTGACCAGATTGCTCCCCTTTTTATTAAAAAAATACTTCTACAAATGCCTTACATGAAAACTCTTGGATTTACACCATTGAAATCTTTTTGTACAGATCCCTTTCAAGTTCCTAGTTGCAAGTCAAAAGTTACTGTTATAGTTACTATCATTGGTAGGCATTCTGAGGTTCTGAAATATGTTAGCATCAAGTTCCAATGAATGGACTTTTAAGTTTTAGCGGACCTGCTGTGGGATTCATGGCTAAAATCTTCAAATATGGGTTAGTTTCATGGCTGAAATATCTACTATTAATGCAAACTTTTTGTTCCTAACAGTTTTCTCACAACCTGCACTTATCTTTTCTTTTCCTAACTACACGTGCATGTCATGTGCACATACTTTAACTATGAATTAATGACCTGGGAAAGTTAAGAGTCACTTACCTATTGTAAATGTGTTCGAGTAATTGCACATTGAGAATGGAAAAAGTATCTTCCATTTCATGAAAATTATAATAATTATTCTATAAATTAGGTAAGTGAAATAGTCACTATCTAAAGTAGAAAAAGTTAAATTTATTTTTTTTTTAATTGCACATGCGTGCAAGTGGCAAAAATATAGTCTTCGATAATGGGTACGTCTCTATGTGGCAGATGCTCTGGTTTCTGAAGCTCTCGCTTTGGCCATCTGTTCTCCTCATTTCCCAGGGAATAGTCACAACGCTCCCACCATCCCACTCCCACACGCGCGCGCGCGCACACACACAAAAACCCGCTCCCCAACGAGGCTCTCACATGGGTGCTAAGACATATACTTGCCAAACCATATGCCTACAAAACAGTTTCATGGTGGCTTCTGTTATGAGATTACACTTATCATTAGTGGGTGGATGTTAGTTTATTGTTTTCCTATCTATGCAATTTTGCCTATCTATATGCCTACAAAACAGTTTCTTAGATTGTAATATGCCTTCTGCCTTTTGGCATGTGGAGTATTCCTTATATTTTTGTTAATGAAAATTTTGAGTCTTCTGATATACAAAAGTTCATAAGAAATCTGTGAGCATTCTTCTGTTCTTTTACCTCAATTTATTTCAATCCACTTGTATTCTGACCATGGTATTCCGGCTATGCATCAGAAGTTGCTTTCGCTGTATTTAAAATTTACATTGAGCTGTAATCAATATGTTATGTACGTTAGCTATTTAGCTTAGTCTGAATGCATCTTGAATGTCTGAGCATGGTTCACAGTCGCGGTCTCGGCCGCCGACTTGGCGGGGCACTGAGATAGGTCGGTCTCAGCGATTCGGATCGGTCTCGGGCGATACGCGCAAAATGCTGCATAGAAAGCTCAAAAAATTCTGAAAAACCACGACAAATCTTAAAAAAAATGTAGACATCTACATTCATAGATCACATGTCCAAAACATATCACCTAGCACACTAAACATAAAGCGAAAGTATAAATACACGCGTCGTCGGTAGAAGCATATTAAAATACATGCACAATATAGTAAATTGCACAAATTACATTCATAAATACATGCTAATGTAGTTATTTTTACATTGAATTGCGATGAAGTACAAAATCATCATCATAATTATCTCTGCGATAAGTAGATAAACCGATACTAGTGCTCATATATCTCTCAAGTTGTGGTTTGTATAGTCATGGACATATGTAACACTATAATGTTGGCCTGATGTCAAACTCAACATTTGCGTATGACCTTCAAGACTATAAGTTCCTCCATCAGCACTATTGTTGCCCTCATTATTGTGATCATCACCACCGCCACCATCATCGCCATCATTGTCATCATTATCATCACCATCTTCACCTAAAACCCTCACATCTTTACCACTATCATCATCTACTTTCCTTATACCTCGGAGGGGAGAGGGGAGAGATCGGAAACAAGGAGAGAGATGGAGAGAGAAGAGACAGAGAGAGACGGGAGATGGAAAGGGGGGGAGAGCGGGTGAGAGAGGGAGGGGGAGAGAAACAGGAGGGGGAGGGAAAGAGAGAGAGACGGGAGATGGAGACGGGGGAGAGGGAGAGAGAGCGGGTGAGAGAAGGAGGGGAAGAAAGAGAAACAGAGGGGGAGGGAAAGAGACAGAGAGAGGACGAAACATCACCTGGGGTAGGGGAGGAGCGGCCGACGACGATCGGGCGGCGGCGAAGTCCAGAAATGAGCGGCCACGATCGGGCAGCAGCGACGATCTCCAGATTTGAGTGAGAGAGAGGTAAGTTTCTTTTTTTTCTTTTCCTTTTTTCTTTATACCCGTTCGTCACGGGTAAATATACGTTTCAAGCTGACTCGGTCGAGAATCGGAGTCGACTCGGTCGACTCGGCCGAGTCACGACCGATTAAGCTGATTCTTGGCCGAGTTGACCGAGTCAACTCCGATTCTCGGCCGAGTCGGTCTCCTCTGAGTTGAGTCGACCGACTCGTGACTCGGACTCATCTCGGAGTGGGCTGAGACGGATACAACTCGGCCGACTCGTCTCCGACTCGGACGAGTCCTTGAACCATGCGTGTGAGAAAGCTTGATAATATTTATTTGCTGTTTGATGTACTCATATATGTCTTGTGTAGTCATCTTCTCACAGAAATGATACATCACTTTTCATGCAAATACATAATTGCTTAACTCCTCTCTCAGTTAGTGCCAGTGGTATATAGCCTATTGTTAATGCTTCTTGTACATCACATATTGTTGTCATGCATCTTGTAATAATTGTTTTTCTATGTTTAATAGATAATTGATATTTAATACATTATCAACTAAATGTGCATACATGAACTTAGACCGAATCATCCTAAATGGTGATGTAATACATGATCGCAATGACCTTCGAATACAAATAAAAAAGGAAAAATAGGGTTTTAGAAGAAATAAAATGAAAAAGAGAGATTAGGGTAGAGAAAGAATCAGATAACTTTGGGCTTCGCACCCTTTACGCGGGTTTCACACCCCTTGCACCACGGACTTCACACCCCAATCTCAAGAACCAAAGAGCTTTAAAATTTTATTTGAGAGTTTTTATTTAATCATTGTTTACTCATAAAGAAGTCTAGGGGGCCTTTTATAGGCTTTACAAGAGTCTACTTCTCAGATATAACTGATGTGTTATTAAAAGCAAGAAAAGACAACTGGCAACTGTGTGATGTCCTCATCATTTCCCTCCGGGTGTCGAGAGGGGGTCCTCACAAAGTGTCTCAGTCGGGCCAAGGTCGTGGTTGTAGTATGGGTACATCATGTTGAGACCATGGTGGCGGAGAAGGAGCTGGTCTCCATGATGGATCAGTTGTAGAAGATAGCAGCTCGATCAAGGCACAGGGAGTAGAGCGAGACGCATCATCCCTGCTGAAAACGGAGCTGATACTAGGATCCCACGGGTTATCCAACTCGTAAGCAATAGAAGTAATCCTCTTCAGAGTACTATCGAAATCTTTACGCCAAGCGTGCAACTTTCTCGCGGCCTCAGGGTGACTCGTAACCATTAACTTATTATCAACTGTAAATTCTTACAAAATACTATATGGGTATGCAACAAATTTGTAGGTGTCATTGCAAATTGCTATCAGCCTAATGATATCAATATGTGCAATATGCAGATGCAAAGCAGTAGGTATTCTAGGTATAACTCCTAACAATGGGAGAATGAGAGATATGACATGCTTAGAAGGACACACATCTAACGATAGAGGTACACGAGACTCAGACACAAACTTTAATCAACCCGAAAAAAGTATTAGAAAGCATCTGCTGGACCTTGGCAAGAAATTCAGTGACTTCCTAAAAGATGAATTGATAGGAAATGGTATAAAACTATATTCAACACAAGGAGACTCAAATGACTGACAAGGCACAACGGGTGTATTAGGCTCAACTATCTCATTCACGTCATCATTGGCATTATCAGAAGACATGAGGATTTCATTAATAATCGGTGTGTCAGAATCAACTGCTATGTCTTCAATTATATTAACAGTCTTAGGAGGAACTTGGATATCCTTAACAACCTTCGAGTCGTCAACTTCAGCAGTGGATACAGTTTTAACATGTTGACTCTCCGAAGGGCATGATAATCATAATGTACATATCCCTTACATTTATAACACCTGGCCTTGGCATTGACTAGCGTTTTGAAAATAAGGTCCAATCTTAATGCAACATCAAAGGCCTCTTCAACAGTGTCTAAGTAATAGGGGCTAGTAATCATAACACGTTTTATTTTAAGTCGTAAACCCCAAACAAACCTAGTGATAGTCTTAGAGGGGTGCTCTCTCACTTCACTGCGATGAGTTAAGTCTTTAAATATGGCAATGTAATCATGAACGGACATATAACCCTGATGGAGGTTATGTAGCTGCTCTAAGGGTCAGTATAGTACTGACTAGTCATGATGGTTCAAGTAAACAAGCAGATGCAGTAGAGAACCCTAGAATCAAGTAAAATAAATGTATGAAAAGCGATAAATACTGATGCAACCACTAGATAGAAGCAAATAACATTTAACAAACAAATTATAACAATTCAAATTGTAGTTGCATTAATTTAACAATTAACAATTCAGCTCAAGTTAGGTTATCACCTGAGGGGTGAGTCGTTCACGCCCAGACACAAAAATTCCTCTAAAACTCTTTGGAGAAATACCCACATCGTAGAGAATAAATCACCCATAAAGTTCTAAAATAGCAGTAATATGAAATGGAAGAAAGATGCCTTGAATTGGGCTCAAATCGGAATGGAAAAGAGGGCCCAAAATATTGCTTTTCTGTTGCACGAACATTATCGGTTCCAAACAGAGGCTTAAAGAGATCAAATTTGCTCAAAAAAAGCAGCAAAAACTTTACCAGCAACTCTGAGACTTAGCTACCAACCCAATGTTTCAGATGAAACTTGAGTCAGACTTCGGACGGGCCTGAAACGGGCTCCGGAACGGACGAGTATTGGGGCTTTAGGGGGACATGAATAGTAACCTCCGGTTACTGTTCACATTAACAATAATCAGGGTGATTACCGTTCACATTAACAGTAATCAGTATTTTTTTCTTCTATTTTTCTTTTTTTGTTTTTTTTGCAAAGTAGATCTAGATTTAGATCTAGATTTAACGGTAATCGATTTTTTTTGCAAAGTAGATTTAGATCTAGATCTCTAGATCTAGGATTTGAGAAGAGAAGAAATTCGAAGGGGATTGAGACCAAAGCTCTGATACCAAATTGATGTAATATAGGATCGCAATCACCTTCGAATACAAATAAAAAGGAAAAACCAGGGTTTTTTAAGAAATAAAATGAAAAAGAGAGATTAGGGTTGGAAAAAAGAACTAGATAACTTTGGGCTTCACACTCCTTACGCGAGTTTCACACCCCTTGCACCGTGGGCTTCACACCCCAATCTCAAGAACCCAAGAGTTCTGATAACAAAATGATGCGGACACCACACCAGTTGTTAGTTTTCTTTTCATGCCTTAGTTTATTTTGAGATGCTATGTTTTGTCTATTTGCTATTAGTACCACATCGGTTATATCCGAGAAGTAGACTCTTGTAAAGCCTATAAAAGGCCTTAGACTTCTTTATAAGTAGATAATGATTAAATAAAAACTTTCCAGTAAGAAAAAAAAGAAAAAAACAGAGAAAAAAGAGAGAAAATAGGGAAAAAAGAGGAGCCAAATTTTTTTTACTGTTCACCGTGAACGGTAATTACTGTTATGACAGTAATTACTGTTCCTCTTCCACCCCCAACCAGTTCGGAGTCCGTTGCTCGCCCATTCGGAGTCCATTTTGAGTCTGTTCGAAGCATTGGGTTTGTGACTGAGCCCCAGAGTCACTACAAAGATTTCATAGCACTTGAGCAGTAAATTCTACCTCCACGAGCTCGTATTTGGCACCAGTAATGTCCCAACAACAGAGAATCAATGTTTTGGCATATCTTCAGCCCAATTTGAGTCCAATTTGAGCCATCGAGTTTATTGAGTAACCTCTGATCTTTATGCATTGAGTTCTATTCATGTGATTTTACTTTTGTGGCAAATACGTTTATACTGATGGGGATGAAAGGGAGGTTGAAAGGGACATGTATGTAGCTCTCCCGTATTTTTGGGGTTTTTATGATCAGGATGGGTATGAGAAGTGAAAAAATCATCTTGAGAATTTCTTCAGGTATGTCTCATTGATATCTGTGCAAAAGTGCCATTACGTTCAAATGAAGCTAGTTGGAAAAGTTTATTGGTGGTGAGAAGACAGTCATATTAACTGCCGAGATTGGTTTATCTTACAAGAACTTCATACCCGGTATCTTTCACATCTCGAGGGGCCACAATTCAGCGATCTGGTCGTTGCATGCAAAGATATCCTCGCTGGCATGGTGAAGATGCTAGAAAGCAGGGCGGTAAAGGCTGTTGACAATACAGAATCAGAACCAGAAGTTGATGACAATCTAGAACCAGAGCCAGAAATTTATGATAAGTCAGAATCAGGGTCAGAAGTTATTGCTGAGTTGGTGTCACAGTAAGAAGAGATTTACCCACAATCTACGAAAGTTGAAAAGCTCCCTGTTGAGACACTTGTAGATCTTCCAGCAGAGCCTATTTTGGAGCTAGTATCACCTTTGACAGGTATGCGGGTATCATTTTTCTTGAGATCGCCTGATGCGTGCGACCCATTGCAAAATGTTTACAGGAGCTAGACTCACAGGAGAGCAAACCACTTATGGTACAAAGTGCAGTCAGTTCAGTTTTCATCATGGATGACGTGCCTCAGTCTGCTATTCGTGTCTTGATCAAGCTATCATCTTTTATCGATCCGACACGAAGACCAGTTCTACCTCACCACCTTGGTCTCAATGTGATGCATTAGTGCTACTGTCACAGCCACCACCATGGCCCGATTGAGACGCTTCATGTGAGGTGTCCTCACTTGATAGGGTCGACTTTCTCCCACCTCAAGAGAATGATGAGGACATCATATCAGTGCTAGTTATTTTTTTTTATGCCTTAGTCTATTTTTGAGTTTAGTCTTTTCTTTTATTATGAAACTTAGTCCCATATCGGTTGTGATGGGAAAGTTCACTTTGTAAGAGCTTATATGAAGAGGCTCAACTCAATGAATAAATAGACAATGAATAATTAAAACTTTTTCAGTGAAATTCTCTTGAGGGTGCTCTTGAGTTTTGGGTGCGAAGCCCATGGTGTGAGGGGTGTGAAGCCCGCGTAAGGGGTGCGAAGACCAAAGTTATTTAGCTCTTTCTCCAACTCTAATCTCTCTTTTCATTTTATTTCTTGTAAAACCCTAGTTTTTTCTTTCTATTTGTATTCGAAGGTGATTGCGTTCCAATATTACATCAAATGGCTAATGCTTGATTATGTTTCTTTGCTATTTGATTTACTTCTGTGTCTTGTGCTGTCTTCTTCCCAACAAATGAAGGATTTGTCTGGGCTAGCTAGTGCATGACTTTTATGCAAATGCACAATTGCTTAATTGCTTACTCCACTTCTAATTCATCATGGTATATACTCTTAATGCTTCTTTTGCACCACATATCATTGTCATGTATCCTTTATTGATTGTTTTTCTATATTTAATTGATAATTGATATTTTGACAGCTAAACATCAATCAAGCGACCAGGGAATATCTTGAACGTTATGTTGAAAAGAAAACTGAAAGAGAGAAGCTCAAGGAAACTGAAAGTCAAACTGTTGAGAAAGAGAATGACGGTGCACTAGGCATCGAAAAACAAGAGCCTGAAAAGCCAGCTGTCGATGAAACAAAAAAGGATCTGGAAGATTGCAGGGATAAGGAGAATCATGAGAATCAAAAGTTTGGCATTGTTACAGGCGAAGATCATGATGTTGATATAGATGCTTTAGAGAAGATTGCAAGTATGATAGAGGAGAGATTAAAGACTAGACCTCTGCCTCCTCCCCCTCCTGTTCATACTCCTGTTGATGCTTCTGCTAAGTCAATTTCTGAGGTCCCTTCTAAATCAAGGGATGGGGATTCAGATGTCGATATCACGAGAAGTGGCAAGTGTAGTTCTATTGGAAGTTATATTAAGCAAGTAAACTTCAATGTTGCTGGGTTTTTGTTTATTTATCTTCTTTTTTTCTTTTTCTTTCTTTTGGCAGATGTAGCTGAAGATAAAAACGATGACGAAACCACAAGCGAGACCAAGCCAGCCGCTGAACATGACAAGCCTGAAACAAGCTCCCCTGATAAAGGCAGGAGGCATGATAGGAGTAGCCGAGAAAGAGACAGGGAACGCAATGTGAAACGGGAGAAAGAGCGGGAATTAGAGAGATATGAGCGCGAACGAGAACGAGAGAGAGTCAGGAGGGAGAAGGAAAGGGATTTGAAAATTAGAGACGCTGAGCGTGTATATAACAACCGACTCAAAGATTGGGAAGCGAGGGAGAGGGAGAAAGAACACCAACATCTGAAAGAGAAAGAGAGGGAGAAAGAAAGGCAACGAGAACGCCGGCGAGAGATCTCAAAAGATGAAGATGGAAGTGATGATGATGAAGAGGATACAAGGAAAAGGAGACGGAGGAGTAGTACGCTTGAGGAGAAGAGGAGAAAGAGACAGCGGGAGAAGGAGGAGGATTTGGCTGATAGATTAAAAGAAGAGGAAGAAATTGCTGAGGCAAAGAAGAGGGCTATTGAAGAGCAAAAGCGGATAGAGGAGACAAAGTCTCTTGCTAATCAAGTAACTGAAGAGAGTGAACCTGCTGCGATGCAAGTAGATGGCATGGTTATTGAAGGTAATGAAGCGGCTGTAGTCCAGCAGACTTCTGATGGCATTTCTGGTGGTGGTAATGATATTGGTAAGTCCTTTAGATTGTAATCTTCAAAATTTCTCTGTCTTACTGATTTTCTTACATAAAACGGAATTCTATTATTCCACAGGTGATTTAAATTACAGAAACAGCATTGATGGTGAATCAACAGTGGCATTAGCCACACTGCCAGATATTAAGCAGAGCAATGATGCTCCTGCTAGGAAGCTGGGTTTGGACTAGTGGGTTCAGGAAAACGAACAACTGTGCCATCAGTTTTCCATGAGGAGGATGATGAGAATATTGAAGATAAGAAAATGAGACCCTTGGTGCCTATAGATTATTCCACCGAGGAATTACAAGCTGTTCAAACAACTGTTTCCTCCACACCAGCAAATCTGGTGGCTGCTGCTGAATTTGCAAAGCGTATCTCCGGTGTTAATCCTAAAGAAGAGAAGCCTGAAATTGAGAGGGATAGAAATGGGCGGCCTAATGACAGAGGGAGTCACAGAGATCGAGATCGAAATGATGACGAGAATACCCGTTATAGGAATGAAAGCAAGGATAAGATTCGTGATAGGAATTATGAGAGGGAAAGAAACCGGGACGATAAGCCAAAATCAGAAAATAAGAAACTACTGGATGCAAAGCAGTTAATCGACATGATTCCAAAAACTAAGGAAGAACTCTTTGCCTATGAAATTAACTGGGCTGTTTATGACAAGGTGACAAAGATTTCTGGCATCAACAAAATTATTGTGATGTTTTCTCTTCTACAAATTGCATTGATAATAAACCATTTAATTGCTTCATTTTTTGTTTATTTATTTATTATTATTATTTTTCGTTGAACATGTGTGGAAGCACCCAATACCTCCACTGTATGACACTTAAAATGAAGTTCTCTCAGAAGACAAAAGTCTTTAGGGGGAATAAGAGCAGTTGAATCTGCCTTGTGAAGGAAATTAAGTTTATGATAGATTGAAAACCTAAGCTACGACAATGTCTTCATTCTTATGCTTGTATGAATAGTTATACTTGTATCTATAGAGCGAACCATGTTTTTAGTTGTATTCATAGAGCTAACCATGTTTTTTGTTATTTCATTGTTTTCTGCAGCATGAATTGCATGAGAAAATGAGACCATGGATCTCTAAGAAGATCACTGAGTTTCTCGGAGAGGAGGAGGAAACACTTGTTGATTATATTGTATCCAGTACCAAAGATCATGTTCGAGCATCAAAAATGCTCGAGTTGTTGCAATCCATCTTGGATGATGAGGCAGAAATGTTGTTCTGAAGATGTGGAGGATGCTAATATTTGAAATCAAGAGAGTTGAGACAGGTCTCTCTGTCAAATCAAGGGCCTGAGAATCAGGTTCCCTTTCTCTCTAATGTGGGAGTTATATTTTCTTGTATTGCTGCTACATTTCCGAAAGTTGACTTAAAGTAGCAACTGTAATCATCATTCACCAATTTCGTATGTATGTGATATGAGCCATTTTGTAGGAAGATAAATATCAGCATTCATGCACGAGTGCCATGAAACAAATCACCACCCCATTCTTCGGGAGGCCTTGTCTAGAGTCAGAAATTCCAAGCGCTCGGTGAAAAGCAGGAGTGTATTGTGAGTGGATAAGTCATTCTTATAGGTATGATGTTAAACACAAGAATCCTTTGCCATAATATCCGGACTTTCTTGTTTTAGTCTGTCATAACAATTTGGTAGTTCTGAATAATTGTGTGCATTGTAGAATATATTGAAATGGCTGATGATGTTGATCATGATATCTGATAATGCCTACTATTTTTACAGCTTCTCTGGGAACAGTTGCCAATGAAAATTGACATTCCATTTTGTTTGTTTTCATTCACGTTGTTTAACCATATTATTACCATGGTGTCTGCTGTACTTTTTGCGGAAAATAAAAATAACTATCAGTGTCACTGATTAGATAAGATTGTAGTTGGTGAGGGCGAGCCAGAATAGAGCTAGGTGGGCACTGCAGATTCCTGATATTCCTTTGCCCTACAATTATGTTTTTATGTCATACAATTATCGAACTAAATGATACCAAGATCAAAAAACGTTGCGTAAAACAATAAAAATTGATGATAGTCATAGCCATGTGTAGACAAATCAAATAATTGAAAAAAATTATATTATTAAAATACTAGCTTATACGATTACAATAGTTGCAAGTCCTATATAAGCTGTAGTTACAAAATTGTTTCGAAAGTTTGCAACAAAAAAAAAAAAAAAAAAATCAAAGGTAGAGTTTAGATTTTTTTTCTTATTTTTTTAATTGTGTAGATAACAAATGTTACTGAAACTAGAAAACTAGGAGTTCTCGATTCTGAAATGTGACCAGTAAATTATAAGATAGTAAGTTGATAGCCGTGGTACCATAATTTTTCGTCCAACAAATTTAAAATTGTTTTGATGAAGATAAAAAGGAAATAAATTGAAAAAAGAGAAGACGGAAAAGAAATAGGAAGACTGGATAAAAGCATCAGTAGATGGAAAAAAATAGGAAATAAATTGCAAAAAGAAGAGAGAGCATCATCATTACCCAAAAAGGTATAAACAGGTAGGAACCGCAATCAGGTCCACTAGGGGTGAAAACGAATCAGGACGGGTCGGGCGGGTTTTTGACAATTTTTTACATTTGATCTGAATTGCAAACCCTCAATCCAAAACCTGCCCGGACTCGACAGATATAGTCATTTTATAACTCGCACCCGTACCAAACGGGTTTAGGTAAATTTGGGCGGGTTTCGGGTTTGGTTCGGTTTATACAGGTTTTTCGGGTTTGGTCTTTCGTTTTCGTTTTCTTTTCTTTGCTTTTTGGTGTTTGGCTTCTGATACACAATAAACTTATTAATCACGAAATAATTTTCTTAACATCGACAAGGAAATCCAATTAACATGGACAAGGAAATCCAAGAGCAGCTATTTGATATTACACAATAATTCGTTCACATCCTTTTGATTTACACCAAGTGTCACACATTTTCATCCATTTGCAATTTGCAACCTTTAAGTTACAAGTCGAAATAAAATATAAGAGAGAAACAAAACCTAAATGAACAAAGTGTAAAATCTATAGCAACAAAGACCAAATTGCAGTTATTTACAAAGAGCGAGGAAGAAGGAGAATGATCACCACCTTGCCAATGAAGAATGAGATGTACATCAAAGAGCAACGGAGGGGAGAGATAATTGCTTCATCCTTGAAGAAGGATGAGGCAGCCAAATTAAGAGAGGGAGATGAGGGAGAAAGGTTGATGCATTGGTGTCATTTTTGCCATTGATGGCAAAATCAGAGCATGGATCTAAGTGGAAGAGAGACGAGTTGAGAGGAGAACCAAAAACTGGTGACGACTAGGGTTTCACAAGTGTTTTCTTTCATCTCTCTTGCTTTATGTACAAGATGTTTTGAGCTAGTCTCAATCATTTGTCTGTGGAGATGAATAATTCATATATAACTTGAGAGAAAGGATACGAGTTTTGGGCGGGTATGAGTCGGTTTGGTTCGGGATTTATGTGGTCTGTGTCGAGCGGGTTTTTAATCAAAATCGAGCGAAGCGAGGTTTTCTCCTGCGACTCATTATGAAACCATGTCCGTCTGTTCGTCTTCATCCGCACGTGTGCGAGAGAACGCGCGCGAGAGAGAGAGAGCAGCAGCAGAGCAACAATACAGCTACCCTCCACTCTCCCCGCCAGTCTTCTTCTTGCCCGACTCCTCCCTTTCCCCTCCAACTGCCTCCTTTCCCCTCATTCTTCCTTCTTGTTCTTCCTCCCCCTCCACCAGCTTCTTCCTCCGTCGTCGCTCGGCGGTGGAACTCGCTCGGTCTCCACTGCCGCCGTATACTTGTAATAATTCTACCTGATCGGAAACTTTTGCAACATCTTTTGGACTCACCTGTTTGGGTTTGGGGGGTTTCGAAGCCATTAAAAACCCAGAAAAAGCCGGTCCAGGGCGGTGCGGGTTTGGTCAAACCCAAGCCAATTTTTAGCCCTAGGGTCCACTTTCAATTCTACTAAAAGCTTTATTAATATGTGTTTTTGATCTGTACAACTAAACTAAATAGAGCCCTAACGCGATCTAAGCTTCACCAATTTCTTTCTGCTTCCCACTTATTCAAAGAACTTAGACCGTCTCGTGGATGAAGGTCCTCGTCGATGACGCTCTGGCCTTGTCGATGAAGCTCTAGCACTGTCAGCGATTTAATCTTCCCCAGTTCCTCTCTTCTGCCCCTTTCTTTGATCAGATCTCAGTTTATGAGGAAGTATCCGACCTCGCCTGAGTCATCGTGGCCGCGATGAAGCTCTATCATCAATGACGAACCTCCTTTCTATTCTTCATCTTTCTTCAAACTGAGGCCGTCAGGAGGAAGACACTGATCTCGATGTTACTCAAGTGTCCGCTAACGAAGCCCCAATGTTGACAATGAAGTTCCGACATCTTCCCCTTTCTTTCTTTGCATTCTCAGCTGTAAGTGTTTTTTTAAATATAATTTCATGTTTCCTTTATTTTCTTGTTTTCTGTTCAGTATTTTAATCTTGCTTTATTTTATGTTTTCCAACTGATTTAGGACTAGTAAATTTTAGTGATTTAGGTTTGTTTAATTTTTTTTTCCAGCTTTCTTTGCTGTTTCTTATAGAATCAGCTTAATTATTATTTACTTGTTTGCTGGACAGTGGATATCCTTGGGCTTAATGTTGTTAGATAATATAGTTTAATTGATGGATAATTGTTAGATGTCACCTTTATATTTTATTTATTATATAATATATAATATAATACATATAGTCATGTCCCCATGTCCTAACATTTTATAAATTTGTCATGTCTGTGTCTGTACCCTTCCCTGTGCTTCCTCCTCTTTCCTCTTTGGTTTAGCAAACCTGCAATCCTAATGAATTTCCTGTGAATTAGAAAGTGGCCATTCTTTTGTTATACCGGAAGTGAAAGGATAGAGAGTTTTTTTTGGAACTTTGGATATAATCTGTTCACTGTGGAGCAAGTTCAATACGCTGGAACTTCCAATGTAAATACAATGATTTATGTGCCCTTTGATCTGAATCTTCTGCATGATTAATATTTAGGTGATTATATTAAGATATTACTTAGTATCACCATATTTGCTAGGTCAATTCTAGTAATTATTATTATACATTTGGGGATCCAGATAGCCAATGGTTCCATAACTACTAATGAAAAGTTATCATTCACAATGGTGATAGTGGAGTTTTTGATAGTGGATCTTCATAAAGTAAAAATTAATTGCTGCTATTTAAAAGGGAAGGTGTTACTAAACTAGAGATCAGGCACATCTGGAAGACCAGGGTGGGCACAGTGTAGCGTAACTTCTAAAATCAACCCACGGACAAATATGTAAAGAAATTTCTCAAAGTTGGGTAGGGCAGGTGCCTTACCTTGCCACCATGTAGTTAGTTGGCGTAAGTGCATATTTTTGAAAACTAATAAATTGTTGGGCACCTTCTATATAACCTTCTAGGGCACCTTAACTAGCTTGCATGGTTCGTGTACAGTGATACAACTCTTTACTCCACTATACTCCATATCTTCTTTCGTCATGCTTATTCTACACTGAATGTATATACTAATACACAATTGGACCATTGGTTGGTGAACAATTGACAGCGAACGTGTTTTGCCTCCACGTTGGATATCTTACTCTTCTTACTTCGGCTCTAAAAAGTTCAAAGTGGCTATCAAAAGAGAAAAAGTGGGCCCGATATTTATAAAAATTGAAATGTTGTTGCCACATCAGTTTTTTTTTCTCTTTTTGTTTCTGTTTTATTTTTCACCTATATGCAAAAACACACACTCTTACTAGCTCGTTGATGAGAAACTACTTCATAATTGCAAAAAATGGCCACTTTCACTCTTTCAGCCCCACTTCTGGATTGCTATACACCCTTTGGGACAAGATTTATCAATTCTTATCATCTGGTTGTTGAACCGATCAGCCAACAAATCTGTTGTGTCATATCCTTGCTTTAGCTGTGTTACAACTGCAACTAAGGTGGCTGTTATTACTTAGAGAGAATCCAGGTTATAGGAGCAAATAGTCTCTGATTCATTGTTTTCTCGGTTGTGCATGTTTCCCTGTGAGACTCTGAGCTTCTGACATATTCCTTCTCTTTCTATTCCTCCACACGTCGGTGGTTATACCTGGTCCCCCTCACTTCGACGTCGTCGTTGTACAAAGAAAAGACACAAGTTTTGGATGATAAATGGGTGATAAAGACTTATTGGTAATGACTAAACCTATTTGAATTTATAAATGAAAAGAGGATTTTAAAGAATATGGTTGATTCAAGAGCTGATCCCAGGGTTTTAGAATTTAAGAACTATATCACAAACCCCAAAACCAAAACCAAACCTAACCCGTGCGCCTCCTACCTTGCTGAAAGAATTTTTTGAATCCAGTTTTAAGTTTTTGTGTTAGGCTGCGTTTGGATGTCTAACAAGATCACAAAATTATGTTATTTTATGTGGATTTTGTACTATTCATGATATTTTTTAAGTGAGTGTTTGGATAGATAAGAAAATATGAAAATATCTTAAATTCATGGTTTTAAATTCTACTCTGAATAGAAATTTGGACGTTCATGATTATCTTGCCTAAACATATGGTTATGTTTCCTATTTCAACTTAGATAATTTCCAAACCAAACATGAATATTTAGATTCTTTAAAATTCTAATCATGTAACTTTTTAAATCTATAAAACACTAAAACATCTGAATTTTTTTATTAAAAGATCCAATTGCAGTTTTAATCTCCCTTACTAATTTGCCGAGCTTTTGAAGATTTCTTTTCTTAGCTAAGGTATAATAGGAGTGCTTCGTTCGGATATAATTTTCTGAGTTTATTATGGTTGCAGATTGAAATCACAATAGTAAACGACTTAGCTAAGCTAAGTACATCTTGATCTTATGTGTTTTATTACTTGGAATAATTGTTACTTGAGCATCATTTTTCATATTTTTCATGGTATTACTCTCAAAGGATGATATGTCATATTATTATGGGACCAGTTTTTTCTCTTTTAATCTTGTGCGGGTACCTTTTACATTTTGAAAATAATGAATTAACACCCTCCTAAAAGTTCATGGTGAACTCGGTTAAATCGTTAGGTGCCTCCAGATATGCTCTTTTCTTAGCTCCGGAGCTAATAGCCTGATCCCTATGCAAAACATCGTCTACTTTTCTGCCTAATCCTTTTTTAATGTTCTCTTTGATTTAGGAGTTACAATGCTATGGCATGAGAAGCCATCTTTTGGGAGGAAAGATGTGTTCTATCAGTACCCTGTTAGACTGTTCATCTTTGGCAGAACCTAGTTATGTGTGGCTAGCTTTCTATTTAGCCTTTCCATTTAGCATGTGTCCTTCTGTGTATTACACTATAGTACTTTGAGAGTATTTATTCATTTGCACTTTTTGGAGGTTGTTATCTCGTCCATGATACGTCAAGAGCTTGCACAGATAACATCTTCCTTTTTGTGCTTTGGTGATGTAGCCATGATACATAAGTGGTTCTCCTCCGAGGAACAAATTATGATTCCAAATCTAGTTTCCTAATTCACTTGTTTCATACCAGAACCAATGATTGTTTTCAATGAAATAACCCACATTTGTTTATGTTATACATATACTCTCGAATGTAGTGGTTATTCTTTGTTATGCAGTAACCATTATATGACAGGATGAAAGCTTTTGTTTTATATATTTGCTGCTACGGTTGTTATGATTGCTGTTTTACTGTTGATTTTGTTGATCCTTTAATCAAGTATGTTTTGTAGTTAAATGAACATTCCATCTCTGGTTACATTTTCATTCACTCCATCCTTTGAAGCAATCACTAGGACAGTTTATATTGTCAAATGACACATTGCAGCTATTTTCTGAATATCCCAAGTTATCGTTTAGCTCAAAACTGTTGCTTTCTGTTCTAGTGCTCAATGGTTCTGCTGTACAAGATATGGATTTGCAGACTATTTAAAATCTTGCTTGTTAGTGGATATAACTCTATTTTGGTGTCTAGGGTTATCTTTGATGGGAAAGAAATTTGTTTGGTGGTTATATTTTTGTGGTTGCTAAAGATTCTTTGTGCTGCTCATGATCTGGGCATCGTGAGAAATCTTTTCATCCCTTGATCATGGTGGTGGCTTTTCAGTTGTACATGCGATTGTTGGTCCATGCGTGCTACTTCCATTTGAATGCATATAGGAGTTATTCTTGCAGGTGTTTGGGTATTACATCTGTATGCTAATATTTATTGCTTCGAATAAACCTATCATTCTAATCATCTATTTGTGTTCACCGTCTCTTTTTCTTTTTTACTTTTTGTACTTTGGTTTTTTTTTAATTCATGAACAAGAACTATTGCTTAATTTTGAACCTCCATACCAAGCTGGACCTAATCTTTTTTATTTAACAGTGAAGCAACCAGCTAATGCATCATGTCATGTGCCCTTAATTGTCAATTAGCGATAACTTAATAAATGAAACTTTAAAGTCATCAGCTTTTAAACCTCAACATCAGCATAAATCACACTAGGACCATGTGCCCATATATTATACCAATCTCAAATTGAATAACAACCATCCATATATAAACAAATCAACATGATTAAATAAACACGCCACTAATAATTAGTTTTATGGCCTTGTCTGGTAAGTGGAGCTGAGAGAGTGTGAGTTAGAGCTTTTTAGAGAGAAAAGTTGGGAAGAATTAGAGAGAGGATGAGGTTAACTTTTACACTAATTTTGAACTGAGGTAGGGGTTAAGTATTTGCCCTCCTAAAACTAGAGGGCAAAGTGCATTACTTTTACTACAAAAATCTCAGTTTTATTCTTGATAAGACTTTCTATAATTACTTTCTAACTTTTGCAAAATTTGTGTGTTTGGAAGAGTTAGCAAGAGTTAGAGGTTTCTAACTCTAACTCTTGCTAACTCTTCTAAAACTCATTTGCATCAAGAGTGCAATCATGTAATGGTAAAATTATCTTTTCTTTTAGAAAAATATACACTTTGCCCTTACTTTTGGAGACAGGTGTTTTACTTTTACACTAATTAGAAATTGATGTAAAAATAAACAATTCTTCAGCTAACCTTTCCCAACTCTTCGGATTTGGTTCATTTGTGTGAACCACGTACACATTACAAGAGGGTCAATTCTGTGTTGACACGTGAATACGATATCAGGTTTTAGTAATACAAATGTTTAAAATCTTCGAATCTCTTATAATATTATAAGAGAGATAATTTCACGTATCAATACAGAATTCACCCTCTTATAATAGATGTGCGTGAAACACCCACACACATGAACCGAACCACAACTCTTCTATGTTACTCTACTCTCCCCAGCTCTACTAACGAGGCAGCCTAACAACTATCAAGGGCTTCTTCTCGGGAGCGGATATGCTCCCCCCCACCCCCCACCCCCCCCCCCCCCCCCCCCCCCCCCCACAAAAAAAGAAAAGAAGTGATGATGGCACCCCATAAATTATTACAAGTGTGCCATTATTTTTCTTGACATTTTCATCCTTGATGAAAAGTCTAAAACACTCTTTTCTTTTTCTTCCTTCCCCTCCTCTCCCTCTTTGCGCGGTCTTCCCCTCTCCTCCCTTGCTCCCCTTCCCTGGTCTCCCCCTCCACCCGATCTCCCCTTCCAGCCTCCCTTCCCCCCGATCTCCCCCCCCCCCCCCCCCAACCCCCATGACCAGAGGGGGTTGGGGGGGGGGGGGAGGAGGGGAGGCCGGGGAGGGGGAAGAGAAGGAGAAGGGGGAGATCGGAGGGGAGGGGGAGTGGGGGAAAATCGGGGAGGGGGAGGAAGGGAGAGGGGAGCGGGGTGAGGCCGGAGAGGGAGGGGGATGCCGAGGAGAGAAGCGGCCGGGAGGAGGAGGGGGAAGGGAGGAAGAAAAAGAGATAATTTGCGTGTTTTGAATTTTTTTTTGGGGTGCCTTCATCACATTTGTGGGTGCCTTAAAAAATTTTTGGGGTGGAAATATCCGCTCCTCTTCTTCTCCGTGAGCGGATATTTCTACCCCCAAAAAGTGATGACGGCGCCCGAGTGATTAAAGCACCCATGGATATGATAAAGCAAAAAAAAAAAAAAAAAAAAAAAAAAAAAAAAAAAAAAAAAAAAAAAAAAATCAAAACAAGTCATAAGTGCCCTTTTCTTCTCCTCCTCTTCTCTCACCTTTGTCGGCGACCCCCCAACCTTCGCCCTCCCTCGCTGGTAACCACCCCCTCCCCCCAATCTCCCTATCCCCTCCCCCGCCCCTCCTTCCCTTCCCCCAATCTCTCCCTGCGGCCTCCCCCTCTCCTTCCCTCGATCTCCCCCTCTCCCACCCCTCCCTCGCAACCCCCTAGCCCACACCTCAAATCTGGCCCCTCCCCCCAACATCCCTTGCCCACCCCACCCCCAAGATCTAGCCTGTTTGGCCAGATCTTCTTTTTTTTTTTTTTTGGGGGGGGGGGGGGGGGGGTTGAGGGGTGAGGGGTGATCAGGGAGGATTGAGGGGTGATCAGGGAGCGGGAGGGGGAGCGGGAGGGGGAGGGGAGGAAGGAGGGGGGAAAAGGTTGTAGTATTTTGAACATTTCACCAAAAGTGAAAATGTAAAAAAAAAATAATGACATGTAATAATTTGTGTCGTGCCGTCATCACTTTTTTGTTTTTTGGTTAGCAATCTTCACATTCTTCTCCAAAGGCCACACCATCCCACTCCATCTCGCTCGCCTCCTCCACTCTCGCCACCGCCACCATATTCACCACCTCTCTCTACGCTCCCTTCATGTCGCAGCTCTCTCGCCGGCGCCACCGAGATCAACATCATCGAGCTCCCCTTTCCTTCAAACATCCCTGCAGACCTTCCCCGGGCACCAAGAGCACGGACCACCTCCCTTCCATGCCCCTCTTCCTCCCATTCACCAGGGCCACCAATCTCCTCCGGCCTTCCTTCGAGCGGGCCCTTTCTGGCCTACCCACCCTCACCTTCTTGATCTCCGACGCCTTTCTCGCATGGACGTTGGGTCGGCCTCCAAGTTCGCGTTCCCGAGGGTTGTGTTCTCTGGGATAGGCAAGTTCTCCGCCACTGTGCTCAACATAATCAACCGAGATCTGCCTCATGCCGGCGTCTCGTCCACGACCCAGCCTTTCACGGTCCCGGGCTTTCCGCAGGCTCAGCTCACCAAGGCCGAGATATAAGTGAGATGTATAATTGTGATGAGTGAGGATGCAAGAGAGATGGCGAGGGAGTTGGTACAAGGAGAAAAGGGGAGGATGGCGAGGGAGAATGCTAAGGAGTTAGCAGATTAGCAGCATTGGCGATGGCGGATGGCGGATTATCGGCGTCGACACTGGAGGCTATGATCGAGGAGCTGTCGCGAAAACGAACAGCTTTATGGAATGCGCAGTAGCAAGAATATGATTGTATATTAGTAGTCTGTTCATCTTTAGCTGTTAGTTTAAACTCCAAGACCCCATCTATGATTAAATGTAGCATGATGATTCTGAAGCTTTTATTCAGGATAATGAACATAGAATTATACATAGTTCATTGAATATTGGATTGTGAATACACTTAATTTGAGGGAAGAAAATAAATCAATGTAGTTGGCCGAAGAATTTGAGAGAGAAATTTTGTTAATATTGTTAAATAAATACTACAACTAGTGACTTTGTACAGGGAGACAGAAAGAAGAGTTTCTCCTTTTCATTGAGAAAAAAGAGAGGCAACTGTGAGTCTGTGAGTCTATAGACTAGAACTTTGATTTGCATTTTCCTAAATACTAGTGCCTCATTAATCAGCTTAATTATCATATGAATCCTGCTAATGGGACTAGTTTTGGACTCAAATACAACTTAACAGAGAATACGCGAGGTCTTATCAAACATATAACATCGTATGGAATGCATAGGAGATTGGGTAACTCTTTTCTCAAATCCACCCGTGGTCCATTAAAATAAGTCTGTTTAGTAAATTTTTCTTTAGTTCTTTATACAAAATTTTAAAAGTTAAATCTTATGCAGCTAGAGTTGTTCACAATAATAAATTATTGACTGTAGATAATTTTGGTAATCCTTCACCCTAGTATTTTTTTGCAGCAGTCATTACGAAATTGCTCGTCTATTTGTGAAGTGTCCTGTTATTGGCTTCTTGTGATTCTTGTTGACAAACACGAGAGATGGGTTGGTAGGCCTAGGTCTCTGATTTTTGTGTGAACTATACTTGGCTGTTAAGAGAGTTAAGAAGAAAGTTAAGATTTTATGAGACATCTAAGCAAAATTATAAGATTTTTAGTCTTGTTCAGGTTTTGCTATTATCTGTTAGATAACATAAGGTACTGAGGTCAATTATGCTATTTGTGCAACAGTACTGTCTTTGTGAGCTTTTATAATTTATGTTAATGCTTTGGTAAATTATTATTTAAAACAGTGAGTATGATCTCTTGTTAGAGCATCTCCAAGGAGATCCCTTATCTAAGGGTCCATTGTTCTCCAATAGTACTCCCTTAAATGGCCCCTCCACCTTTTGTTTTAATATTTTATGTTTTGAATGAAATTTTCATTTATTTAATAAACTTGTAATAAGTAAATTTAATTAAATATTTTATGTATTAATCAATTATTAAATATTAAATTCGTATTAATTAATTATTAAATTTTAATAATTAAAAATTTCATGTATTGATTCAGTATTTAATAATACATTAAATATTAATTAAATTAATTTATATATTAATTAAATTTACTAAAATCTATTAAAAAAATTAAAATGGTGGGATCCATATGATAAAGAGACCGCTAAGGGACTTTTTGACTTCCTCAAATTAAGAGACATTTGTAAGGACTTGAGCTGGGAGGGGAGAGAACTCCGACCTCTTGGAGCACAAATCCCCACAATGTCCCTTAATTTGTTGAAGGGGGCCGGATATTCCGGTGACTTGGAGATGGTTTTAGTTGCTAGAAAATTTTAAAGTGCATATTTTTATGGTTATTGCCTTAGTGTACTACATCTGTAGTTAATTTTGTTAAATTCATTTCTTCTTTTAAGGGACAGTATAATTCTTTTCTGAAGTTTCTACTTTATTTTGTGGTGTTCATTGAAATTTTACAATTTGAAAGGTGAGTGAAAAATGGATTCTTTTATTCTCAGTGTTTAAGTACTCAATAGTGATGAAATTTCATGTTAACCCAATTCAATTTTGTTGTTTGATATGTTACTTTGTTGTTTCCAAATATATTTGTGTGGTGGATAAAAATCGACTTACCGTGGATTGGACTCGTCACAAGCGATTTGAGGCGTTCTCCAGCTGATACCTATCAGAATACAAACGGAAAATAATACCTTTCAGTTTAGGAGCACCAGTGTGGTGCTGGCTTAAGATCCTCAGGTGTGAAAACCTGTAAGTGGAATGATATTAAGGATCGACAGAGGGAAATTGCTGGTGTGGAGGAAGTGTTGACTAGCACGGGGAACTACTAGTGTGATGGTGACTGAAATAAGGAAACTTCCAGTGTGGTGGATGGAGCACAGGGAACTGCTAGTGGATGGATGAGCTAACACAGAGAACTAGCGTATGTGTTTGTCCGCTACACTTCCCTCTACAACAGATATGTCCAATTTGGCTGTAGCACTACTAAAACTTGGCTACAACCTACAACATCCATCCAAACATTAGAATGCATTGTTGCAAGTTACGTGCCATAATACCACTTGAACCACTCCAAAACAGACTCTGGAAGCGGACGTGGAAATCTCTGGCATGTACTTAGTTGTGGCCCCCCTTCAGTCAAGTATGTTTGGAAAATCCTACAGCTCAGTTGCTTGTTTCTGATCTCCGATGTCAAGCTGCATGTTAATTTTGCTGATGCTTCAAATAGATCGGGCTGCATGTTAAAATGAACATTTTGACCGTGAAAATAAGCCAGTTTTTCGTACACAAGTTCCGTTTTAATTTTTTTCTTTCTTTCTGAATAAGTAACTCAAGCTAAGTTTTGATGGAACCAAATCCAACTCTCATCAAGGCACTGTATCCATTGTCAAAAACCATTTGGGGATCGGAACTGATCAACAAACCAAACAGATGTAACGAGCTGCTCAAAGATGATTTGATTCAGTTTGTTACTCAAAGATGACATGACAGCGGCACAGAAAGAAGTTACAAAGCTTGGCTCGCGTCTCGAATTAGTAGGAGATTTTGATTTTGCCTGCATTTGGATCAGCTATCTCGGCAAATGCTTCCTCGGACAAGTCAATGGTTCCCCGGCATCCTGGCGGGCAGAAATCCACAATCCTGACAGTCACCATCGCGCCATCCCTTCTGCATGGATGTGGCGCGCCATTGTTGGTTGCGCCCACGCATCTGACATGCTGCACCTTTCCACACGCACGTCCGTGGTTCCACAGGGCACTGCTTGCTGCCGCTACCATCACTCCGTCATCCTTGTATCCATTGCAAGCAGAAGGTACACGAAATATATGAACATTTATCGTCATCTAAATGCAATTCAGCTAGCTATGTTTATGTATGTGCAAGACATTTTAGCTCAACCTATCCTTATATCCATTGCAAGCAGAAGCTACACGAAATATATGAACATTTATCGTCATCTAAATGCAATTCAGCTAGCTATGTTTATGTATGTGGAGACATTTTAGCTCAACCTATCCTTATATCCATTGCAAGCAGAAGCTACACAAAATATATGAACATTTATCGTCATTTAAATGCAATTCAGCTAGCTATGTTTATGCATGTAGAAGACATTTTAGCTCAACCTAGCGATAAACCTTGAACGAAGACCTTGGTTCTTACGTTGGTATGGAGGAGTATAAAAGGTGGCCGTGACCGAGCGTGCACAAGCATGGAACAAGAGGTTGGTGAGCACGAACAATGCCACAACAGTTGATATGGGAGACATGGCATCTTCTTTAGTTCTTGCTTATGAGATGAGTGTGAAGGAGAGGTATGGAGATTGGTTGGTTTATACGAATAAGGTCGCGGCTGATAACGTAAGCATTGATACTATTCTTATAGGATCTTATATTTGTAGAGCAAAATTTGAACAAAAGTCTACACATGCTATAGGCCAAAATTTTGCATTGTAAATGAACTCTGATCACAATAGTTTGGATTTGGAACATATATGTATATATCTATCTGAAAGTATTAGAAGGTGCATGCCAAGACATCCCGTTGTTATTTGACATTTAATATGATGAGCATGAAGATCATTGAACTGAGACATTTTCGACATTTTGGCAAATTCTCTTTGTTAAAAATATGATGAATTGATTACATGAGCTAATTTCAATCGTGATAGCAGTTTTACGACAAGTCAATAGCTCTTTTATTTTTTTCTGAGGGAAATCAAATATTAGTGCTTTATCTGGTGGAATTATAGAATCCATTCAAGTCCGCAATAATTTTATGATTGTTGTTATGGTTATAGACAGAGGATCACAATCAATAAGTAGCACTGCTGACACAATGGTTTTGTTGGTGTACAAACCCAAAGAGTGGCAAGCTGACATACATACAAGTTGCCAATTCGAACATGTATAATCCACAACTTATGCAAAGGGATGTGGTGACCTTGAAGTAACAAACAAAGGGGATTATAATGAACAAACAACTAAAATTGCAGGAATTGATGATAATAGGGAAAGAAAATCTATAAACATTGCAAGTTTAGATTATGTTTCAATAATAAGACAATACTCGTGTATCACAATGGTATTGAGAGAAAACATCAAACTCAAGTAGGTTTTCTATAATATGCAAGAATATGTAATTGATCACTATGCAATGAAAAAAAAATAAAAGACAGGAAAGAAACATACAAAAAACTGAAACAGAATTTGATTCCATCAATCATTGAGAAACATTTAAAAATAAAGTATTAATCTTATAATCAATGTTTTTCAACAGTAAATGGTTGAGACAGACAATCAGTGCCCCCAAAAAGTGGCTGGAGTTTTTATGAGGGGAAAAGGAAAATCTTCTAGCTCCAATTGCAGATTTCTGAAAATGTGTCAAAGATGAAACATAAACATTTCAAAATATAAGTGGTACAGTTACCTCTTGTCAGAGAAATGAAACTGAAGACAACATTCAGGTCCGAGAGCAGCATTCTGCAATGCAACCAAGTTTTTTCTCAAACAATCTATGCATAGCATCCATGAGCGACCTGCACTTTAGCTGAACGCGAAACGAGTCCCATGAACCGTACCTCTGATCATTTTAAAATAATGAAAAACTTAATGTTGTACATAAATTTATACATTCAACATTCAGAATGCTGATAGAAACATGACACAGCATCATGTATAACCATAACCACTATACTACTCAAATATATCTGCCTTGTTCTAACAAATAAGACAACAAACCAAGATATTGTCATTGAGGTCTGAGGTTATCATAAAAATCAACCTTGGCCCGAGTCAAACCATGTATGTCATCCCAACTTGTATAATGTTCATATGGGGGACACTCATGTTTCCAGCACCAGCTCTGCAGTTTCTCCTCAGGAACGCGTAGAAGTAATTGATGACCAGCTTCTTCATGAACCAGGAATTTTTTGTGGCCCTTACTTCACCGTGAGACAGAAGATATGTGAATCCTGACTCCATTGCTTCTCTAAGGGCTGAAAGCTCATACTCGAGGCTCGGGTCTTCATCTGAAGGCATGGCACTAGATGGAAACATCACAACACTGTCTTTTACACTGGAAGTGCTACTATTATCTAACCTCTGATCAGAAAGTAACGGAACTTGCAGATCATGAAATCCAGTTGGACCTCCAGAGGCCCTGGATCTCACAGACTCTTCCTCATCAAGTTCCAACTCCACTTGATTCATCTCTAGGGCAAGTTCTTGAGCTTCCCTTCTCAGAAACTTCTCGAGGCTCTCCACCAAGATCTGCTCAAATATGTGGTGATCCTCCTTAATAACGTCCTTGTATCCATAGCGAGCAACACAACGGAACATGTGGAAATCCTTCTGGCAGACCCTTCGGAACAGGAACCTTTCACTCTGAGGAACAATGGGGATGGGGACATACTTAATGCAGACAAACACAATAGTCGAGTGGATTGCAGGAAGCGTAAGAAGAAACTGGCCGAAAATTGAAGGGATGCCTTGGGCCAGTTCATTGTACACTAACCCAATTCCAGGGACTCTGACAGTACCCAACGTGGACCCAAGCTCAGCTATGAAGTCCATGGAGATTTTCTCCCGCATCTCACTCCGGTACTTCAGCACAGTTCCATAATTCCAAATATACATCACAAGGAGAAAGCAAGTGGCGAATGCAAGTGGGAGCCACCCACCTTCCAATATCTTAGATAGGACTGCGGATAAGTAGATAAGCTCTATCGCGCCAAATATGGCGGGGAAGCATATAGCCAGGAATAAGTTAGTCTGCCATATGAGAAGCATTACGAGTGTCACCAATGCAGTGCTCACAAGCATTACCCCAACTTCAGCAATGCCTGCAAGAAAAGAGGAGATTGATTAAGTTACCATTCCCCGGTTTCATCTAATTCCATTGTCTCTTTAATAGAAAATTCCCAAGTCAGAAAAAAAATATGGGTTTAGGAGTGTGGGTGTGACAGTGGCTGCACCTATGGTGTGGGTCAGTACGCCACAACAAGAGGGCATCAGATTTTGGTGCTTCCTGTATTATCTCCCTAACACTTGACGAACATGCAAGAAAATTGGTGCATAAACATCTTAAACACACTAATCATCTTGTTCTGCCTCATTTAAAATATAACAGAAGTTCAAAGTGATGCATTGGGTCACACATCTCTTGTTCATGCGCACACCAATCTCTCTCTCCCTGCCCCCTCTTTGACATCACACAGTCATGTATCTCATGCTCACCACTGTTTAACTTTTAAGCCACAGTGATTAAGAAAGAAACCATTAGAACATTTCTCTCCCTCCGCGTCTCGAACAACACATAGTAACATCTCGTGATTAAACACTGTTCATCTATTATGCCACAATGAGTAGGAAAAAAAAACATTAGAACATTTTATTTTTGTTCCTTAGCATCTTAAATTGCCTTCATCACAGCACTGTTAGAAGATATATGCTAGATTAGACACAGCTTCACAAGCAGATGAAAATGAGGGAAACAAGTTGAGATGGTCTGGGCAAGGAAGACCATTAGTGGCAGGATGTAATGGACCAAGGAGGACTAGGGGTAGATCAAAATGGGCATGGATTGAGGGGACGAAAAATGATATGCTACCCGTGCTATTTACTACAGGAATGAACATATACAGCACGGAATAAAGAGAGAACACTCAAGCAGCCAAACCCTAAAATGTTGGGATGAAGGCTGCCCTCGTTGTAGGACCCAGCGTAATGAATTTTGATATTGGATAGCCCATCAACTATTTCACATTAGTAAGATCTGAGTTCAAATCATTCCACTAGGATCAAGTCCATATATGTGCGCACACGCACTAATGAAATTATGCATGCACAGCATGAATATAGAAGTGGATGTTGTTCTTTAAAAAGACCTATGAGGCATTTGAGTTTTCCATGATTACACAAACAAAACAAATATAAATAATTTGGAGTGTTCAAAGTTTTACAAATTTTTCTTCACACAAGAAAAAGAAACTCCATTATATAAGACACAGGAGTTTCATTACTAATGCAAGGTAAGCAACTTACTAGTTGTAAAAAATGTAAGAAACAATGTTTAAAAATAACGATAACGTAATGATAACGTTTTCCCTTTGTTATGTTAATATAGGTTATAATGTAACGCATAATGTAGGTTACGCGATTTAATATTTATTTAATAAAAATAAATATATGTACTATATTTAAGAATTTATATAAAAAGAAAAATAATTTTAAAAAATCTAAAAAATATCAAAATAATATATAACACATTTAGCAAGTTTCACAACAATTTTTAGCAAGCATAACAATAATTTTTCACATTCACAAGTTATAATAAGTTCAGAAACATAACAAATTTCATAATAAGTTCGTAAACATAAAAAACTATAACAAGCATGATAATTGAATTATAGCAAGTATAATAACAAACATGATAATTTTTAACAACTATCTTTTAATAATATTATCTCAACCAATATTCTTAGCAATTATCTTTCTCTGCCCTCTCCGCCTAGATATTTCACTCACTCTGCGCTCTCTCCCTCTGATATCTTTCTACTCTCTCCCCCTTCCGATCTCTCTCTGCTCTTTCCAGATCTCTCCTCTCTCTCTCTCTCCTGGGAGAGAGCAGTGAGAGATCGGGAGGGGAAGAGAGATCGGAGGGAGAGAGAGCAGAGAGAGCTTACATGTGTACCATGATGGAGAACCATCAGAGGTAATTCTTCTTTCTTCTTTCTTCTTCTCGGCCCCAACAATGAGGTAGCAGGGACGGCGACAAGGTTGCAGAGAGGATTTTTTTTGGCACTAAGCTGAGCGAATTTAGGTGTTTTATAAAAAGTCGACTTGCACCTAACGTAAGTTAGGGTGCATTACATTAATAACGTAACGTAACGAATATTATGGGCAAAATAACCATATTTATGAAACATTATGTTTTTTTAGCGTTGTTACGTAACGATTGGTCGGCGTTAGGTTATATAATGAGTTATAACGAGTTATATAACAGGTTTTTTAGAACACTGGTAAGAAATTTATTTTCTTTTAATGCATAAATACTTATTTCAGATGGCATTCGAATACCATAATTCAAAAAAAGAAAAGAAAAGAAAAGAAAAGAAAAGAAAAGAAAAAAGTATATACTACATCTGGTTCATTTTCATTCAAAAAAAAAACTCATGAACAGTGACTATATTTATTATGCATAAGAATTTAGAACGCCATAAAATTTGATTTCATTTTGCTTTTGGCTTATATTTATTATGCATCGGAGGTGAATGTGATTTGCACAGCAAATCTCATCATCTAACCTTTCTTCTAAGCCCCCTAAAGGATTTTGAAGGATTGTTCCCATGGTTGTATGAGCTTATAAACTGCCATAACCAAAAGAAGGGTTCAGTTCTACCCGCCAAACAGTGAAGGACCATGTTTGCTTATGTGATGTAGTTTTTTTGGTTAGTCACTTTGTTGATTATCAAGTAAATATGTAAGCTCCTTGAGCTATTGGCCAGGTTTGTTGGTGCTTGACGGTGAACTGAGAGAGACTTGAGGCCATAGGTCTGTTTGAAAAAGAATGAAAAGGGGGTTGTAGAGTGATATTTCTCCATCAAGAGTGTTTAGAATGTACAGAGTCTATAGACCAGCAATGGTCATTCTGAAAATTCCTGCTGGTCATTTTATTAGAGGGGACGGTAGGGTTGTGGATATATGATGCGGGTGTTACAGATCGATGTTTTTCAAGTATTGTGTCAATCTCAATAAGAACACATTCTCTGTCTTTCTCCCGACGTTATTTTCTCACTCTTTAACCTTAGAAATTACATTACATGGTAGTAGAGCTATCGCTTACAAGGGTCTGAGTGATTTTTCCTTTTTTCTCCTTTTTTCCCCTTTCAGCTCAAAGTGTGATACAACTAGATCTCCAAGGTCTCAAAAATTGTTCACCTTATTGTCAGGCGGGTTTCAAATCCAGAAGTTGTCAGTCTTTCGTAAAGTTTGGTGTTTCAAGATCATCCTTCATGGGAAACTAAGTCATGAGGGTTTTTCTTCTGTTGTTCTTTTCGCTCTTGTTTAGAAGGTGGTGCCCAGTCTTCAGCATTTAACCTAACAGATTCTGCAAGTTGCTTTTGTATCTACAAGTCAATTTGGACTTTCAGCTCATTCTTCAGAAGGTCAATTTTCAATCCGAACTTCTAAACATTTCTTTGCTAATTTTCTTGTAGAATTGTTGTTTTCTTTGGATCATTAAGCCTGATTCCTCTAAGTACGCAACAAATCTAGTCACCTGTATGGACTTTGTTTATAGTTCTGCATAGCCTAATTGTGATGCGTCAAGACTTTCCTCTGGGTGAAGTATAAAGTTCAAATTTGATTGATAATCCTCCTTCCTATTCGAGCTCAAGTATCCTACGTGGGAGACTCCAAATTCTCACATTGCCATGAAATAGTGTGGAGCCAAAATCACTTGCAAAGTATCTGTACCAACGTCCAAGAAAGTCTGGGGTCCAATCAAAAACATATCCTCCATGCCAAGTAGTATTGCTCAAATCTATCATGTACCATACTAATTTAAATTATGAAAAGGTGACAGTTATCCTAAGATAATTAGGCTTCGTTGCTCCTGAATACCAGGAGCTTGATCTGTTCAGCCCTCTCTTCGGATGCTCATGTCATGAACCCACTTTTTGGGATGTTTAGCAGCGAGATCACTTGTTTGCCGTCTAACCTCTTTGCTGGTTTTGAGCCGTCCAGGTCTATAATCTTATGCAACACAAAGTTATCAACTTTATGAGGTGGTTTGACCCATTATACAAATTTCTTTATCTGATCTTCCTTGTCGGCCACAATAAAGCTATGAGGAGTCTGTTAGGATTCTCTAAGGATTTGTTTCCTTCCAAAGTCAAAACTGTAAAGATTGACGCAATGAGAATGGGCTAAACTGCAAACACTGATGTAACGAGAATGGGCTACCTATTGTTTCATAAAAAAGGTTCCATAGTAAGCTTCTTCCCGTGCAAAAGCCATGCATTTGAGAAGCCGGGCCAATGTACAATCTCTATGATAGGAAGGAATCAGGTTAGACTTTTAATTATAACATGAAAAGTTAATGCAATAGATTTGAGATTTTTATTCAAATTAGATTTGGATAGATTTGGTTGAGATTTAGAAGTAATTTGAATCTAGATTTGGTTGAGATTTAGGAGTTATTTGAATTTAAATGTGGTTAGATGTGGTTAGATTTGACGAGATTTGATGTTATCAATAATTACACGTATAATACACGTGTTGTAGGCTATATATAGCCATGTAGTGATCTTTGAAAAATAATTGAATGCTTTTGATGAAAAAAATGAAGCTATTTGCTTTGGGTATTGATTTTGATCTCTATGGATTGAATCATAGGCGGTGAAGCCAAGATTCGGATTGCGATCCGCGATCATATCTTTCCTTTCTTCTCTTATTTTTCACAATTCCACCAACATCCCACCACAAACTCTAAATCCCCCTCCGTCCTGCATCAATTTGGTATCAGAGCCGAATTTTCTGCTTTTCCCTTCCACAAAATCCACTTCAATTAAAAAAAATTTATTCCGTAAACAGTAAATTTACTGTTTAGATTACTGTTCACAAGAACACAGCGTCAATCTGAAGTCTGTTTCAGGCCCGTTCGGAGTCCGTTTCGAGCTCTGTTTGAAGCGTTGGGTTCGTGACTCAGCCCTGGAGCTAATGAGAAGAGACGTAGCCAGAAGACAACAGGTTAGACCTCCACGAGTTTTTGTTTGGTGCTGGTACCATTCTCGCAGCAGAAAATCGGCATTTCAGACACCGTTTCTAGTCCGATTTGAGTCCAAATCGAACCGTTGAAATTCTTGGGTAATTTCTGAACTTAACTTTATGGAAATTTACTTTTGTGAAAAATATATAAATACTGAAGCTGATGACAATGAAGTGGAAAGGGATATGTATGCGGCTCTCCCATATTTTCGGGGTTCTGATGATCAGTATGGATATGAGAAGTGGGAAATCAATCTGTAAGATTTCTTCAGTTATTTTATTCTAATATTTGAACAGAAGTGTCGCTATGCCCAAATAAAGCTTGTTGGAAAAGCTTATTGTTGGAAGAAATGCAGCCATATCGACTACCGATATTGGTTTGTTTTAAAAGATCTTCATGCTTTGTATACTCGATACCTTCTGTATTCATCTGAGAAAGATTACAAAGAGTCAGAAGTTGTTGATGAATCAAAGCCAGAGCTAGAAATTGTTGATGAGCCAGATCCAAAATCTCCAGTCCTTGTCTACCTTGACGTTTTTAAAGATTCAAGACCATAAGTTATTGCAGAGTTACAGCCCGTGGCAGAGCCAGAGCCAGAAGTGGAAGAACCGGAGCCAGAAGTGGAAGAGCTTCTTATTGAGACTCTTGTAGATCTTCCAGCAGAGTCTACAATGGAACTATTGTTGTCTTTGCCAGTTATGAGGATTCCAGTGTCTCTGAGATCGCCTGACTTGTAGGATCCTTTACAGATCTTTCTACAGGACAGAGTTATAGAAGATCAGGTTATTCAAGGTGCGAAGTACAGTTGATTCGGTTCTCACCCCGGAGGATGCGTTTTTGTCTGCTATGTGTGTACTGATCGAGTTGTCATCCTTTAAAAAAGATCAGTCATGAAAGCCAGTTCCACCTCCACCACTTTGGTAATGCATCAGAGAGGATTTCCCGCCCACCACTTTGGTCTGATTGAGGATTCGTGATGTGGTTCAACCCAATTGTGCTTACCTTCTACCTGCAACTACATTCATCGGGAATGAATATTTTCAAGCCGATGAGAATGATGGGGGAAGCAAACGGTTTAGATTTAATAGATTTGAGATTTTTATTTAAATTAGATTTGAATTAATGTGATTGAGATTTAGAAGTTATTTGAATCTAGATTTAGATAAATTTGGTTGAGATTTAGAAGTTATTTGAATCTAAATGTGGTTAGATGTGGTTAGATTTGGTGAGATTTGATGTTATCAATAATTGCACGTATAATACACGTGTTGTTAGGCTATATATAGCCATGTAGTGATCTTTGAAAAATAATTGAATGATTTTGATGAAAAAATGAAGCTATTTGCTTTGGGTATTGATTTTGATCCCTATAGATTGAATCATAGGCGGTGAAGCCAAGATCCGGATTGCGATCCGCGATCATATCTTTCTTTTTCTCTCTTGTTCTTCCCCAATTCTACAAAATCCCCACCACAAGTCCTATATCCACCTCCGTCCCACATCAGTGGAACTAAGAACTGACCTACATAGGTGCTAAATTAATCTTAGAAGAAACGGCTATTATTGCTTTTAAATGTATATAATAATACACAGGCATGTATTGGTGTTGCGTTATGTACCAGATAATTCGTGAATTATATAAGCAATAAAGTACGTTTCTGAATACAGAGAGGTAAAATAATACATCACCATATGCATTGGCTATGTCATTGGTTCTCCTGAAAGCGGCAACAACGGCTATGCACATGATCATGAGGAACCAGTTGATGACAGGAATATAGATCTGACCCATGAATCTCTTGGATGTATGGATTATCTTCAACCTGGGGAAGCAACCAAGAACCATGGACTGCTTTATGCAGGAAAATGTTGCTGATATCATGGCCTGGCTGGCAATCATGGCAGCAAGTGTGGCTACCACAAACATCGGCCAAAAAAGAACTCCTGCATCCCACGAGACAGATCAAATCAACTACCCGCAAAGTATATTCATCTAAACCCTTATATTTTTAATGATAGGTGAATGGTAGTCAATTTCTCCACAAGATGTATGAGAAAAGACCATACGCCAATAGTAGTAGAGAAAATAAGGCTCACCAGGGACAGAATCATAGAAAACTCTATCTACTAAACGCGGATTTTTTATCAGAAATGCAGCCTGGCCAAAGTAAGCCAAAAGAAGGCAGGGGAATACCACAAAAGTAAATGCAATCTGCCAAAGAACAAAAAATTTCACATAAAGCTATGAAGCCATCATGGGTGAAGAAAAATCAATATGATCAAAACTTTAACCATTCAACAAAATGGAAAGGGTAAACAATCGGTCTAAGAAAATAACCTGTATAGACTTCACAGAGAAATGACCAAGATCCGCGAACATCGCTTCAGCTCCTACAGTAATAAAGAAAGAAAAACATGAAAAGCAATTACTGGGTAATATATAAATAGAAATTGGTGCAATGATTGAAATGAGGAGATAAAGGGTTCGCCCGCCCGCCCACCCACACAATGATTGTAATGGGGACATTAAAGGGTTTGGTTTAGTGCGCACAGACACAGAGAGAGTAGGTATGTATATCACACAGTATGTATATGTACACACACGTGCAGGCGTGTGTGTGTGTGTGTGTGTGTGTGTGTGTGTGTGTGTGTGTGTACAGGCACAAACAAAAACTTGGAGATAGAACAAGCCCCAAAACCAAAAAATTATATACTGCATCAGCGTATGGAATATCTCTTAACGATTCAGATTAAGATAAGTCAACCAAAAAAAAAAATTTGTTGTTGAAATTGTAAAGTGGAAATCAGAATATTAAGAGCAGTCACTCTGATGTGTTTCATCAGCTTCTACGGCTTTCCTACATAAGAAAGCTTAAAAGATTGTGAGCACAATATTGACATGTCATAGGTTAAAATGTAGATAAAAAAATGAACAATCAAAAACTTAAATTCAAAAACTTTCTCCACTCTGTCTCCCATTTACCATCTCGTAATCAATTTATACATGCCATGTGATATAAAAACTGGGAAAAAGAAAAGTATTTGAAGATGTTTATATAAATCTAAACAGACCAAGATATTTTATTTCAGAAAAGAACCACTGAAAGGAAAAGGAAAACAGTAATTTGAAGGCCTAGAGGTAATGAAACCTGTAATGCATAAAACACAACCACCAAGAGCTGTCCATGCCTTTATGCCGTTCCTTTTGAAGAATAAGTAGATATACATCGGGTTGAATGCTCTCAAAACAGAAATATCATATTTAATTATGTTGTATATTCCAATTGATCCCAGACTGAAGAACCAAATAGCCAGAACTGGAGAAAACATGAAACCAACTTTGCCAGTCCCAAACCTCTGTATGCTGAACAAAGCCACGAGGATTATAATGGAAACTATGACTACAGCATCTGCAAACCGAATATAAAGCAATATTTAAAAAACCTGAGAGTATGTGAATGGCAGTAAGAAAGCTAGAAAGTTTGGTACAATGAAAAACTTGCAATATGGCAGTGCAGAATAGAAGTTGGCAAAAGGCTGAATTAGAAACCTGTGTTAAATCCAGGAATTTGCCCTTGAAGACCGCTTACTGCCGACATTACTGTAAGATGGGAAACAATATCACAGGGTAAACCAGCTGACAAATAATTATAAAAGAGCATAACCAAAAGCCTGATCCCAACTTGTTGAAAAACAACAAGTTACCTGACATAGATGGAGTAAGAATACCATCCCCAATAATCATGGACGTGCCCATCAGAACCAATAGCAAGAGAAGGGTTTTAGAAGAAGACTTTTTTTCCAAGTTTTCTTTTATTCTTAAGGCTCTCTCCAGTTCAGGAGTCGGCAACTTGAGTCGAAAACTTGAGATATCCTCATCCGCACGCTGCTGATTTGGAAGTCGACTAACTTTTGCATATCTGCAGATTAATGAATATAATGCGAAGGTGCCCCCTGGAAGAGTTAAAATTTTCAAGCAATATACCATATTCAATTAACTAACTTAACTAAAATCTTGAAAAGTGCAGAAATATAAAACAGAAATGTATTCAATCATTAATAGACAATTTGAGAAAGCAATAATCAAAACATAAACTCTAGCTAAAATTAAAGATAAAGTGCACATACAAATGGGGTAAAAATTAATTACATACCTTCACCGTTATCATTAGCTTTCAGCACTATAAACACATACTTGGCAAAAGGAATGAGTGCAATCGTGTAAATAATTAAAGATAGAGCCCCCAAAACATCAACTTCTGATTTTATTTGAACCTTGCTGAAAACATCACTGAAGACATATAAAGGACTTGTGCCCATGTCACCATATACCACGCCAAGAGTTTGAAATGCCATGGCAACTGTGTGCCAAAATGAGAGTTCCTGAGATGACATAGCAAATGAGGAGTTAGTCCATCAATGTTTAACATTTGAACTTGGTATATGATGACTGATGAAGCTAGAACCATAGCTAACACGAAATGTTTTATGAGACATCATGTTTTATTGCTAAATCAAGAAATTTATGAGTACATAAATATTGACCAATCACGCGTATCCATACGCTTAAGTCTAACACTAACACAACATCCAACACTAAAGTATTGAAGAATTATATTATACTGCAACACCCAACACTAACACAACCAGAATAGGAGGTTTGAAGGTTGTGCTAAAGGAAGGTTTGTTTTATGCTTAAGTAACATTAATAATGTGTTATAATTCATCAAGAAGACAATGTCATTAGTTTGTGCTAAAGGAAGGTAGTAGATTTTAGAGTATTGGTGCTCTTTGGTGGGAATTCCCAAGAGAAAAGGAATAGACATTAAAAAGAACTTTTTCCCTTTCAGCGCCTAAAATCTTTCTTAGTTCCTCATTCATTACTGCAACAACAAAACAAAGCTTTACCCAAAATTTTGAGGTTAGATACATGAATCATTTTCTTCCATTCACTTTTGTTATGAGTCATCTCCTTAGTAACATGAAGCATTAACATAGTGATGTGAAATGGTATGCGGATGATGTCAAGACTCAGTGATAGAGTTAAACTTTTAACGTTTCATAACAAGTCACGATCTTCAGTAGGAATAAATCTAAAATAATCATATGGCAAGATGGGTTTAAACAAAAATGCTTATACTCGTAGATCGGACAATTTTAATCTTCACTAACCACATGCAATGCTTGATGTAAGGAATAATCCAACTTGCAATATCAAAACAATATAACACAAGGGTAAAACATATCACACTCGCTCACCAATATTTGTGGACAACAGAGAACTAATAATAATATTCTAGAGATAAAATAATGCAGTGGAATCTAACAGATAACCTGATTTTTTTTTTTTTCTGAAAATAAAGTACCTGTTGAAGCATTGACTTGATTGTGGCCTGATACTTTTCTTTGCCGCTTGCAGGAGGATGGATGTAGGCGAAGAAGATAATCCCCTTGCTGTTGCGCAAGAGAGGAATTGGTTGTGGGCGGCAGGGCAATGGCACAACAGGAAGGGAAATCCCTGTTCGAAATCCCTGTTCTCTGCCCCAAAAGTTCCAAAGAAAAAAACTCGAGAGAGTAATCAAGTACTGAAGCATTCCACTGACATGATTCTACATCAATAATTTCAGCTTGTTCAAATTGGAGCCAAGAAGGGCAAAGAACAACTCGCAGGGGTTTCAGTTTCTTTCTTGGAGGATGAAGCTTACACAAGGGGATGGTTGGTGGAAGCTTGAAGGCATGTGCTGGTGATGGAGAATAGTTGCAACCTGCTGGTGGATGATGGCGCCGGCGTCAACTTCGATTGGACGAGGGCGGGACCAGTCGGCGACCAACCGGAGATGATGAATAGGGCTTGGATTGGGTTTGCCGCTGGTTGAAGATGGGAGGAGGCGCAGGACTTCGATGGCGTGATGTTGATGATGATGGCGTGGAGAAGAGGATCGGTGGCTCGCCTAGGGAAGCCGGCGAAGTTGCTGATGTAGAGGGAGAGGGAGAAAAGATGGGATGGGTTCGCTGCTATCGAACTGAGAAAGGGAGAAGGGAGATGAGGTGTTTGCTGCTGGTGGGTAAAAACAAGTAGGGATTGACTTTGTTTTGTGGGTGAAGGAGCAGATGGATTTCTGTTTTGTTTTGTTTTTTTTTTTTTTTTGTTGCTGATGCTCACGCTAGAAGACAACGGAGAGGAGGAAAGGAGGCTTTGTGGGATTCTGTATTGACAAAGCACATGTGAATTGGGAGGGAGGATTCTTTTAATTGCTGTTGATTGGAGATTTGTGAGAAGTGGGATTTTGAATTAGGGATAGGATTTGCAATTGGGATTTGAGAGATAAAGATAAGATAGTGGGGATAATTAGGATAAGGCTTCACACTCAAAATCCTATCTCGAAAAAGAGTTTCACACTCAATCTCATTTTAAATTTTCAAATAGAAAATCTAATATTTTCATTAATCAAGAGTGCATTGTTTTACAACTTATTAGACCTTTGCCTTTATAGGCTTACAACCTGAAGACTTTCTCCGTGTAGTCGATGTGGGACTAAAAAAAGGAGAAATACAAAAATTAAAACAAAGAAAACAACATGGACTCAAATAAATAAAAATACAGACTCCAGCTAAAACCAAAGAGAAGCAGCTCGACGCCTCCTGCGCTGATACACGCGATCGAATCTCCCCGGGCGCGCTGATGCCATGTCCCCATCATTCTCCCCAGGTGGGAGAGAACTCGACTCCGTCGAGTCATGTGTGAAGGAGCTCTCATAATACTCCAACAGATCTGGATCAATTTGCTGCAACTCACTGCGATCTAGCCACGTGTCCTCAGCAGGTGACTTCCCTTTCCAGCGTATCAGATACCGTTGAGTTCCACCATCTCTTGTGGAGATAATTTTATCATCTAGAATTTTATCAATATTCTCTGTTGTATTAGGACTGATATCTGGGAGTGGTGGAAGTGGGGGTCCCTCAGAAAATGGCTCAGGGGTAGGCTCATCAACCAATGGGTTGCTGGGGTTAAAATTTGGACCCTTGTATTCTACTAGATCCTCAATATTGAAAGTAGGATTAATTCCAAAATCTTCAGGAAGATCAATAACATAAGCATTGTCATTAAGTTTTGTTAAGATTTTGAATGGTCCAGCACTACGAGCATGTAATTTTTTAACAGTTCCCGGTGGAAACCGTTCCGGACGAATCCGGACCATCACAAGATCGCCAATATCAAAAGTTTTAAATTTTCTCCTAACATAAGCTCGTAGCTTGTAGTCAAAGTTGCTTTGTTTAATTTTATTACTGATGACCTGGTGCAATTCATGCATATGCGTGGCAAAGGAGGATGCAGACTCAGAGACTCTATAATGATCAACCATGGGAATGAGATCAATGGGCTGCCTAGGCCTAAAACCATATACTATTTCATGTGGACTTTTACCTGTTGTCCTATTAACTGATGAATTATATGCAAACTCGGCAATAGACAACTTTAGATCCCAACTTCCAATATGTTCGCCAACAAGGGTACGCAATAAATTTCCTAAACTTCTATTCACAACCTCGGTTTGACCGTCGGTCTGAGGGTGAAAAGCAGTAGAGAATTTTAATTTTGTCCCTAACATGTGCCAAAGGGTCTTCCAGAAATAACTAGTGAACTTAACGTCTCTGTCCGACACAATAGTCTTAGGTAGACCGTGCAGTTTAACGACACCATCGAAAAAGATTTTGCCACTTTAGAGGCGTCAAAAGTACAGGAGCAAGGCAGAAAGTGGGCCATTTTAGAAAAGCGATCCACGACAACTAGGACTGAATCATGCTTTCTGAGAATTTTTGGGAGTCCTAACACAAAGTCCATACTAACATCCTGCCATGGACAATTCGGAACCGGTAATGGAGTATACAAACCGGTGTTCTGTTTCTGTTGCTTTGCGAGTTGACAGGTATGACACCTTCCAACATGTTTGGCAACGTCACGTTTTAACCCTGGCCAATAGAACCGATACTCAACGGCTTCTATGGTCTTCTCATTCCCGAAATGCCCAGCTAGACCACCAGCATGCAGTTCCCACACAAGAAATTCTCTAAGGGAGGTTCTTGGGATGCATAACTTTCGGCCTTGAAAGAGATACCCATCATGTAGGGTATAACCATCCACTTCTTGAGTCGATCCATCTATCAATATGGCGTATATGTCGCAAAAATCGGGACACGACTCGTATTCAGCTTTTATCTTCTCAAAGCCGTTTACCACCGTGGACATCTTGGTCAAGATGAAAATACGGCGGCTGAGAGCATCAGCGGCTTTGTTTTCTACTCCTGCTTTGTGGCGTAGAGTGAACGTGTAGTCTTGAAGGAACTCAATCCATCGCCCATGTCGCGCGTTCAACTTCTTTTGAGAGTAGATGTACTTTAGGGCCTCATGATCAGAGAAGAGAACAAACTCATGCGGCAAAAGGTAATGTCGCCAATAGCGAAGTGCTTGAATCACCGCATAGAATTCTTTATCATAAGTGGAGTATCGTTGTCGGGCATCATTCAGTTTCTCACTGAAGTAAGCAACTGGATGACCTTCTTGAGCGAGGACTCCGCCTATTCCAATTCCTGATGCGTCACACGCTACTTCAAAGACTTTAGAAAAATCAGGGAGACGCATAACAGGAGCGCTGACCATTCTTTTCTTGATCTCGATAAATGCCTTCGTGGCAGCATGAGACCAGTTGAATTCTCCCTTCTTCAAACAGTCAGTGATTGGAGCCATGACAGTGCTAAATCCTTTAATGAACCGACGATAGAAGGTAGCAAGTCCGTGAAAACTTCTTACATCACGAATCGTCTTAGGCTCGGGCCATTCCTCAATGGCTCTGATCTTCTCAGGATCCGCAGAAACTCCATCAGCAGATACCACAAATCCGAGGAATTGAACTTGTGACGAGAGAAAGGTGCACTTCTTAGGATTAGCGTACAACTCTTCCTTCCTCAATACAGAACAAACTTGACGTAGATGGTCGAGGTGTTGCTCACGAGATTGGCTATAGATGAGAATGTCGTCAAAGTACACTACTAAGAATTTGCCCATAAATGGACGTAGTACTTGCGTCATTACTCGCATGAAAGTGCTCGGAGCATTGGTCAATCCAAAAGGCATGATCATCCACTCATATAACCCATCCTTCGTTTTGAAGGCGGTCTTCCATTCATCTCCAAGACGGATGCGAATTTGGTGATAACCACTCTTGAGATCAATCTTGGAGAAAATAGTGGCACCAGACATCATATCCAACATATCGTCCAGTCTAGGTATGGGAAAACGATATTTAACTGTTATCTTGTTAATGGCACGACTATCCACGCATATACGCCAAGATCCGTCTTTTTTGGGCGTCAGTAGGGCGGGAACCGCGCAAGGACTCATGCTCTCTTGAATGAAGCCCTTCCTCATCAATTCATCAACTTGCCTCTTGAGTTCGACATGCTCGGTGGGGTTCATTCTATAGTGGGGCAAGTTAGGAAGACTAGCTCCCGGGACTAGATCAATAGCGTGTTGTATGTCACGCATCGGTGGAAGCTTGTCTGGGAGATCTTCAGGAAACACATCAGCGAACTCCGCAATCAATGGTGTGACTTCGGAGGGAATCGCAGTGTTGGATTCCTTAGTAACTTCCTTGGTCGCAAGAATCACGAAGGGAGCTCCTTTTTCTACATCTTGACTGAAAGCTTTTGCCGTAATCAAGCTGATACTGTTAGTTTTCTTCACCGTGACAGGCTTTGGTTCAGATGATTCAGCCTTGGGCTCACGAGGTAACAACTTGATCTTCTTTCCTTCGTGTTCGAATTGACACATGTTCGACCGACCGTAAATAGTAACATCCTTGTCGTATAGCCATGGTCGTCCAAGGATAATGTGACCCACATCCATAGATACGACATCGCACCAAATTTTGTCCTTGTAGAGACCGAAGTCTATCGGGACAAGACATCTTTGCTTGACTTCCAGTGCTGAAGAGTTAATCCACGTTACTCTATAGGGATGTGGATGGGGTTCAGCCTTCAGGCCAATTTTGGCAATTACTGTAGACGACACAGCATTAATACAACTTCCACTGTCTACAATTATCTTGCAGCTTCTACCACCAATCTTCATAATGATGTGAAACATGGTGGTTCGTCTCCAGTCATCTTTCTCCTTGGGTTGAGATAAGGCACATCTGACGACGGATAAATGAATCGACTTCGTAGGTTGAATGCAGATAAGACCAATGCTATCACCTGTGGTATCATCGTCCATATCAGACTCTTCTTCTTCTCCCTGGAAAATAAACTCCTCTGATTCCGATTCTGATACTACTTCAGGTTCGCCATTGACTAAGGCAATTTTGACCGGAGTTGGACAATTGGCAGCTACATGTCCATATCCCTGGCACTTGTAACATTTAATTGTGGGAGTCAGCTTAGAGAACTCTCTTTCAGTGCCTTTGCCTTTATTCTCGATACTCTTGCCTTTAGTATCTACCTTGTGGGAAGAAGTTTGACTTTGAAAACGGTTGGGGTATGAACCCGAGTGAGGCCTAGTTGTTTGTACATGACTCTTAGAAACAGAACTAGATTTGGCCACATCTAAATCTTGAACTAACGCGTAGGCTTTTTCGAGCTCGGTGATTTCACGAGCCAAAAGTTCAGTTCGTAAGTCTTCCCTAAGTCCGGCTCTAAACCTAGACATGATTTGAGCTTGCCCTTCAGTGTTAAGGGCGTTGCATCTAATGAGGAACTCATCAAATTTCTCCACATATTCCTGAGCTGATTTGTTGCCTTGAGTGTATCGGTGCCACTTGTCCATAAGACGGGCACTGAACGATGGCGGCACATACTTTCCTTTAAGTTCATCTTTCATTCTTCTCCAAGTATCGATTGGTTCTTGGTCACGATCAGCACGCATGTTCACCAAGTTAGTCCAATACTGGCTAGCTTGACCGGTTAACTTCATCGCTGCAAACTTAACTTTTCTGGGCTCAGTGAGATCGTACTACGTGAAGTACTTGTCAAGTTGTTGAGTCCAATCAAGAAAAAATTGTGGATCATGACGTCCATCGAATGTTGGGACATCAACCTTGATACTCTTCAAGAACTGACTATCAGGGTCTCGCTCACCACGTCCTTGGTATGGTACCAACCGATTACGTTCTCCTTCATGTTCATTGCGGTTCTCGAGACGAGTTTCAACTCTACCTAACCTATCTCCAGTCTGGACTGCAGTTTGGGTCAGGTGGCTAGTTGGGCTTGTATGGCAGCGATTGCATCGGCGAGTTGTTGGGGATCCATAGTTGTTATGCCTGACTCACTAGACTCTCCTAACAAATAGGGGTGACCACTACGGGTGGGCATGCACTAACAAGATCTAGATGAATGCAAGTAGACTAATTTTTTTTTTTATGCAAAATAAATGAGATTCCTAACTATATGGTAATGCAAATTTTTTTTTTTTTTTTACCTAAACCATGCTCTGATACCAAAAATGATGTGAAACGGTATGCGGATGATGTCAAGACTCAGTAATAGAGTTAAACTTTTAACGTTTCATAACAAGTCACGATCTTCAGTAGGAATAAATCTAAAATAATCATATGGCAAGATGGGTTTAAACAAAAATGCTTATACTTGTAGATCGGACAATTTTAATCTTCACTAACCACATGCAATGCTTGATGTAAGGAATAATCCAACTTGCAATATCAAAGCAATATAACACAAGGGTAAAACATATCACACTCGCTCACCAATATTTGTGGACAACAGAGAACTAATAATAATATTCTAGAGATAAAATAATGCAGTGGAATCTAACAGATAACCTGATTTTTTTTTCTGAAAATAAAGTACCTGTTGAAGCATTGACTTGATTGTGGCCTGATACTTTTCTTTGCCGCTTGCAGGAGGATGGATGTAGGCGAAGAAGATAATCCCCTTGCTGTTGCGCAAGAGAGGAATTGGTTGTGGGCGGCAGGGCAATGGCACAACAGGAAGGGAAATCCCTGTTCGAAATCCCTGTTCTCTGCCCCAAAAGTTCCAAAGAAAAAAACTCGAGAGAGTAATCAAGTACTGAAGCATTCCACTGACATGATTCTACATCAATAATTTCAGCTTGTTCAAATTGGAGCCAAGAAGGGCAAAGAACAACTCGCAGGGGTTTCAGTTTCTTTCTTGGAGGATGAAGCTTACACAAGGGGATGGTTGGTGGAAGCTTGAAGGCATGTGCTGGTGATGGAGAATAGTTGCAACCTGCTGGTGGATGATGGCGCCGGCGTCAACTTCGATTGGACGAGGGCGGGACCAGTCGGCGACCAACCGGAGATGATGAATAGAGCTTGGATTGGGTTTGCCGCTGGTTGAAGATGGGAGGAGGCGCAGGACTTCGATGGCGTGATGTTGATGATGATGGCGTGGAGAAGAGGATCGGTGGCTCGCCTAGGGAAGCCGGCGAAGTTGCTGATGTAGAGGGAGAGGGAGAAAAGATGGGATGGGTTCGCTGCTATCGAACCGAGAAAGGGAGAAGGGAGATGAGGTGTTTGCTGCTGGTGGGTAAAAACAAGTAGGGATTGACTTTGTTTTGTGGGTGAAGGAGCAGATGGATTTCTGTTTTGTTTTGTTTTTGTTTTTTTTTTTTTTTGTTGCTGATGCTCACGCTAGAAGACAACGGAGAGGAGGAAAGGAGGCTTTGTGGGATTCTGTATTGACAGAGCACATGTGAATTGGGAGGGAGGATTCTTTTAATTGCTGTTGATTGGAGATTTGTGAGAAGTGGGATTTTGAATTAGGGATAGGATTTGCAATTGGATTTGAGAGATAAAGATAAGATAGTGGGGATAATTAGGATAAGGCTTCACACTCAAAATCCTATCTCGAAAAAGAGTTTCACACTCAATCTCATTTTAAATTTTCAAATAGAAAATCTAATATTTTCATTAATCAAGAGTGCATTGTTTTACAACTTATTAGACCTTTGCCTTTATAGGCTTACAACCTGAAGACTTTCTCCATGTAGTCGATGTGGGACTAAAAAAAGGAGAAATACAAAAAATTAAAACAAAGAAAACAACATGGACTCAAATAAATAAAAAATACAGACTCCAGCTAAAACCAAAGAGAAGCAGCTCGACGCCTCCTGCGCTGATACACGCGATCGAATCTCCCCGGGCGCGCTGATGCCATGTCCCCATCACATAGCCTTCTCCATTGCCTCCATCCAAGTTCATTTAGGCCTCTATCTGGTCCCCATTGCCCCCATTAATTACAATTCCGTCACTTTTCTAATTGGCTCATTTATTGGCCTATGTTGCGCATACCCAACCATCTAAGTCGACTTTCCTCATTTATTCTCAATAAAAGCAACTTCTAACTTTTTACGGATGTACTAATGTCTTGTCATATCTCTCAGTGTAATGCAAGTATGCGACTCATCCATATCATTCTCATTTTTTCTGAACTCTTTTTTTAGACATGTTTCTTAATCATCCATTCATCCATGAAATCCTCATAATTTCATATTCCTACGTTTAGTTGTTTAAATTGGAACAAAATACCTTCTCCTGTACGTCATCATTTTTTTATAGCGAGGGAAGACCAATAGAACAAAAATGCAACCTATTAATGACGGCAAATACCAACTCTCTCTCTCTCTCACACACACACACACACACACACACACACACACACTCTTCACTTCCCTCTCCTCCCTCTTTGCCTCTAACTCACCCTTTCTAATGGTTGCATCACTACCCACCTCATCCCCTCTCACCCCTAACTCTATTAAGCCACCAGCAACAACTCTGGGTCCGAACCCAACTACAAACTCGCTCCCACCTCTAGCTCTTCATGTATTACAATAACATCCTCTACCTCAAGATCCACGAACCACAATTGGCTATTCCAAATCCCCAATGCCATCCCACATTCCCTCGAGAGGAAAGAATCTCTGCTTAATAGAAAAAGTTTTCTTTCTCCTTTCTAGGCATCTCTCTCTTTGTTTCATTTACAATTTGAGGTTCGAGGATTGTGTTGGTTAGATTGTTGTGAATTTTGGTGTCAGAAGCAATCTCAAGAAAAGGTGAGGCGATTAATTTAATAATTTGAAAATAAAATCAAATGATGATTATTATATTCTTGTTAAGACACATGGAGTATTAACGTCCAAAGATTTGGTGAGTTTCGATCAAGATGAAGGTAAGAAGCAGAGGAAGGAAAGAGTTTGGAGCTTGTAAAGATCTCCTTTTTCAACGAATTTGATATTGGGTTGTGAGATTTCTTCTTATTGTTAAGAATTGAAAGGGCGCAGGTAATTTATGAATCATGGTGATGAATTTCAAACTGAGCGAAAATTGGAACATTATTTTTTAATATTTGACGTAAGGTGATGAGTTCTCATCATTTTATAGGATCGGAGGATGTGAGCTTGTGGGGCTCATAAGGAGTTTCAATCACGAATCTTGAGTTGTTTGGTAAGGAACTTGAAGAAAAGGTTGAAGAAGATGAAGAGACAGATAATTGGGACATATTACTTCTAAGAAACTTCCAATCAGAGCCAGGAATATTCCCATTATATTCTAACATATAAACAAAGTGATTAACTGCAAGTGGGATTTTGACCCAACTTAAATATTGAGGTGGAAATATGAAATTATGAAGATTTCAGAGATAAGCAGGGAATTATGAAAGATCTTAGGTGTTGATATGGGGGAAACCCAATAAAAAAGATAATTGTAACAGAAAAATAGGATACCCAGTTCAACCAGCATTGGTAAAGTTTAAAAATTAATTGCTCGTTTTGGTTTTAGGTGAGAAGGAAAATTTCACCTCCAAAAAAAAAGGTGAGAAGGCAAATAATTTTCATCAATCATTACACCGGAACTACCAATAAGAGAACCTAAAGTTTGTGCAGATGAAGGCAGGGTGATCATAATATGCAAGTGAATAATTATTGTCAGTTTGAAACTTTCATTAGTTCTTGCCGGTGGTTTGTTTTCCTCTCTTTTCAGTTTCTGACTGCTTTATAACCGAGCTTTGGTTTTCCATTTTGTCATTCTAGAGATTTTGAGCCTTGGTGGTTTATTTTCATCTTGTTTTAGTTTTTGAGTGCTTTATAACCGGTTTTGCTTTTCCAGTTTGTAATTCTAGAGATTTTGAATCTTAGCATTTGTTCTACAATCATGTTGGTTAATATTAATAACCTTCTGTGTGGATGTAAAATATCTTTTCAAATACTCTGCGAGAAGTGCAGGAGATACAGGAACAAGGTCCCATAAACCAAGAGGCTTTGATTAAAAGTAAATGACCAAAAGAACTCAAAACACAAATGTAGAACCCTTTTCATAATGACCCTCTCTTCTAATCAAAACCGACAGAAGAGTCCCGTAAGTCATATAGAAACTTTGTCCGTCCGACCATCCGTCCTCATCCGCGAGAGACAGCAACCCCTCATTCTTCTTCCTCTGACAATGCTGGTATACTAGTTCTAAACTGTTCTCAAGCTCTATTCTGCATATTTCCCCCCCACTGACAATGCTGTTATACTAGTTCTAAACTGTCCTCAAGCTCTATTCTGCATATTTCTAGTTGGGTTTGAGATTGACGGCAAAGATACGATCATGCTTCTCTATTTCTTTCTACACAATTTGATCCTCTCTTCTCTTTGATTTATACCTTTCTAAAAGAACCAAGCAGAAAAGAGTAAAATAAACTCCACCAAAACAAAAGACGATTAAATAATTAAAATTTAAAAAAAACAAAATTTTCTTCTAAGATTTGAGAAAGTTGGCAGGCCAGATCTAGTTGATTGGTAATCCCTAGGGGGGAATATGCTTGAAAGATACCCATGTGAAATAAAATCAAAATGTGCAACAAAAAACCCCATTCCACAAAACAAATCAAAACTACACTCCTAAAAAATTTCTCTTCCCACCGTCCAATTTCACATAAAATCCTAAAAAGGGGAGAAATGAGAAATAAAAATCACACCTTGTCACCATGTCTGAGTGCATCGGCGATTCCCATAGCTTCCACATCCAAAGAATCGACCCTTCTGGGCCTCTTCGACAGCCTCCTCCGCAGCGTGCTCACCTTATCTCCGGCGGCGGGACCGCCTCTGCTCTCCTCCCCCGGAGACAGATAAGGCCACGACGACGGCGGCGTCTCCGAGCCCACCTCACTGCCGTCGACCCATCGAGACTCAGTCCTCGTCAGCAGCCGGCCGATTTCCTCTTGGATCCCATCATTGCCTCCTCCTCCCTCCATTATTTGTCTCTCCTCTCTCGTTACACAGTTTCAGTAGGATCCGAATAAGGATGGATGGAGCCCTGAGAGGACCACGTCTTTTGTTTCTACTTTTATCTAACCCTCATCGTCGGGCCGGGATTTATTGCAAATGTTTCTCTTATTCGTTTTTGTCTCTATGTATGAGATTGAAATGGCGTGGGCGATTTGCATTGCTTCCGATTTTTCGCTGCTGGTTCAGCGAATCCGAGCTGTACCTGAGGTTTTCTACATTATCCGTATTTTTGGTCTGAAAGAGATTTGATTGATGCGATACTTGACCAACCCCTTGATTAATTGTTTTTGCTCATCATCCATGGGCCTCATGCAGCTGAGAATTTTCGTGCAATTAGAACCCGGCCCATAATCCATTCATTGGAGGTGGGGATTGAAAAACAGAGAGAGTTCGAATCCGGTTCGCCATCAAAGGGGCAACGAAGCAAGTCTGATGCCACTTTCTTCTTTGCTATTTCGTAAACAATCTGATGGCATCGTATTGTTTTGTTTGCCGCGTATTCATTTCGACAATTGGATCGAGCAGGTTTTTTATTTAGTGGGTAACATCGATGAAGCTATCGTGAAAGCTATGATCGGGATTTGGTTCTATAGTTATAAACAACAGTGAAAGATTCTATGTAAGATTGGCGATCCTCGTATCCCAAGTCAAAAACCTGGTATCTTGTGGAGTTTTTAATCAAAGGATTATGATGCGTCCGACTATGATCATATTATCGGTATTTGGCCATAATTATAAAAAGAAAAGGGTAAATTTATGCTACAATAAAGACCGTCGGAAGACAACAAGCTAACTCTTGTTAACTCTTTTTTTCCCCTTTTTTGATAATCCAAAGGATATACAAACTACTTATTACTTATGAATACAACCCCTCTAGCATCAGCTAGAGCTAAATCTATCAATTCTACAGGAAAAGAAGAAACAGCGTACACATTCTCCCTTCGTTGTCTGCAGATGTTCGCAAGAAAGTAGGAAAAGACATTCTCTTCACACAATTGGGTGAGAGTAACAACATATTCTCCAACTCTTTCCAACTCTCCTCTATTAAATCCATAACTCTACTGTCTCCAACTCCGCTAACCAACATATTATATATTTTATGTATGCAATATTCTCATTAGTTTCATGTCCCACTCCATCTGCTTGAGACCCGAACAGAGTTAGAAACAGTATCGTACTAGCTCAAACTCTAGTGAATTGGACGAAATTTAATTTTGTGCATGGATCTTCTAAATAAGACTTTGGGTAATGCTAGGAATAAGAGTTTCATATGTATTCCATGTTGTGGTTGGCTTACACGTCACACCACACAGATAAGTTGCAATTGCAATACTTGAGCTCTCCAAATGGAAGCACAATGAGAGTTCCGAAACGGTTCGAGGCTGAATCCTTCCCACTCAAATACAACCCTCCGACATTTGAGTGCAAGATCCACTCTGTTAAAGTTGATCTACATTATTTCAAGTAACTAAAAATAAAAAATCATGTATTTTGAATGCTTTTTACTTATCCATCAACTAGACGCAAAATAGACGGCTGAAATAGTGAGTTGGTTAGTTTAACGGTGCAGAATATTTGAAATCTAACAAAAATTGGTGTGTGAGAATTTTTAAGTGTTTAGATCATGATGAAATGGTCAGATCGAGACTTTGTATAGATTTAAGCTATATGTTATTTTTGGTCGTCCATTTTGTACCGGCAAAAAAGAATTCAAAATGCATGAATTTTAATTTTTAATTACTTGAAATAATGCAGATCAGCTTCAAAGAGTAGCTTTTGCATCATATACATATATACATAGAGAGAGAGAGCACTCACTATTTACTTAATACCCGATGTGTCATCTGAAACGCTATCCGGCATGCGATCCCCTTGGCCGCCATACATCTGACATCGGCCGTTTAGAATCTTGGATGGGTGTATCTGGTTCTGCAAACTCGACCAGATCAGCCACAGTTGTTTTGGTAAAAAAGAATGATTAGGTCCTATTTGTTCTAGTTGATGATCCTAATGTGATACCTTACCATAAATATAGCTGCAACCCCTCTTCAATTTTCTCCCTTTCTCCCCTCTAGCCTATCTTGATAGTGGCCAGCGCTGCACCAACAACAACAGCAAGCAATAGCGATGACTTTCAGTGATCAGCATCATTGCAGGAAATCATCAAAGCCCCCCCTCTTGAATTCGTCTCCTCTCTTGTTCTACTTTCATTTGCACATTTCTTCTCCAAAAAGGGGGGCTGCTGCGTAACGTGCTGCATATAGCCTAAAAATATATGGTTGTGGGCTACTATCTTACACAGCTGCATATACCCTATTTTTAGAACACTGGTGGCCATGGAGTATACCAAGCACCATCAAGTATTTATCATTCATAAATTGTGCCCAGTAATATCAAAAAATTGAAGGAAAATTTCAGATGCAGGACCTATCGTCAATACCACAATCTGACCTTGTCGCCCAAATAAACCTGAGGTCAGTAGCGAAAATGTGAGAACATGGATTCTGTAGAGTAGTCTTCATATAACTTATGCAACCGGAATCTGTGCTCTAGTGGGGTAAATTATCCAGTAAGTGTTCTTTTGCTAATTTGCTAACGAGCAAAATCCTGTTGGTGCTTAACTGGAGCCTATTCCAAATTCAGTTTCGAGAGAGAAAAAATGTTTCAGTTTTTCCTATATTACAGCTGATGATTTGTTGTTTGTTTTCCTTGTGCGTGTAAATCAATAATATGATATATACTTTTTATTGCCTGTCAGGGAAGTATGGTTGGCGAGTGGAGCTCTCTCACAACTCGGGGGGGGGGGGGGGGGGGGACGCTCACTTGGTGAAGACATGAAATGTTACGAGCGCGGTGAACCGGTCATTTTGCTCGAGAATGTCGCCTCCGTATTAGCTATGGAGGATTGGGAAGTGGTAGACGCCAAAGCCCGAGCCTCCGATAATCGTAGAAGCCCAAGTTATGGGAGCAGGTATCTCTTTTGATCAGCCAATATCCTCTCTTAGGTTGTAACTTTTTAGTTCTTTGATCTCTACTTTGAGAACTTTGTTAGTTTCTAGGATCAATCTGACAACTAATCAATATCACCGATCTAATTGGTTAGGTCAGCGAATATCAGGTGGTAGGTTTTCCATTCAATAGAACGTTCCTTAATTACAGAACTACCTTGCAATTGCCTTCCTTAGTTAAACACCAATTAGACTGGTATAAGTCAGTCTCAATGTACTGAATATCAGTATAACCCCTGTATAAAGAAAATTAATTCACTTATACAGTACTTGGAGTGAGGTACGGTTATATCGAATCTCCTTAAAACAATTACGTCCCCCGTTACGATGCTAACGGGTTACTGGACGCTGATCTTCCAAGATATAACACTCATTCACGGTATTTGGATAGCGCTATCAAATCACCGTATAGTCGAACCGTAGTTAACCAATACCATCATAGGATTATGAAAGTAGCAGGACCAAGATAAATTTTAGGGAGAATATTGTGAATCTGAGTTGGAAGTCACTTCTGAATCTGAGTTGCAGAAGTGCCACTTCAGAATGCAGAGAAAGGAACTTGTTTTTCATTTCTGTATGTTGTGTTTCTGTGTGTGTTCTAAAATGAGAGAAAAGGAGCGCTATTTATAGCGCTCTGGAAGGGGTAAAACCGTCCGAACCCGATCGAACGGTTGCAACGGTTCGGTCTGAACCGTGCAACGGTTCGTTTCAGACAGAAACTGCCCAACAGTTCGCGGCGGTTTTCTGTCAGCCGTTCGCTGAGTCGGTTCGGATTCGGATGGCGGAGCGAGTACAATTTGTTGTAATCCATACCCGTGAGACCCGGTTCAAAAAGAACCGGACCGGGTAGGGAACCCGAACCCGAACCAAACCCGAGTCCGAGCCCGGCCCGGCTCCGGCACCGGCGGTGGCGGCGGCTGGCCAGCCGCCGGTGGAGGCGGCGGCCTGCGCGCGGGTATGGTTTCCCCTAATCGCGCGCGAAAACTCCAAGTACCCAAAGGGCACACCCTTTGTCCCATTTTTCTCTATTTAAACACTTCAAACTTCCATCCCATAGCCAATGTGAGACTAAATATTTTTAGCTATCTTTAGTCCCATTTTAGCTTTTGAATTAGGCAAACTTTAAACTTGAATATCTCATTCATTCGAAGTCAGAATTGAACATGTGAATATACCACGTTCATCCCGACTGGAAGGAGAACACACTCCAATCATTATCCAATTAATTCTATCAACGGATCTCGCCGTAATTCAACTCAAAGATTCACATTTAATTCTTCATATTTCCCAACAATCCCCCACAATGAATGAAGATTCAAGGAATTGACACATAAAGAGACTGACTCTATAGTGAAAGGTACTTTAGAAAAGAAACTGCATCAGGATAGGTGAACTAGGTCTTGAACTTTCCATAGTGAAAGCTTTCTCGAACTTACTGGCTAATCAGTGAACTAGGTCTTGAACTGTTAGCCGTTAGCGTAAGCCAAGTCAACAAGGTTCACACAATAACTTTTCAAATTAACTTTGATTCTCGGTTGTGTCCATTTTGACCCTGGACATTCTTAGTTTCAGAGAGTATGTTTAGGGAATAACAGCCTCCATAGAAATTCTCAAAGAGCCGACCCAGCTCTATACTCATATAGGTGATCGTCCTATTAAGAGTAGTCTACTCTACTCCACTTGTTGAATAACAAGATATAGTCATCATTAAAAGTGTTAAGCTTATCCTTAATTCACTTGTAGAAAGTACTTGTGTGCACCTTAAGAATGGATTGGAGTCAAGCTCTTAAGTGCTTACTTGCTAAATCAATCATAACTAGTTTTTCCTCTTGAACTTAGTCCGTGGGATCTTCAGTCGCTAAGTGAGGTTTTCATTAAGCTGACTCGGTAAGGTTAAACTTTTAAACCCATTCCCCTCGATGCGCAGTTTATACGCTCTCCACTTAAACTTTTGGTAAGCGGATCCGCTAAATTATCTTTTGACAAGATAAAGTCAATAGAAATAATTTCATTTAAGAGCAACTTCTTAATGGTAGTATGCCTTCGACGAATATGTCTAGACTTACCGTTATATATAAAATTTTGTGCCCTAGATATAACTGCTTGATTATCGCAGTGTATGCATATAGCGGGTACTAGCTTTTGCTATAATGATATATCTTTCAAAATTGTCGAAGCCATTCTGCTTCTTCTCCGGCCATGTCTGAGGCTATAAATTCCGATGCCATAGTGGAACGGGCAATGCATGTTTGTTTGGAAGATTTTCAAGATACTGTTGCTCCTTCTAGAGTAACTACATATCCGCTAGTTGTTTTGATTCCTCAGAATCTGCAATCCAATTAGCATCACTGTATCCTTTAAGTACAAGTGGATACTGTTCATATCTCAAGGCATATTCCTTGGTATGTGATATGTAACCTAATACTCATAGTAGGCAGTCCAATGATCATCACTAAGATTACTAGTGTATCTGCTTAACTTGCTTACAACGTAAGCAATATCGAGTCTAGTGCAATTTATTAAATATATTAGACTTCTGATAATCTGAGAATGCTCCAATTGGCGTACTCTAATTCCTATATTCTTAAGAAGGTGGATGTGTGGGAGAAAAAGATTTGTATTCTCCTTTATCTCATGATCCTTGAATTTTTCTATCATCTTATCCACGTAGTGAATTGAGATAGACTGATTTCATTTGGTGTTCTTATGATTTTAATTCCTACAATTACATCAGTAATCCGCAGGTCCTTCATGTCAAAATTGTTGGATAGCATTCTTTTAGTGGACTTAATAATTTCAATATTAGTCCCAAGTATCAACATGTCGTCTACATAAAGGTAAACAATGATACATGCATTTTCAATTATTTTAGTATAAACACACTTATCGCATTCTTTGATAGTGAATCCATCTTTGATCATGACACTATCGAATTTCTCATGCCATTGTCTTGGAGCCTGCTTTAGACGTATAAGGATTTTATCAATTTACACACTTTGTGTTCTTGGCCCTTGACTATAAATCCTTCAGGTTGCTCCATATATATTTCTTCATTTAATTTATCATTTAAGAATGCAGTTTTGACATTCATTTGATGGATATCTAAATTATGCAATATTGCAATTGCAATCAACATCAGAATGGAGGTTATTCTTGTTACTGGTAAATAACTATCGAAGTAGTCAAGTCCTTCCTTTTGTTGATAGCCCTTGGCTACTAATCTAGCCTTGTACTTATCGATAGATCCATCGGGTTTTAATTTTCTTTTGAAAATCTACTTACACCCAATTGGTTTACTGTCAGAAGGCAAGTTTGTCAATTCCCAAGTATGATTACTTAGTATGGATTCTATTTCGCTATTTATAGTTTCTTTCCACATTTGTTCTTCTGGGGTAGACATAGCCTCTTTAAATGTTTGAGGCTTACTTTCAATAGCGTATGCTATGAAATTTGGACCAAAAGATTTTGAGATTCTAAATCTCTGACTTTTTCTTGGCTCAATTTCCGCATTAACAATCGGTTCCTCAGGGCTTTCGTCCATGAATGTCATCTCATGTGTTCTTTTCCCAGAAGTCTTATCTGTTTCCCACTTGTATGGAAAGATATCTTCAAATAACACAACATCTCTACATTTCGATAATCATGCTTACATGAATATCTGGTATTTCTGATTTATGAACCAGAAACTGTAGGCACTACTATTCAAGGCATAGCCTATGAATATGCAGTCCATAGTTCTTACTCCCAACTTAGTCTTTTTAGGTAATGGTGCTAGTATTTTTGCAAGGCACCCCCACATTTTTAGGTAATGGTAGGAAGGTGTCCTTTCATGCCATAACTCAAATAGTATAAAATCAAGTTTCTTGTGGGGTACTCTTTTTAGAATATAATTTACAGTTAACAGAGCTTCCCCCTATAAGTTCTGCGGAGCTCCAGAACTTACGAACATGGAATTGATCATCTCCTTCAAAGTTCTGTTCTTCGTTCAGCAATTCCATTTTGCTGAAGAGTATATGGTGCTGTAGTTTGATGGATTATACCAAATTTAGCACATAATTCACTAAAATTATATGATTCATATTCTCCGCCTCGATCAGATTTTAGAATCTTGATATTCTTATTGAGTTGACTCTCAGCTTTAGCTTTATATGTTATAAACATATTCATTGCCTCATCCTTACTCTTTAGAAGATACACATAATAGTATCTTATACAGTCATTAATAAAAGTAATAAAATACTTTTTCCCTCCTCTAGTTAGCATAAACTTCAAGTCACACAGATCGCTATGAATTAACCTTAAAGGTTCTGTATTTCGATCAATTGAGTGAAATAAATTTTTCGCGAATTTGGCCTCAACACAAATCTCACACTTGCGAATTTCTTCTAAGTTGAGTTTAGGAATATATCTTAAATTAGATAAGTTTTTTAAAGACTTGTAATTTACATGCCTTAATCTAGTATGCCATAAAATAGGAGACTTAAGCAAATAAACAGAAGACTTTTCTTTATTTATAAGCTTAGGTTACAAATACAGAGTTTTTTGTCCACCACTGCAACATTGGCTTTAAAAAGTCCATCAACAAGATAACCATTTCCCACATACATCCTACCCTTAGTAAGTACAAATTTATCTGATTCAAAAACCATTCTAAATCCTTTCTTACTAAGTATTGATTCAGAGATCAGATTCTTGTGGATATCTGAAACATGTAGCACATCGTTTGGAGTAAGCTCTTTCCCAGATGTCCACTTCAGACCTTTTCTTTTCCCTCAACCTTGGAGACAGCTGAGTTTCTCATGAGAGTTGCTTATCTTGCTCTAGTTTTTGATATTCAGAGAATAATAATTTCTCAGAGTAGATGTGTCGAATAGCCCCAGTGTCTACCCATCAATACTTATTGTTGGTCGTCAGATTCACTTCCGACACCACAACTGAAAGGCTTGGTGACGCATGGTCGGTAGGTTGGCTTGTGAATGGTTCTTCTTATTCTTTTTGAGACGACTACTACATTCATTCGCCTTATGCTTCTCTTTGTTGCAGATGTAGCAAGTTCTCTTGAAGTGCATGTTCTTGCCTTCTTGGACCTTGCCTTTATACTCTTGGGTAGTCTTCTTCCGCTTTAACCTTTTGAAAGTAGACGCTTTTCCCTTTGAGTCTTCGATTACATTAGCCTTGGATTCATAGGAGTTCTTACTGTTCATTTTCTCAGACTTTCGGTTGTCCTTCTCAATTTGAAGCTTCACAATTAGATCTTCCAACTTCAGCTCTTTGCGCTTGTGCTTTAGGTAGTTCTTGAAATCTCTCCATACATGTGGGAGTTTCTCTACGATAGTAGCAAGCTGAAAAGTTTCAGGTAGATTCATACCTTCAGCCTCTATCTCGTGCACGATAAGTTGAAACTCTTGCATCTGACTGATCACAGTCTTATTGTCCACCATCTTATACTCTGAAATCGTCCTACGACGAACTTCTTGATACCGGCATCCTCAGTCTTATACTTCTTATCAAGACTGGCCCATAACTTCTTTGTCGTTGTGATAGGACTGTAGACGTTGTAAAGAGAGTCATCCAGTCCATTCAAAATATAATTTCGGCAAAGGAAGTCTCCTTAAGTCCATGCATCGATTGCAAGGACTGAGTCTCGATTAGTTTCGGGCTCTGGTGGATCATCTTACAGGAATTTGGCCAGATGCAGAGTGGTCAAGTAGAAGAGCATCTTCTGTTACCATCTCTTGAATTCTGTGCCATTGAATTTTTCTGACTTCTCTGGCTTCGGGTTAGGAAGTGGATCAAATATTAAAGTTTGAATCTGTATGTTTGGTGCCTTACTTGAACTGTCTTGGTTAGTCTCAAACATTTTCTGCATTTTCAAGCAGAACAGAAGTAAGTAACTTCAATCCTAATTGTTTTAAGATTGTTTATTTCTAGGATCAATTTGACAACTAATCAATATCACCGATCTAATTGGCCAGGTCGGTGAATATCAGGTGGGAGGTTTTCTGTTCAATAGAATATTTCTTTATTAAAGAACCACCTTTTGGCCAGGTCGGTAAATATCAGGTGGGAGGTCGGTGAATATCAGGTGGGAGGTTCACCTTTTGGCCAGGTCGGTGAATATCAGGTGGGAGGTCGGTGAATATCAGGTAGGAGGTTTTCCGTTCAATAGAATGTTCCTTTACTGACACCAATTAGACTGGTATAATTTAGTCTCAATATACCGATTATCAAAGCAACAGTACAATTGTCTTTACTTTGGAGGAGAGAAAGCAGAGAATATTCTTTTTTAGAAGTCACAGATTCAGACAACAAATTCTCTTAAAGAATCCGTTCCACAGGATGTTCAAAAAGAACCAGACTGGGTACCGAACCCGAGCTTGGCCCCGACGCTAACCACCAACTCGCGTATGGGCATGGTTTCACCCTAATCGCGCCCGAAAACTCCAAGCACCTAAAGGGCACACCCTTTGTTCCCATTTTTTCTTATTTAAATGCTTCAAACTTTCATCTCATCGCCAATGTGGGACTAAATATTTTTAGCTACCTTTAGTCCCCATTGACTTTTGAATTAGGCAAATTTTAGACTTGACTATCTCATTCATTCGAAGTCGGAATTGAACATGTGAATACACCAGGTTCATCCCCAACGGAAGGAGAACACACTTCAACCATTATCCAATTGATTCTATCAACAAATCTAACCGTAATTGTAACACCCTGATCCCCGGTGTACGTCTTACCGTATCGGTACGCGATACGACGTACAAAATTGATTTGACCTCCGTGGTAGTCCGATTGAGCCGATTTCAGTTTCTAAAATCATTTTATAATATTTGAGATTTTTCAGGATTTTTCTAACATTTTCTGGATCATTTTGGAAAATCTCCGTAGTCGGTGTCGACCGATACCGATAATCGGCTCTACGATTTTTATTGCACAAACGGAGTAGAATATTGAGAATCGGCTTTTACCATGTGTCTTAGAATCATGTTATCTACGTTCGGGTATTTTTGGGGATTTTTCTGAATTTATCGCAAATCCGGCCAAACCGGTGTCGCCCGTATCGGCGAGACACTCCGGGATTTCTAATTTGCAAACCGGATAGAATTTCTCCAAACCGTTTTCATATTACGTCTCAGGATAATATTCTCTATTTTTTATAATTTTTAGGCACTGTTCGGGACTGGTCAAATTTGAGGCTAATATAATAATAATTAAATAATTTTTTTATCTTTCTTTTCTTTCTTTTCTTCTCCTTTCTTCTCCATTTCTCTGGAGAACGCCACCACCGCCTTACTGTTCTCTCCTCTCTTTAAAAATCTCCTTCCCTCTCTCTAATTCAAAAATCTATCTCTCTCCCCTTAAATCCACACAATCCCTCTCTCTTACAATCTTTTTCTCTCTTACAATTCCCTCTCTCTCTCTCTCTCTCCCCCTCTCTCTCTGTACAAACCCAACAAAGGGGGGAAGCCCGACCTTGACTCCACCGCCGGCCAGGCCGCGCAGGCTCCGTCGCCGGCCAGGCGACCGTCGGCGAGGCGGCCAGACCTGGCCGCCGCCTCTATTCCTCTCCCTCTTTCTCTTGCGGTTGGGCCCCGGCGGCCATGAGGCGCCGGCGGGTCGCCGGCGCCGGCGAAGCGGCCGCGCCGTTCGGGCGGCGGGCGCACCAGTGCGGCAGCAGCAGCGCCGTGCGCTGCTGCTGCTGTAGCTTCTCTTGGGTGAAAACCCAAATGGGTTTGGGTGCGGGTACAGCCCAAACCCAACCCGTTTACACCCAACCTGACCCATTAAAGGTACTATTACATTTAAGCCCCTGTAAATTGTTAAATTACTTTTAGGCCTCTGTAAAATTACAATTAGCCTCCTGAACATTTCAGTTTATTACATATCTAACCTTTTCTCTCGGTTTTGGGTATTCGGGCGATATCGGGAGCATCCGGACTCCGATTCGGGCGATTCTGGATCCGTTGCGATCGTGGGAACGAGAGCTACAGTCCTGTAGCCAGTCTGTGAGTGTTTTTATTTTCTAAATTATATTTTACCATGTTTAGTAATATGCATTGATAGTTTTCGGTGATAGATCTTAATTATGGCTAAAATACGGATAAAATACGGTAACTAGGGCTTAGTAACTGTAATGATTGGATAGTCATTGTAATAGGCATAACCTAGAATCTTGTTAAGTATGTCCTGCTTTAAAATAAATATAGGGAAGTAATACTAGTAATAAGAAATACTGACAACTTGGACACAGTCATCATTCTTGCACAGACACTGACACACAGACCACTATATCACCATCTTCATGCACACTATTATGTCATGTATAGGATCACAAGTAAAGAACTATAGTCACATGTATACTGATCCACGATACTCGGTAACACTACACTGTTACGAGAAATGCATGCTAGACACCCTTATTTCACTCACTGGTATCATCACTATACGGGTACTGTAGGTCAATGGACATGATAGTATCTGAGACACTGACCACTGTGCATACATGTAGGAGTGATACACGTATATGTTACACGGATTCTTGCTCCACATAGATAATCCACTGATACACGGATATCCCACTGCATGGCGTATTGCATTTCACATTATTATTCTCATCGTTTCATGGATACTCGACACACATCTCAGGTTCACATATCACTGTTACACATGCATGTATGGTTTCTGTACTCTTGTCATATGAATCACCGTTCATCTTACAGGTATTATTGTTCCATGTTACTGTATTCATGTTATATGATTGATTCCCGTTATTGATATTGTTGGATCCCCGTTCATGTTACATGTATTATTGTTCCATGGTACCGTATTCATGCTATATGATTACTTCCTGTTACTGATATGGATATTTCCGTTACTGGACATGAGAGCTGTTGATATGCGATATGTGGGAATCCCACATCTATTGTTCCCGTTTCCCGTTATATTGTTCATGTTATATTGTTCCCGTTTCCCGTTATATTGTTCTATGCTATCAACAGAGCTCTGGTCCAGTTATCATGTTACCCGTATCATGTACAATAGTTGTTCTTGTTACATTGTATACTTGACGTATCAGATAATAATGATAACTTGGGTATGGGGGAGACTTGACGGTTGACTAGATCTTGTCGGGTGGATGTCTGGATCCATTGTTCGTCCCACTGCAGGGACGGGGTAGTGCTGGCTACCGTCTGTTACTCATGTTACATGTTACAGCTCTAGCGGGCTGGTCCTGGTCTCAGCAGCCAGGGGTCTGATAAGGCCGTTGTCCCGGGTATGTACGGGATACACCCACCGATAAGAACTCCTCGACCATGGGTTTCCAATTAACATAATAAAACAGTATACACAATAGTGGACGTCGGGAACACTTGTTATTTGGTTACTCTCTCGCTTGGATAATGGTACCCGTAGGCCATGTCCGGATGGGTTCTACTGGAGTGCGGGCTCCAGTATGAACTGCCAGTGGTATGGGACACTGGAAGAGAGTAATTAAAATAGCAGGCGGTACTGATCGCTACTATTGTATAAATCACATGACATGCCTGATACATGGTTACTACTTGTTACTGTTCTGTACCTGATACATATTTATTACTTACTGTTCCTGATTATTGATCTGATATCATATTACATGTATACTTGTTTCTTTACCTGGTACACGTTACATTTTCTGTGGTGGCATTCTATTCATGCATATGAGCATATATTCTATTCGCTATATACCTTGCATACATCATTACTGTCTATGCACCACACCGTATACTGGTTAGGTAGCATATGCCCATTTGCATGTTCACTGTTATCACATCACTACTGTTATCACATCACCACTAGCATGTAGACTCATCACCACTAGATAACATTATTTATTATATAAACTGGACCCGACTATAAATCTGACTTGATGATAACCGGCTAGGTAGTGATGGTACCAAAGATGACATGTTTATATATTTCCACTACTTCCTATATGCTTATGATATAATATCACTTGTACCACACCATGTATATATATTAGTATCGTGCTTGTATTATTATGTATATATTACTGCCTCCTTTATTTTACCACTCACTAGGTCGCTTTCTGACGACCCTGGGCTTGCGTGCCCAGATTGGAGATCTGAGTTCTCGGCGTAGCAGAAAGTACCTTGGCGTGACATAGGATATCCTCATATGGCCTATTCATAGGTATCTTGGGCATTTATTTCTGTTATATTATCTGTCCCTATTTTTCATATTTGTTATGATCACTGACCTATTTCTACAGGTATTCTTGTACTTATTTCATGCTGGAACTCATGTGTATATGAAAGTTATATCCTGTACTGAGGCTCAACGTACTCGTGAGTGTGTTTTCACCTCGCGTACGTACGTCGTCATAACGTCCCGTACCTGCGGGATCGGGGCGTTACAGTAATTCAACTCAAAGATTCACATTTAATTCTTCATATTTCTCAACATGATTTACATAATTTAGTTCTTGTTAAATGTCATTCGTTTCATGAGTCTAATTTCTTATGCCAACAACATGGCCATTGAATACAATGCGGAATATATATACAGGAGAAGTTCTTTATTACAAAGAATCGAGAACCATCTGAAGAGTACATAAAGTAAGACACTGCAAATATGTCACAAATTTGAAAATGACGGATGGACTTGCTCTATTTTATACATATGAACTTCACCATGATGTTCTTGAGAAACTTATGAGAAACACATTGAAGTTGAAAATCACCAATATGTCATTCATTAAATATATGTTTATTATAAAGAATAATTAATTGGCGAAACTCATGAAAATATTATGGACTACTTATCAAAAGTGTAATGTCAAAAATTCAATATTTGCATGCATTCTATCATGTAGAATACCTCATGCAAAGATTGTTATTGTAGGGTTTAAATACCACTTCAATGTAAATTAACTAGTGTAGTTATGGACGTATGTTACCAAACGTTTGAAAAATGATAAAAGCAATTGGTTGATTTCAATATTAATTAGTAATATTAATTAGTTATATAGGCTTTGAAGCAATGGGACTAGATTGATCTATTTTCTTTTATGCTAGTAGCTCCAGGACACTTGACCATGTAACTTACTTTGTTGAGAAAATAGCTGACAGGTAGGGGTGCCATCGGATCGGATACGGATCGGATATTATCTCTACCATATCCATATCCGCACCCAACCTTCGGATACGGATACGGATATTGGCGGATGTGAAAAAATGATATCCGTATTAGTCAAAATCGGATATCAGATATAAATCGGATATTAGTGGATCGGATGCGGATACTAATCGGATATGTTAAAAATGGATATGGTTAAAGATAAATTAAACAGAAATACTTATATTACTTTTTATCTCATCTACTACAATATTAAATGTGATACATATTTTGATATTATTGTGTACATATCAATACATTCATTGTATTCATTGTCATTTGACTTCTATAACAATTAATTACACGTTCTTCGGTGCTAAATGCCGATTCGGATGACATGGTTGATGTCGAAATACTCAAAATATCATGTGGTGCTCTTGCAAGAATCGAATACTTTTCACTATTACTTTTTCACCAACTCAAAATATCAAAATTTAATACCTTATACCATTGAAGAATAGTCTTCTCCATACCGATATCATTATGAAGCACGCAACATTCGGATATCGGATCGGATACGAATAAGATATTATTTATCATATCCGTATCCACACCTACCTTTCGGATACGGATACGGATACGAATATTGACGGATGTGAAAAAATGATATCCGTATCCGGATTGGTGGCGGATTCGGATGCGGATATCCGCAGATAATCCGTATCCGGTGGCACCCCAACTGACAGGTCCTTCTTCTTTATTTTACTATTATTTTATAAGCAGAGGAACAAGAAGAAACATGATGAGAACAATGAGTGGTGCAAATAAAAACACTGTTTCGTCTTTATTTTTTTTATTCTTTAGTTTTTCAAGAAAAGGTAATCAATATTAGTCTAACCGTTTCATGCTTTCTTATAATTGTAATTCGTCATTGTTATTCATACTTGTAGTGATCACTTTCCGACACGCTCAAAATCGTGACATATGTCTATCTAGTCTCAAATGGACGTGGGACGCGTGGCAATTTTCAGAACATCTAATCTAGTATTTTCGTCCAGTTCAAATTTTCGAACGTGTCAGTTAATTAGTAGAAGAGTCAGATCCGGTTACAAAGATCTCTATCTTTAAGCCTAATTCTCATTCAAACGGGACAGTTACTCCTCGGGCACAGTTTGTCCTCATCTGTAACCAAGCACAAACCACCAGATAGAGATGGACTGTCTCCTATATCGATTCAAGTCAGGGTGTTCAACTCAACGGCTGTCGAGATAAGGAATTTAAGTGTTCAAACTGAGCAGGATTTCCTAAGCTTATCTATTGGACACGACTTGTATAAATAGGAGATCCCATCCAACGTGGAAGGGGGCACATTCGCCTGAATTCAAAGAGCCTTATTGTAATCGTTTTTAACATAGTGGTTCTCTTTCTCGCTGTGATTTTTTCTCTTTTCAGATTTTCCACGTAATTCACTGTATTGCGATTTGCTTTTTCTATGAGTTGATTACATGCACTTTCCTATTTTTATACGTGGACTGATTCTTTAGGAATTGCCCACTGTAATTATTATTTAAATTATATGTGATTAAGATTCATAAAAGAATTCTGCTGTGTGGACTGTGTGCCTAGACTCAAGTGGACTAAAGAGAGTGAAATGTAAGGTTATATCTAATAAAAATTTAATGTGAAATGGACAAAGGGTATTATTCTCTTGAGTCTTGTTACAGTCCGAGAAAAGTAGTCTGTTTCGCATTTTTCTTCATAAAATTATATAATTTGTTATAACAAATCGCAAAAAATTATATTAATGATGTAGGTAAGATGCATCATAAAGAGGCACAATGAAACACTCGGGTAAACAACTGTCAAGGTATTCATGTGCGAGTGTAATTTCATGGAGATAAAAGAAAAAAAAAAGTTGGGCCTAAATCTACTATCTTAAATTTATGGGCAGAAATACTTTCTAGTTATACAAATAGGCCGGATTGGGTTGGTTTTTGTAGATTATTATAAACCCTCAACCTGAACCGCGATTGAATCGGACTAAGTTTGAGTTGTGAATTATCTGAACTCGCAGCAAACTGGTTTTTGTAAATTTTGATAAATTTGGGTTTGATCAGATCGGTCATTTTTTTACGAGCTTTTTTTTTTTTTTTTTTTTTTTAAGGTTTGGGCTTTTCTCATTTGTTTTTCTCTCTTTCACATGTTGGGATCTTGATATTTTTTTTTCCCCCCATTATAATGCTATCTTTAATTAGGACCAAAAAGAAATATCACTCATTAATTGAATTTTGTTGGGAATATCATTGTTAGATGCAATTGGGATTGGACAAATCTATTAGATCAAAGTAGAGTCTACTGTTAATGTCTTTCTGAGAACTGCAAATAAACATGTTTTTGAATCCTAAGAGAAAACTGACAGTAGAGCCCACGATATTCACCTTTTTCAGTTCATTTTCTGAGTTCCAAACAGGTCCTATGCATGCACCTTTTTTTCCCCAATGTTATACGCATAGACATTGTTTGAATACGTCTACGTAGCACGTTAAGATCACTTCATCACTATGGTCCGATTGAACCATGCTATATAAGCATACACAGCTTGAAGTTATTGAAGTAGTCTAAAATTCAATATAACTTGCATATGAATGAATTTAGATGGATATGCGAAATATTCATGGTTTCTGTCACAGGAGTAGTTAACTCATGCCATTACAACGGTTGGCAAAATCCTCATGCCATTATTCAAGAAAAAGTGGGTGGCAACGACTACAAAATTAAAAGTTCTCTGAAAATTTGAAAAGACCAGCGCACAAAGTGGTATGTAACCCTATGCAAAACTGGTTTCTTAATGGTTCTCTCTTAGCTCCAACTTACAGGGCTCAAAGGATCTGTTGATTGGTTCTTGTTTGAAGTGATCATCTCAAACAAATCCATCTCCCTCTTCACATCTTGACTTGATGGTGAAGACTTTATCGAGGGAGGCATTTCATTGTCCCATTCCATCTCCATCTCGAAATCTACGTTACCTCCGCTATCATTCATCAGAGGATCAGAATCCAGCTGATCAAACTGAGGAGCAAGGAGAAGATCGGGCACGTAACTGAAATCACAAACAGAAGCAGCAGGAACAAGATGTTCATACTTGACATGAAAATTATCAGCAACATCAGCAGCAACTCTTGTTATGGGCCTTTTAGATGGAGAACCTGTAACAGTTACTGTATCAAATGCAATCATTTGATCTTTAGTTGTCCCTGTTGTTGACTGTGCTTCTGCAGCTAAAGTCACATTCTTGATGTAGTTCTCCAGTAGAGTTCCAGATTTGGAACTGTTCGTGATTCTACGCTTTCGAGAGAACTGCCTGCGCTTTGTTGCATTCCAACGGTTTTTAATGGAGTTCTCTGTTCTCCCTGGGAGATGTTTGGCAATCTCTGCCCATTTATTTCCAAGTTCAGAATGGGCTTGAATAAGAATTTTATCCTCCTCTTCACTCCATGTATCCTTCTGCATGCGAAACGAGAATCAGTTGTAGCTTGTGTTATTAATTTAAAAAATAATAATAATAATAAGATGGAGTAAGAGTTTGAAGGTAATGAATGATAAAAGACTAAAATCCTCGATTACTGTGTCTTGGCTCTTGTTCTGAGCGTAATTTCAACTCACAGCGAGTGTTGTGTGCGCGCGGCGGTGGGCAAATAGGGTTTACGGTGCGCGGGGGTTGGGCTTGGGGGTTGGCTACATCCTATTCACTAGGAGTCACTATTATGAATAGGCAACAAGAGAAGACCCGTGATAAATTGTGTTATTGATACTTCTTAAGATTTTTCATAATTCATAAATATTTGTAGGGTTTAAGGTTCCTCTCCATCCTCAAAACTTTTCATATTTTAATATAAACCAGCCACGAGTATGACGTTGGACATAAAATCACCCGTGTTTGTTTCATTGAAAGAGAGAGAAGAAGGAAGAGAAAAGAGGAAGAGAGAAAGTAGAGAGGAAGGGGGGCCTTTCGAGCTCAAAATTGAGCTGTTTGATGAAATGAAGAAGGAAGAGGAGAAAAGGGTGTTAAGAAAAAGAGAGAGAAGGTGAGTGATTTGAGTGGGAAACAGTTGCCGGCTTTGATTGACGAGCTCGTCGCTCTCTTCACCAGCAAATCGAGTGGAAGAAAATTTGGAGAGAGAAGCCCTTGATTCGCGTGCCTGGCCATGCCAGCAGCCAGCTCAGACCAGCTCCAAGCTCATCCCCCTTCTTTCTCGACGATCCGATCCACACAGCAGAGCTCCTCCCTCAATGGTGCCTCTTCCTTCTCTTCTCCCTCTCTTCCTTCTCTCTTCCCTCTCTTCCGACAAAACAAACATATGATAAATTGAGAAGAAAAAAAAGACATGCAATGAGTTGTATTCATAAGTATTATTTGGGCTTCTCTATGCCCCTATTGCTTTTGTATTTTAGTATTAGCCATCCGCAAATCTGAATTGCGACATAATTCCTTTGTTGGATAGGGTACACCTGCTAGGATCCTTTTAATAAACACTGCAGTTTTGGTATAATTTACTTCTAACTAAAGATTTGAAAAGTTTACTCATCCTTTGGATTAAACCCTAACATCTGATGACTTTTTCTTTCCTTTTTATTTGCAGTGGCTCTAAAGTGTCTTTCTCCATCTTCTCTTTCCCTCTTATCTTTTCCTTTTCTTTTCCATTCTAGTAGAAGATGATCTTAAATGGAGAATAGGTGCAGAAAAAGGGGACCCTTTGGATAGAAAGAAAGGGAAATGAAAAAGTTTTAGGAGAAGAGGAGTTGAACCTAATGAAGATTAATGAAGAAAGGAAGATTAGTGAAAAAAAAAAAGTTATCTGACAAAGAATACAAAAGAGATAAAGTAAGAGAAAATTTGGAAATGGCGGAAAAATGAGAGAATAATGGGATTTGCTAATATGGGTTTGGTGAAACAAGAAGAAAAAGCCAAATCTAAGTTGAGCACATTAGTAGAAGCAGAATATTCTGGACTTTAAACTACAGAAAATAATAATTCGTAGACTTCACATTGATAGATAGTTGTTCGAGTTGGATACGAGGGCTGATATCAAAATGTGAAAACTACTAGGAACTTATGAAAAGAGTATCACTCATTCCAAATAAAAAAAAAAAACAGAAGGAACCAATTAGTGATCAAATAAGTAGGGCTAAGAAGAGAAATATTTAACCATTGAGACCTACCTTAGTGTAAAAGTGTGAGGACTAGGATGTATACAGTTCGGATACGGATCAGATATTGGCGCTAGCATATCTGTATCTATTTTCTTGTGGCGGATACAAATACGAATATAAATAGTGTTCGAATATTAATCTTAGTATCTATATTTATCTAAAACGAATTCGGATTTCAATCAGATATGGATATTAGCTGGATGGTATTGAATATATTCAATAATTCATTAAGAAAAATTCAAATTTTATTTTAGATTTTTTTTACATTATAATAATATATATATGCATTCGCGCGCGCACTCTCTCTCTCTCACAACACACTCTTCATGATACTAAATACAACTTTAAACGCATGCGCAAGAACATATTTTAAATTTTCTAACATGTATTTGGTTATTCAGACATCCATTTGGATATTTCGGATTTACTATCCGTATTCGATCATATTTTAAACGAAGCTGATACATATATTCATATTTCTCAAATTTCAGATACGAATTCAGGTTCAGAGTATATTATGTGTATCCGTTTACATCCCTAGTAAGAACATGTTATGGGAGATTAGAGGTCCAAAATCGAACTACAACATTTGCTAAAGAAACTAAGAGGAATATGCTCCACTCTTTAAAAATGAAAATAAAAAATGAGTAATTCTCGTTGAAAGAGATAGAGTGGTGTTCTATGTAAATAAATAATTTTTTTTAGTCGGAAGAAAAATGCATACATATAAGCAGCTTAATATTAGTCACAAACATGTTCACTTTTTTATAATAAAAGTCGTAACCTGGTCTTGAAGCTGTGATCTCTCATTTGTCAACCCAATCCTTGTATCATTGAGTTAGGCCTCAGTGGCACGTGTTCACTGTTGAGTGGGATGTCAAACAAATAGTCCCCCATTAGCTAGACATGGGGATAGTCTTGAGTATATAAAGATCTAGGCAACTCCATCTAGAAAACTAGTTTTTTGAAATGGTGCCCCAGTCTTTACAATTGGAATTAGAGCCATGCCCCAAACTTAATCGTGTGGGTGAGTGATGTTCCACTCCCCAAAAGCGTAAAAAGGCGCAGTAATCCTAGCAAAAAATAGTGGGGCTTTTAAGAATTTGGCAGCGGTGTAAGACGCTGCAATCTGTGCTTCCCGTAAGGCCTTTTTGTCCTACTTGTAGGCTGTCTAAAAATCACCAAGACAAGCCACCAAAACAGAGAGATCCAAGATCCAGGCGCAAGGCTAAATGCGACAATCAAGACGCGAGAGATAGCCCGCGTCTCAGCATCAAGGCACGTCAGCCCGAAGCCCGCGTCTCAGCATCAAGGCGCGTCAGCCCGAAGCCCGCGTCTCAGCATCAAGGCAGCCCGTAGCCCGCGTCTCAGCATCAAGGCGCGTCGGCCCGAAGCCCGCGTCTCAGCATCAAGACGCGTCGGCTCGACACCCACGTCTCGGGTGCAACTACCCCGATTATGGCGCCATCCACCGCCCATGTAGCGGGGAAGTTGGCCCTCATCGTGGAGCACTTTTAAGGGCACGATCACCCCCTAAAAACCCTATAAATAGTCCTGTCACTATTAAAGGAAGGACGAGAAGAAAAAAGACGACAATCAAAGGAAGAGAAACAACAACAACAAAGAGAGAGGACGTCGATGATTATCGGGCAAAGGAGAGATCATCGACAGAGAGAGAGAAAACCCTTCAGCGAGCTTATTGAGTACTAGCCGCTCTTCGCCTACCTCCTCTTCTAGAGTTTTGGTAGACGGAGCTGAGTTACTCCCTCTACCGACCGAAGAGAAGGTCCCCGACGGTCCGAACAGTCATCCGGTCAACGGAGAATAAGATTCACTCTCCACCGCCACACGAAGAACCCAGCACTAAATAAAGGGGGAATTCAAGATTCAATATTCCCCCTCCCTTGTAACCGGAAGATTAAGCCGGCTGTAATCTTTCCATCTGATTCCAGGAAACGTTACACCAGCCAACCCCTCTCCGTGTCAAACAAGAGATGGCGACTCCGCTGGGGACTACTTTCGTCACTGACGAACAGATCGTGGCGCAGGATGATGTTCTCCGTAAGGGGAAGATGGTCGAAACACTCGTTGTCGAGTTCGACCAGGCGAAGTATGAAGAGTTCCTCTCTTCTGGCTCCAAGAGCCCAAAGACCCGCGTCTGCCGCAGGGTCTCAACTGAGAAGCTACCCGAAGCCCAATCTGAGGCTCTGCCGGGTGCCGATGCCCACTGTGCCAAGACAAGTTCACGCGCCAACGCCTCCCAGAAGGCCCGCGTGACCTCAGGCACTGCTGTTGCAATCAACCGCGTCGCACAGAACACACGCGCCAACGCCTCCCAGAAGGCCCGCGTGGTCCCAGGCACCACTGCTGCTGCGATCAACTGCGTCGCGCAGAATACCCGCGTCAACGTCTCTCAGGAGACCCGCATGGTGAACACTCTTGGTTCTATAAACCAGGATGTTGTTAGTTTCTCTCCACCTCCTCGACGCAATCGGAATGCTGAGCGTCGACAGAGGAGACGCGCGCGTCAACTCCAAGTCGGAACCGTTGGTTGTCTGACTGGGGGTGGACGCGGCGTACAATCTGATGCCTTGCCCGCACCTCGTCCAGTGCGTGAGGTCCGCGTTTGGCGACCCAAACGCGAGACCCCTCAAGTTGAGTCCTCTGAGGACCAACTCATCAAACGCCAGGGTGAAACCTCCGCGTCTTTTCAAACGCAGGAAGTACGCACTCATAGGCGTGGGGCCCAGCAGCCCACTCTCTCTCTCAAGCAACTCTGCCTAAACGCATCAGGCAGCAACGCGAGACTCACGCGCGCGTCATACAGCCGCGTCATGAGAGCCGCGTCCCTGAAGTCTGCGTCCAGGCTGAACAGCACATGACTGTCTCCCGTCTTCGACGTTGCGAGACCAGTCTCTTTAATCCCCCTCCCACGGATTTGAGGGATTATTTGACAAGGAAAAGAAGTGCCAATCAAGCCACTTCGTCATGCTGCTGTCAACAACTCATCCATATGCTCTCTGGATGCCATTATGGATCAGGCGTGCACCAGCAGTCCTTAATCAGACAGCTGACCCTGATTCCCCCGTCAGCCAAAAGAAGACGCTCCCACAGGAGGAGAACCTTCTCAGATGTTGAATACCCAGAGCTTACTGCAAACATGACTAGCAGAAGCAAGGGAAAACAACCAATGGTCAACTCAGAGGAATCTGACTCTGAGCCGGAAGGGGTGTATCAACACACTCGCACCCGGACAGGGGCCATTCCCCCAGTTGACTATAATGCCTTAGCCCGCGGCATTAGAATGGGTGATTCTCACTCCGCTATAGTGGAGTCGCAGGCTTCAAACTCTTCCGTCGAGAAGGAGGCTTCCGCCTACATGGCAGACACTCCTGAGGAGACGGCCAGGCGTTTAGAACAGACGCAGAAGCACCAGATGGATATAATCGCCTCTCAACAGAGATCCATTGACTCCCTTAAGCATATGCTTGAGAAATTGCTTGAAGAAAGAGCGAGATCTCCTCCTAGACGACCGAAGGGGAAAGGGAGAAAGGGAGGAAGCCCACCCTCCGAATCTTCCGACGAGACACGACGATCTACCTCGGATGTGTCCAAGCCCTCGTCGCAGGCAAGAAGCGACCAAGACCAGGAGAAGACTCATGCTAAGAGGATGAGTCAATTGGAACGACGCCTCGAGGCCCTTGCCAATCGCAAGGACCTCCAAGAAGCTGGAGTGGTCCGGCCCTATCCGGCTGAGTGGGACTTAGTTCCATACCCTCCTAAGTTCAAGGCTCCAACCCTCCAAGCATTCGATGGGAAGGGGTCACCCAACCAGCACATCTACTACTTCAAATCCCAGACCGGGAATGTGGTAGATAATGACGCCATCCTGGCGCGACTGTTCATCGGCACCCTGAAAGGGTTGGCTTTTGAGTGGTTTATGAAGCTCCCGGAGGGTTCTATCAAGAACTGGGGGGATCTAGAGAAGCTGTTCTTGACACGCTTCTTCGAAGACGACTCCGAAGTCACAATGCCCACCCTTTTAACTACCAAACAGCGGAGAGGGGAGTCCGTCAAATCTTTCGTGGAAAGATTTCGGAACACGGCGCTCCGGTGCCCAAGCGGTATGACCCAGGCCACCCTGGTGGAAACATGCCGCCACAATCTCCAAACCTCACTCCTTGCTCAAATAGGAGTTGCTGAAAGCCGCACCTGGAAGCAGTTAGTCCAACAGGGTGAACAGGCTGAGGAGATTGTTGCCCGTGTTAAGGCAGAGGAAGGCAAGCTGCGGCCGGAAAGGTCGATAAGGCGTGCACCGGCACCAGACACCTCCCTCCAGACGAAGCGGAAGGATAATTTGGCGACGGAGACGAAATCTCCCACCAAACCTCAAACAGGCAGGGCAAGTGGCTCTTCAAGCCAGCCACGCCCCAACAAGCAGTATTCCTTCAAGGAGGAACACGTCGATTCGCTCTTCAAGCTACTCAACAAGAGCAATCGACTGAAGCTCCCTGAAATTAGACGCCCGGAGGAAGTCGGCAAGACCGACAATCCCAACTACTGCATGTACCACAGGATGTTGGGACATCCTACCAAAAGCTGCTACGTCTTCAAGGACATTCTTCAGGCTTTGATTGACGCGGAGGTACTCAAGCTCCGACCAGAGCAGAAGAAGGTCACGGCCAATGTAACGTCGGTTCTCCAGTTCGGGAGACAACCTCCAACGCTTGCGGGGGTAACTCCTATTCCAAGGGGAGAATTAAGAGTGGTCAACACAGACCCTCACCAGCAGCAGGAGAAGGGCTTGGTAGCCGTCCCTACACCTCAGGGGAAACCATGTGGGTCCACCCTGACCTCGTCGATGAACAACAATGGACTACTGTAACCAACAGGAAGTCCAAAGGCAAGGCAAAAGCTTCGTCCTGCCATGTGGTATGTGCTTCCTCCCGAGAAGCAGAGGATGATGTTCCCTCGTTGACTGATTCAGAAGAGGAAACAATAGTCCTGGCCGCAGAGCCCAGCCAACCGATGACGGGGACCCGTTCAGGACAGGCATACTTGAAGCAGTACTGCGAGACGGCAGCGGCTTCTCCGCAATCAGCCGTAGAATCAGCCAAGCCCTCCACGAAGCCACCTGTGGCAAAGCAGAAGGAGACTCGGTTCTCTCGAGCCCTTCCAAAAGGTGCAGCGGAAGGATCCTCGACACCTTACCACTTCGATGTCTTGGCTCAACTAGCCAACATCCCGGCACGCATCACCTTGTATGAACTCCTGAGGCTATCAAAGTCAACCAGAGAGGCTCTGCAAGAAGCTCTGGCGAATGCTGAGGCCTTCGTGACCCAGGTGCCGAAGGAGGAAGATGTAGAGGATTGCCTCCACACTTCCCAGAATGCCCCTGCATCACCTTCACGGCAGATGATATGCAGGTGAAAGGGAAACATGATCGACCCCTGTACTTCACAGGTTACATCGGATCATCTGAGGTGAACCGCATTCAGGTAGATCCAGGGTCCGCATTGAGCATTATGCCCCGCCGAGTCATGCAACACCTCGGCATCCCCACCCACCGTCTGAGCCCTACACAGACGACCATCTACGGGTTCAATGCCAACGGCACCCGTCCGATGGGGAAGATCAAGCTCAAGTGCCAGATTGGGAGCCTCAAGTCGGAGGTGACATGCTATGTCATCGACGCCGACACTTCCTACAATCTGCTGCTAGGTCGACCATGGATCCACCGCAACTCCATCGTTCCCTCCACTCTTCACCAAGTCATGAAATACATTGACGCGAGTGGGAAGGTGCAAACGTTGGTTGCCGAAAGGTATCCGTTCAAGGGAGTCGAGAATTATTTCACGGATTCCCTTTTATATCAGGATCCGGTGGACGAAACCCCGCAACCGGAGGCGCCAGACTCTGGTAATGAGGCTGACACTGAGCCCGAGTAAGAAAAGTGCCTGTGGGAGTTAAACCACTTGTAAAGAGCACTAATAAGCTCGATGTTGATAATACCACCGACGATGCAGGCGGTTGGTATATTAATGAGAATCTAGACTTTGAATATTTTTCTGCGTGTGCATCCGATTCTATACCGTCGGATACTACTACCGACGTGGACGATGACATCTGGTCGGCAATGGATGCTTTGACATCATTGCATGTACCAGTAAAATCATCTTTCGGGACATACCAGGATAATGGCGATGCGCAGGAATCTATATTCTTGGTTCCAGCAAGACGAAAAGGCCAAAGACCAATACTTTTTGGGCGAATCTCGTCTGAACCAATGCCCCGCGAAGAATCAGAAAGCGAGGAGGAATCCCCTCAGCTCGACCATTATGAATCGAAAGCACTCAGAATGATGAAGCAAATGGGGTACGATATAACCAACAAGCCCGGGTTGAACTTCGGCAAAGGAAGGAGGACGCTACTTCGATCCTTTGTACCAAAAGGGAAGGCCCCCGATTATTATCATCGGACGCGCAGGGGGTTGGGCTATGTATCAACTCCGGTCCCATCAGCCTCCGATTCTCAAGAATCGTCGAGCAACGATTACTCTTCAGACACATCATCTTGGGAGTCAGACGTCAGTGTCGGCAACATCTTCAAAGGGCTTTCAGTAAACATGGTTTCAACAGGCCATCTGGAAGATGAAGTTGAAGAAATAATCCAACCTGATACAGATCCTTGGATCAAACATTTGAATGCTCTTTGGGATATCCGCTTTGAACAGCGTGAGCCACCCACAGATGACAAGGTTGTTCAGATCAACCTAGGAGATGAGACCAACCCCAAGCCATCTTCATAAGTGACGGCCTGTCGCCTCCAGAGAAGAAGGATCTAATATCTCTTGTACAAGAGTATATAGATGTCTTCGCCTGGAATTATGAGGACATGCTTGGACTTGATCCTCAAGTGGCTATGCATCGCCTCAACATCAATCCGGACATGAAGCCTGTTAAACAACAGCAGCGACGGTTCCGTCCAGAGATAATGGAGGCAATTCAATCAGAAGTCAGAAAGCTCATCGATTCTGGCTTCATCCGGGAAGAACAACATCCCGACTGGGTAGCCAACATCGTCCCCGTCGCCAAGAAGAACGGGAAGATCCGGATCTGCATCGACTTCCGTGATCTAAACGAGGCCTGCCCCAAAGACGAATTCCCATTGCCAATCACAGATGTCATGATTGACAATACTTGTGGATTCGAGCGAATGTCCTTTATGGACGGGTTCTCAGGATACAATCAAATCAAGATGTATCCCGATGACGAAAAGCATACCTCCTTCAGGACTCCTCTAGGGGTATATTGTTACACCGTCATGCCCTTCGGACTGAAAAATGCAGGGGCAACATACCAAAGGGCCATGAACGCCATTTTCCATCAGCAAATGCGGAAAACGGTGGAATGCTATGTCGATGACATCGCGGTGAAGAGTCGCACTAAAGGTGATCACATAGCAGACCTGAAGGTGGTCTTCGACATCATGCGGGCTCATCAATTGAAGATGAACCCCACCAAATCCTTCCTGGGGGTAGCCAGTGGCAAATTCCTAGGATTTGTTGTGACTTCCAAAGGAATCTATTTGGATCCAGAGAAAGTCCGCGCTATCCAAGAGATGCAACCCCCCAGAAGTCTCAAGGAGCTAAGGGGATTACAAGGACGATTGGCGTACATCCGCAGGTTCATATCAAACCTTTCCGGGAGATGCCAACCCTTCGCCAAACTGATGAAAAAGGGTGTTTTCATTCATTTGGGACGACGCTTGTCAAAAAGCGTTTGAGGAGATCAAACACTACCTCACCCAACCACCAGTCCTTGCAGCTCCGGTGTCCGGAAAGCCTTTCCTGGTGTACGTCCGAGCAATGGATCATTCCTTGGGAGCTCTACTAGCTCAAAATGATGAACAAGGACGAGAACAGGCAATCTACTATCTGAGTAGAACAATAATCGGAGCCGAACATCGGTACAACCCGATCGAGAAGGAATGTCTGGCACTAGTGTTCGCCATTCAGAAAATGCGACACTATCTGGTAGGCCAGACTATAAATGTCATATCAAAAGTCAACCCTCTGAGGTTACTTATGACAAAGCCTTCTTCACTAAATGGCCGGCTGGCAAAATGGGCCATATTGCTATCACAATATGAGATGCATTTTCTGCCACAAAAGGCTATTAAGGGGCAAGCAGTGGCGGACTTCCTAGCTGAACACCCAGATCCGAGGGCAGCCAAACTCTATGAGGATCTCCCAGACGAGGCCGCCGAAGTCTGCCTGACTCAGACGTTGTTCGAAAGTCAAGTATGGCAACTTTTCTTCGACGGTGCATCAAGGACAAGCCCGAAGGGACACATAGTAGCGGGGTAGGAGTAGTACTCGTCTCCCCACAAAATTATGTGATTCCCCGAGCTATCTCGTTACCGAGCCCTGCTCCAACAATGTGGCGGAATACAACGCTCTTTGATTGGGATGCAATTCGCCGATGAGATTGGCGTTAAAAATCTCAAGGCTTACGGTGACTCTAAACTCATCGTCAGCCAAGTTCGCGGAGAGTACGAGGCCAGACATGAAGATCTAGTACCCTACTACAACGCGACAATTCACATGGCCGAAAGGTTTTCAAACTTCTACATCGACCATGTACCGCGCAGGCAAAATGCACATGCGGATGCACTCGCATCCCTCGCTGCTTCCTTAGCTCTTCCAGCTGGAGCAATGGAGAAAGTATTCGTCTATAGCCACGACCTATACTGTCCAAAAATTCCCCTCGGAGACTACCCGGGGTCAGCGGAAGATCATCGCGGTAAAGAAACACTTGAAGTGTCGACCGCTTCAGGGCTTAAAGACTGGCGATTCCCCTACATTGATTTTGTCTTATACGGCATTCTGCCCGAAGACACCAAGGAGGCGGCCGCCATTCGGAGGAAAGCCCCCAAATTTTACTATAATGCGATTTCGCGAACATTGTATCGTCGATCGCATGACGGGATCCTGCTCCGATGCCTCTCATCAAAAGAAGCCCAAGGAGTATTGAAAGAAGCCCACGATGGTACTTGTGGAGCTCATCAACCTGGCCCGAAATTGGCACATCGACTCCAAAGGATGGGTTACTATTGGCCCAAGATGATTGCCGATGCTGTCGCTTATGCTAAGAGATGTTACGCCTGCCAAATACACGGCGATTTCATCCATCAAGCACCAGGGTACCTCCACTCAACGACCTCTACTTGGCCGTTTGAAATGTGGGGGATGGACGTAGTTGGCCCTATCAGCCCACCATCATCGAAAGGACATCGGTTCATTCTAGCGATAACCGATTACTTCTCAAAGTGAGCCGAAGCTATCCCTTTGAAAGAGGTGAAATCTTCTAACGTGATCAAGTTCGTGAAACATCACGTTATTTACCGCTTCGGTGTGCCTCGGCGTATCATCCATGACAATGGACCCCAGTTCATCAGCCAGGCTTTCCAGAGATTCTGCGCGAAGTTCAGAATCCAGAGTGTGTCCTCAACGGCATACTATCCTGCTGCTAACGGTCTTGCAGAAGCCTTCAACAAGACTATTGGCAAGCTTCTCAAAAAGTTCGTCTCGAAAAGTCAACGAGACTGGGACGACAAGCTGGGTGAATGCTTATGGGCCTACCGCACAACGGTGCGAACCCCAACTAAAGCCACGTCATTTTCCTTGGTATACGGATGCGAAGCCGTCCTTCCATTGGAAATACAAATTCCCTCTCTACGCGTCGCCTTGACAGCGGAAATGACAACTGAGGAGAAGCATCAGCAGCGACTCCAGGAGTTGGAAGCCTTGGACGACAAGCGTTTGCAGGCCCAACAACAAATCGAGCTTTACCAAGCTCGTATCACCAGAGCCTTCAACAAGAAAGTCAAAGCGCGAACTTTCAAGAAAGGCGACCTTGTCTTAGCTGTCCGAAGACCCATGGTCATGACGCACAAGACAAAAGGAAAATTTCAGCCCAAATGGGAGGGACCGTTTGTAGTAGAGTCAGTCTACTCAAATGGATCATATCGCCTCATAACTTCAAATGGCGATACACTCATGATGCCGATCAATGGCAAATTCTTGAAGAAGTACTATCCTTAATAGTACTCTTCTTCCGATCAAGTTAAAAGTACACCTCTGATCAAACATCCGACGCCCTCGACGGCTAAGGATAGAGGAAAATGTTGGCCTTTAAGCCCAACATAAGTCCTCGACAACTCACCATGCTGAGGGGAATAGCATGGCTAGCCCAACTCAAACGGTAGTTGGTAAAGGCATGTCAAACCCGTTGACAGCTGAGGATTTGCTAAAAATCCTAAGGGACACGTTCCCATTTGATCCGACGCCCTCGACGGCTAAGGATAGAGGAAAATGTTGGCCTTTAAGCCCAACATAAGTCCTCGACAACTCATCATGCTGAGGGGAATAGCATGGCTAGCCCAACTCAAACGGTAGTTGGTAAAGGCATATCAAATCCGTTGATAGCTGAGGGTTTTGCTCAAAATCCTAAGTGGACTCGAGTCCACTCTTTCCTCCAAAGTCCCTTACCAATTCTCGTCCATAGAATGGTAGGACCACAAAATGCAATCATTACTACGTTAACACTATACCTCTGGTAATGAATACTCTTTGTCGGGTATAAACTTTGCTTGTTAACTCTGCATAGAGTAACAGACTCTCAAATTTGCCAAGTTAACACTATACCTCTGGCATTTCAAATTCCACTTGTCAATTCTCATCAATAGAATGACAGGTCCTCAAATTGCTCTTATCACGAGCCAATTCTTGTCAAGTTAACATTACACCTCTGACAAACTACTGTTTAAGTTAACATTACACCTCTAAGCAGTACATCGAGTGCCTGTCAAGTTAATATCACACCTCTGATAGTCACCTTTCTTCAGACTTCCGTATCGAAGCTGAAATGGACGATGCCAAGTTAACACTACACTTCTAGCATCCGAGTCATCGCTAAGTTCAACAATACACCTATGGCCATGACCGTTCCTCGACTTCCTCGTCTAAGTCGAGATGACCAATGCTAAGTTCAACATCACACCTCTAGCATTACCTCACTGTTAAGTTAAACATTACACCTATGACAGTGACATTCTGAGTTAAGTTAATATCACACCTCTGACTCACATCCTTGTCGAGTTAACACCACACTTCTGACAAGACTATCTACAACCCGTTAAGTTATATCACACCTCTAATGGTAAAAGCTTTACTAGATTCCTCGCGGGTCTAGTTTCACTTGTTATTCTCTTCAACAGAATAACAGGTCCACCTAAAGACATTGTTAGGTTAACATTACACTGCTGATAATGTTTTATCAAATTCCCCAGCTGACCTTGAATCAAGTCAATCCTAGACACTTGACAAAAGTTCACCTTCTCTGGGAGTACGCATTCCCCCTGTCACTTTCTTTTATAAAGTGGCGGGTCCACCAAAATCATTCTTTTGCTTCTAAACAAAACATTCAAGACAACAGAAAGAGGCAAAAAGAAAAGTGTCACTTTTATTCATATCCAAACACATGAAAGTGATACAAAACGCTCTCTTATACAATAAGATTGAGTGTTACAATTAAGGAGTACAAAGAAGTCCCTCTCTCTCTCTGAGGCCGTACTCACTCCTTGAAGCCGCATCTGATCCTGAGTGCATGATGTCTGGAGAAGTGCCGAATTGTGGCGACTGTTGGAACCGATTGCACTTTGATGCACGACGCCAACTTCGAAAGCGCCCTAGCTGACTAAGCTAAGAGCAATGGTGTTCTTGAGGTCCGGTGGCAACAGAAGGTCCTGCAACCCTTCGTTCAGGCGCGTCTCTTTCCCTAGCAGACCATCCAACAACATGGAGTCACTTCTGGGGTGAGAGAGGAAGTTTAGGAGTCATCACAAAGGATGCTACCCTCCACTAGGTCCAGTGGCAACAGAAGAGCCTGCAACCCTTCGTTCAAGAGTTGATCTTTCCCCCGCAGGCCATCCAAAGGACATAGACTGTCCTTGATGTCACTTCTGGGATGGGAGAGGAAGAGGATCCTCTCCGCCACCGCAACCGCCGGAACCTCCTCGCCGTCATACTTGACCTGACCATCTCTTGCCATCAGGCAAGAGTGGTGCAGGAGATCTGAAGAGACCTTGGCGAGATTTGGGTCCTCGTCAGAGATATAATTTACTCTCTTACAAACGACGAGGACCATAATTTACTCTCTTATAAACGAACATTGAGCAAGCTCGCCGGTTGAAGCACTCTTCCAGGAGACCAGCGAACCTGCAAAGAACAAATAAGAGAATCAGAAAATCTGGAACTTAGTATACTTTAAAAAAACTAAGTAACAGACGCGGCAGTCATTGAAGACTTCAGACGCGGAAATGATCTGCACAGTCAAACCACCGCGTCAGCAGAAACAGACGCGAGTTAAAACTGTGCCGCGCCCAGGATTCAAACGCGGTCTCAGTTTGCACCCGCGTCTAATATACTAGACGCGAAAAACTTCAAACGCCGAAAATTGCCATCTCTCTGTTGGGTGAACAGGAGTTGCAAGATTCAGGTCTGAAACGCGCCAAGGCAATAGCCATGAGCAAAGCCAGCGTCAAGAGCCCGCGTTCAGAAAAGTTCAAGTCACCAGCACAAATTCCAGAATAGGAATGCACCAGAATTTCATTCGGATGCCTATGCCAAAATACAGGCTATGGACATCATCGGGGTGACATACCAGCAGAAACCTCTGTCCAGAGTTGACCTCTTTTTGCATCCAAACGCGGGTGCGCAGGATGACATGAGAGAGGATTCCTTCTGAAGAGACCAAACAGAGGCATGAGAGCTCTGGGTCATCTTCATCCATGGGGTCACCTTCATCCATGAAGACGGTTCTCTGAAAGATAATTCAAGGCGAGACTTCTCTCGGAGCAAAACAAATGAAAACAGTCTAAGTTGGATTGTTGAAGAGGGAGAGGGTGCACTCTATTTATAGGCAGTCCCTAATAACTGTCATTAATGGGGCATCAATCGGAACCGTCGCGCACAACTGTCAAAGCCCAATCAAAAACGGACGCGTGGAACGCTGCTTTGGAAACCGTCGAAGTGCGCCGGTTTTTCAACCGCCAGCGTCGGTTCTGCATGCAAGAGCATTAACGCCTGAACCCAATAAGAGGCCGACGCGTGGATAACTGTCTTGGGAAGCAACGGATGACCCGGAACCCCAATCGACAGTGAAGACTTGACGTTCAAAGATCTCCTAAAAATCTTTTAAGTCATGCTGCATTGAACGCAGATGGGAAAGTCGCTCGAGGCTGCGTATCCCGTGTCTGATCGATTCGCGTCTTTCTTAGCAAGACAGATTCGCGTTATTCAGAGCCGCGTTTCACTCTGTGATTGACGCTGCGTCTCACTCCATGGACTGACGACCGCGTCTCACTTTATGGATCAATGCTGCGTCTCATCAAGAAGACCGCATTTCACTCTGTGATTGACGCTGCGTCTCACTCCATGGACTGACGACCGCGTCTCACTTTATGGATCAAAGCTGCGTCTCATCAAGAAGACCGCGTTTCACTCTGTGATTGACGCTGCGTCTCATCAAAAGGACTTAGTAAATCTAAGTTCCTGTGGACTGACGACCGCGTCTCACTTTATGGATCAATGTCGCGTCTCATTAAGAAGACTCAGAGTCAAGGCCGCGTTTCATTAACAGAACTTGGTCTTACCTAAGTGCCAGTTACCAAGGAGTTGGATTCGCCTACAGCTGAGCAAAGAAGATGGAGCAAAATTTTTCAAACTTTTATTATAAACAGTAAAAGTGGATACAAACACTCTAAATAGAATGTCCTCTTCTTTACAAAAAAGGGGAAAAGAAAAGAAGGCTAAATGTCCTGGTTCGCCAAGGTACGGATTTGTTCCCTAAGGCGGTGAATCTCGTGTTGGCGCGTCCTTTCAGCTTCCATAATAGCCCGGTCCCGCAGCTCCTCTTCGGATAAGAAATTTCTTGCGGCCAGCTGCGTTCGCAGAGATTCCACCCTGGAAGAATGTAGAGACAGACTCTCTTCAGCTCGCGCCCTAGCAGCTTGTTGCTCCTCTAGCTGCTTTTTGATGATAGCAAGCTTTTCCTCATTGAGCGCAAGCACCACTTCTGCCTTGGCAATGGTGTCCCGAGCCCTGATGATGACTTGCTCCGTGCTCTGCATGACAAGCTCGGATTCCCTTGAATCGCCAGCTAGTTTCTGACATTCAGCCTGGGAATATTCGAGATTGTGGATCTCTGCAGCGATTTGTGCCTCCGCTTCCTGTCGCTCTCGTTCTTGAGCAGCTAGGAGCCTAGTCAAGGTGGCCTGGGCCTCACTAAAAGAGCCAGCATCTTTCAAAGACTCCAGCTCCTGCAGGTAGTCTCCCAGTTGCTCTACCACCCGTAGACACGCCTTGGCAAGTGAAGGGCCTCCGGTTAATTCGACGTTCACGACCAGATTTTTAAGAAGCGTCTGGGCAAATTGGAACGAGCTGTTTCCACGTAAGATGAGATCAATACATGATCCCATCGAAGCGAAGAATTGCTGCACCATCTGACGTGCCAGTTCCCCCATGTCTTCACCACCTAGGAAGCTTCCCGACCCCTTTTCTATCACAGGATAGGGGATATAAGGCGGATCTTCTCGCACAAGAGTCGTGCTGGCCGTCGAGACAGCAAGAGCTGGACCGGCCACTGACGCTTCCGGAGGTACTACCTCTGCAGGAGCCTCCACAACCAATGAGGGAGTAGTAAGCACGACCTCCTCAGAAACCTCCACCGAGACCTGAGCTGTATGGCCTTCTGGAAGGGTGCCAACTATCAGACCCTCCACCTGAACCCCCTCGGTCCTCTCTGCAAGTTATCGCGATGTTAGCCACAATGATAGAAGAGCTAAATTTAAGCATCAGAGCTGCCTTACCAGGTTGGAGGTCCGGAGACGTCAAATCCTGCGGAGCGGAAGTCTCCTCGGCTTCAGCAGTAACCTCCTCGCCTGGCAGAGTGAGAGCCTCCTCAGCCTCAGTGGTTACTTCCTCTTCTGGCAGAGTGGAAGGCTCCCCAGTTTCAACAGCTGCCCCCTTTGAGGGTATCTCAGCAGCCGAGACCTCAATCCCCTCGGGCCGGGTCAACTCTTTCACCATCTCCTCGATACGCGAGGAGGTTGTAGCCTCAGCATCTTCGGTTGGCCCTGCAGCATAAAAGAAGAATGTTAGAACATCCTCTTCAATATGCAAAGAGAAAATTAAACAGAAGATGGAAAGAATACCTTCAGTAGGGATAATCGCCAGCGATGGTGCAGTCGATGGCTCACCCTCATGTATTTCCTCCTCCGAGATGTGGAAGAATTTGCTCTGATCAGGAAGAGCGGGTTCATCGCCATAGTCGATCTCATCTTCGAAGTCGCTTTCCCCCGATAACGAAGAAGACGACAGCGCAACGCGAGGAAGCTCCGCAACAGGAGCCTTACCTCCAATCACCCCAGTGGTAGGACTAGGGTCGACTGCCCTAAGACTGGAAATGAAGATGCTAGGAGACCCCGGCTGCTGTGCCTCGTCTCTCCCATCACGAGCAGAAGAAGGCTCGGGTTGAGCTGAGAGGCCTGCAATCTCAACATCCCCTCCAGTCATTATGTCAACCTCCAGTGACTCGTCATCTTCGGCGGCGGTGGACTCTTCAACAAGCTCCCCTTCCTCCACGGTCTTGCTGCGCGACCTAGGAGCACGGACTAGGGTGGGGAAATCTTCATCTTCCGACGGTTCCTCAACCCTAACAGGGACGTCTTCAGGAGGAGCCTCGACTCCAGCAGAGATGTCTCTGGATTGAGAGACTTCAGCCGTCAAATCCCTCCGAGCCTTCTTTGGGGCAGGCTCAGCGATAGAAGCAGAGTGTCGATGACGCTTGCTCGCCAACTGCTTAGACCTCCTGGCTGGTGGCTCCACCCTTGTCGCTGGTGGCTCTGCCCTTGCCGGTCGCGGCTCCGCCCTCACTGCTGGGGGCTCCCTCCTCGATCTTCGCCCGACCTCCTTTTGGGCCTTCAGGTACTGTTCTACGAGTTTCGTCGGTTTACTAGAATCAGTCCTGGCCTCGAGACTTGCATTGATGCTCTCAATGCATGAAGACGCCGGGAAAAAGTCTGGCGTTTGGATGGCTTGAGAGTACCAAGTACAGAAGCTGAAACTCGTACGGCACTTGGGCCCCTCGAGAGGTAGACGAAAAGATACTCCCGTCCCTCCAGCCACACTATAGTACCAGGCCCGAGCACCCTCGAACAGGTTCCCTTCGAAGGCAAGCCTAGCATTGGGGTTCCCGACATAGAGCTGATCATAGCCGAACTGTCGAGCGAAGCGACTCGGCATGTACGGCTCAATGGTACATGACGTCCCCTGCCGAAAAGCACATATCCGGGCCGGATATTTAGCAACCACCAGAAGGCCCCCGCGGATAACCTCGTGAAGTCATCTGGGCCAACAGAATCAACAAGTAGATCCCCGAAAGATGCATCAGGGATCTGGAGGAGGCAGCGATTGAGCTGGTAGTTGGCAGGGTCTGAAAGGCACTTCCGGACGTAATATATGTAAGGATCACGCCATTTTGAACCCTCCAACCGCTGTACGAAAGGGACAGAATTCTCCCTCCAACGCGCTGCCGTCATCAAAGAAGGGCAATGCATCACGTACCAAGCAATAAGGTACGTGTAAGGCAGCTCGACACGAGGGTTGGGACGCTTCACCGTCGGACTCCCCTCTGAGTCAACATACGGCTTTCCCTCGGAATCTGCAGTTTTTGGTGGCTCGCAGAAACTCTTAGTGAGCGCCCGCAGCCCGCTCTGAATACCAGCCGCCACGGCCGGGAGAAGGGCTATGGGGTTCCCATGAGCCAGGAGCACCGCCGGGTACACCACGTCAGCAACAATGACTTCATGCGGCAGTGTGGGCACCACACAGCGCTTCAGCCACAGCATCAGAAAGCCCGCCAACAGCGCCCGATCGGAGATAGGAGTCCGGGCTTGATGGTGAAAGCTTTCAAAAACCAAGTCAGGGTCGAAACCATCCTCGTTCGACTCCGTGGTGTAGAAGCTGTTCGGAGCCTGGTCGATCCTGTCTTCAATCTCCCTGTCAGAGCTGGGATCCAATCGGGTTATCCGATGGTCTTTGGTGTTGACATTATTGAACAAGTAACTGGCCCAAGACAGTTGCTTGACTCCCTGCGATCGCCATTTGGTTATCTGGCCGCAAATGTGGAAGTGACATAGCACTTCCCAGTAGGTCTCATATATGAGGGGAAACTCCTCCTTCACATAGCGAAGCTCCACAGCGGTCGGGACATATTCCTCATAGGGAATATCCCTGTCGACAGCCCCGAGACCTCGTGCAGCTCGTGCAAAGCAAGGCCCATCTCTCCGACTGGAGTGAAGAACGTCCCCGTCGAAGGATTATAACGCTCTAGAATCCCGAAGAAGTTCTGAGAGCTTTGAGGGATCCCCCACTGCACGGCCCTGACTGCCGAGTACAGCCCCACGCGCTTTAGCAGGTCCCCGAGCTCGGTAAGGACAAAGCCGACCATCCTGCCCCACCAATAGTTCTCCGTGGAACGGACCCACCCCGGCGCACGGAACCCAACCGGGTAGTCACCCTCCGCCTCCATGAAGGCGTTGAGGAAGGTAGTGCCAAGTTGTGGTATCTCCCCGGCTGGAACCTCAGTCCTGCGCGACCCAGGAAAAAGGCCGATAACTGACCTGTCATGGCTATCATGACGGTATACTTTGTGGGAGCCCAATCACCGAGAGTGACCTCGGGAACATATCGAGCAAGGTCCCATTCCATCTTCCTAGGGACGGACATATGCTGGAAGTAGGACAGCGGGAACATCCTCTCCATGTCTGGAAGAAAGAATCTTCCACCCTTTATCTGGCGGAGCCATTTGTAAGTCCCGTCATATACGCGATGGCCGCCATCGTGGATACGATCTCCGAAGAAGAAGGCAGGCTTCTCCAGTTTGATGCCAGCATCCTTGCAAATGCTGCATCAGTCATGAGCACCCGAAGAGTCCTCATGTCAACATTTGAGAGCCTCTCTCTACGATCCGGTGATTTGTCAGCAGTCACAGGAACAGTCCTTTGCAATACAAAAGTCAAATCCCGGTCAGCACCACCTACATGACCAAAGTGGCACTTCTTGGCGAGTGAAGTAGCAGGGCGTGGCGCTGCAAAAAGAAAAGGACACTTAGTTAGATACTCTATCAAAAGCATAGAAAAAAATGCTAAGGGTTCACAATCCGAACGCAGAAGAGACACTGGACGCAGGAATTATCAAATCCGCGTCCAGACCTGCGCATCCACGCAGAAGAGACACTGGACGCAGGAGTTATTAAATCCGCGTCCAGACCTGCGCATCCACGCAGAAGAGGCACTGGACGCAAGAATTATCAAATCCGCGTCCAGACCTATGGGATCGGCGTCTCCACAACATTCTCCTTGATGTCACTTCTGGGGTGCGAAAAGAAGGGAGTTATCCACCTTAACCTTTCCACTACCATAATCGCCAGAAGTTAAGGAGGGTAACCCCCTTCCTTTCACATCCCCAGACGTCGAAGTACTCGGACTCGGGTGCCAGATTCATCAAAATCAGCAGCTGATGAAACAGAACGCAAGGATCAAATCCGCGTTCTGTAAACTAAGTCCGCGTCTGAACCCTTCACAAATAGAAAATATTCTAAGTGAAGAATCTGAAGCGCAGGACTCAAGCGCGCGAGGGTCCAAACCCGCACCTCGGTTATCATCCCAAAGACTGCGTCTGGGAATCAAACACGATTTGAAAATCACGTGTTAAGGGTTCTTAAAAGTTCTTTGAACTTTCTTTAATGGCGAAACTTCCGCCTAAGAGGCCTTTACCTTGGAGACCTGGAAGAACGACGTCCTGTGCAGCGGAGGAGCCGCCCCTCTAGGCCTCGGCGACGGTCGCCTTTGAGGACGATGCAGTTGGCTTAGTCTTGGTGCCATTGATGTTCAGAAATCCGAACAAGGAGATGAACAACTTCGAAGATGAACAGAGAAGGAATTCTTTTTTTCTCAGCAAGTGTGTTCGGAGAAGAAGATGCATCTCTCCAACTGTTGCCTTTTATAGGCACAGGGATTCGCGAAGATACGCGGCGCGTGGCCCGGTAGACGCTGCAGCGAGTCCCCGCTTGACGCGTGTAACCAAATCGTTTCTGAACGGAGAAGATCATGCGTCGCAACCCCGCCACGAATCAGCAGTCGACACGTGGAGCAGTTCATTTAATGAACCAGGAAATCCGCGCGCCAAAAGGCGAAATTTCGCCGGTTCCCTAGGCCAGCTGGTGGCGTAATCATGACATGGCACAGAATTCGTGCCCAAAGAACGCACCTCCTCGATGGACATGCCACGTCAGCCTCTCCATGAATGCATTTGGAAGGTCGCGTCTCTCTAAGAAATTCGCGTCCTTCCAGTCTGGCCAAATATCGCGTCTGCCTTCTGAAGATCAGTCGCGTCTCCATTGCCAAAGGACGCACGATTACAGAAATCGCGCCTTTACAGCAGTACCATCTCTGCTTTTTGAAAAAGAACCTGCGTTTGGCCTCCTGCTTCTGCAAAATCAGTTCAACAGTACACTGACGCAAGCAGACGACCAACCACTCCTGGCTTAAAGCGCGCCAATGACAGACTAAAAGCAATCGGGGAGGTTTAGACTGTGCATCTAAACACTCAACATGATCAACTCTGGGGGCTTCAAAGAGTTCAACAGTACACTCACGAAACTCCAGATAAGATCAAACCCGGAGCATCAACAGTCTAGTCATGAAGGCGAACTCAGCTAGAGTCCAAAGTATTTCGAAATCCGTCCCAGTTAACTGCGGAATGTCGAAAACTTTGGAGGGGTTCTGTAGGCTGTCTAAAAATCACCAAGACAAGCCACCAAAACAGAGAGATCCAAGATCCAGGCGTAAGGCTAAATGCGACAATCAAGACGCGAGAGATAGCCCGCGTCTCAGCATCAAGGCACGTCAGCCCGAAGCCCGCGTCTCAGCATCAAGGCGCGTCGGCCCGAAGCCCGCGTCTCAGCATCAAGACGCGTCGGCTCGACACCCACGTCTCGGTGCAACTACCCCGATTATGGCGCCATCCACCGCCCATGTAGCGGGGAAGTTGGCCCTCATCGTGGAGCACTTTTAGGGGCACGATCACCCCCTAAAAACCCTATAAATAGTCCCGTCACTATTAAAGGAAGGACGAGAAGAAAAAAGACGACAATCAAGGAAGAGAAACAACAACAACAAAGAGAGAGGACGTCGACGATTATCGGGCAAAGGAGAGATCATCGACAGAGAGAGAGAAAACCCTTCAGCGAGCTTACTGAGTACTAGCCGCTCTTCGCCTACCTCCTCTTCTAGAGTTTTGGTAGACGGAGCTGAGTTACTCCCTCTACCGACCGAAGAGAAGGTCCCCGACGGTCCGAACAGTCATCCGGTCAACGGAGAACAAGATTCACTCTCCACCGCCACACACGAAGAACCCAGCACTAAACAAAGGGAGAATTCAAGATTCAATATTCCCCCTCCCTTGTAACCGGAAGATTAAGCCGGCTGTAATCTTTTCCATCTGATTCCAGGAAACGTTACACCAGCCAACCCCTCTCCGTGTCAAACACTACTCAGTGAAGATTTGTGATCTTGATAGAGCAGGTCTTCCAAGTGTGAACAAAGATGAACTTGCATGGAGATTCTTTATTCGAGAGGGAATTGTTGAGCTAGATGTCAACAAATAGTCCCACATCAGCTAGACATTGGGAGATCTTGGGTATATAAGAATTTGGGCAACTTCACCTAGAAGACTAATTTTTAGGGATGATGCCCCAATTCTTACAGTCACATTACAAATGGTCTTTTTGCGTGCTTTCATCTCCTCATTTTATGTAGATGAGCTAATATTAGTGAGAATAGGCGCATGGTTTCTTGCATGTGTAAGTGATGCTATTTTGTGTGGAAAAGACAATGTCTGTAATTGAATTTTTTCCTAAACAAACTCAGAAAGGTGGTCTAAATTTTGGATTGCTAATGTACCTAGTTGAATTACTGAACACAAGAATGTCATTTACTCTTATAATCTGGCAATATATGTGTACGACTACAAAAAAGAAAAGATGGTAAAATGTTGAAGGCAACATGCAAGAGTATCATCCTTAGATACAATATTAATGACTAATTTATTAGGTATGCTATACATATTCATAGGTACTAAGAAAGTGAAAATGCTACTACATTGATAATTAAAGAATAAGGTAACAAAATTTTCTATATATATCTTGAGGACAAATTTTGATTTTTTCACAAAAGAATTAAACTAAACATATGCATGAATTCTTTTACGAAGAAATTAATCTTGATAAATATCTTGTCGCTTAAAAGAAAATATTGAGAAAGAAAGCAAGAGGAGGAGATGGCGAACCTTGATGTTTGGTCTTAAATGATTGTGCCATCTCTCTCTGCATTGTTTTTCCTATCCTTCTCTTGAACACCTCAGCTATTCGAGACCATTTTTTCAATCCATATTGATTTACCATCCTTTCTAGCAATCTGCAAAAAAATTCAACAATATTAATTAATTTTTACTACATATTGTACAGTATTCTTTTTAGTATTATCAGGATTCTAAAAGAAAATGTAATATATAAAAGAAATTAATGGAAATAAAAGATCAAATTTCAACTCTTACATGTCTTCTTCAAGTGTCCATTGTCCTTTCATAATTTTATTCTTCTTGTGACGCCTGCCATCATTTCTTCTCATAGACATGTATTTGCCACTCATGTTAGCTCCTTGATCATGTAATAAACTCCTATGATCATGGGGATGAAAACTAGCGAGAGGCTTGATGTGATGGATTATCACAGGTGAAGAAATTGAAGAACATGAGAAACTCCGATTAAGTTGTGTTGTAAACTCCGTGTACGAGCTATTATCTTCCATCACGGCTATCTGTCGATTGACATCGAAGATGGACATATCCATAGTTTCATGGAAGCTCTCCATGTCCAGTCCACACTTCACTATAGCAAGATCACTGCATGTTACAAAGCCCTTGTCATCCTCGTTTTTGTTGTCACTGCTCTCACCGTGTTGTAAGAAAATATCATCGACGCTTGAAAGATTACTACATGAGCCATCTACAAAGTCATTGAAATTTGAATCATCAAGAAGATTATGGGTGTCCTCAAATTCATTTAGGTTGACACTAGATTCAAAAAAAGGAGTCAGATTCAATAATGCGTTTGACACAATTAGAATCCATGAAGCATGGAGATTTTTCCAAGAGAAGAATAATTGAAGAAAGAGTTCAGATAATTTGTTGTGTTTTTTTTTGAGGGGATTCTTTGTTGTTTCTTATGAGGGGGAAAGAAGAAGAAAGGAGGAAAGGCAACATATTAATTCATGTGAATAAATAACATAAGATTTAGAGTTTAATTAAATGCTTTAAATTGCAATTTTATTGTTGATGTTAAGTTTCATATTTTAAGGAATCATTAAGGGATAAAATTGGGAGTGCATTTGCTTTTTAATGTTGAAATACATATACATGTATACATACATAATCTCTTTAGTTTTCAAAACAAAGTCTGTACGCATGTGTATATGTGGATATGTGTACGTAGGATTTTCCTTTAATAATTTAAATTAATTTTTTTTATTGAATGAAAAAGTATGAGATAGTCTTTTTCCTATATTTGCGAGCATATATCATAAAATTTGACCATTTCACCCATTTGTCATGTTGGACCTTAATTTGTTTTTTTTTATCAACTGTTTTCTCATGTTTTGTGAAAAAACATCAAGTATTTTTTATGTCTACGACTTTAAAAAAAAATATTTTCTTTGTTCACCTCCATGATTTTTTTTTTCTTTTTTCAATTTTTGTCAGTGCACTGACGAAAGCCTTCTTCTGAAGAACATCATATAGATTTTTTTTTTTTTTAATTATTTGTGAATAACATTAATATGAATAATTTCAAACAAAGACGATGAAGACGTTGTTTTGTATCTTGACTTTGCAAGCTAACTAGTGAAGTTTGTTTTTATTAGGAACTATTAGCATAACTGAAAAATCAATTAGGTTGACTAGTAACATTTTTCATTCTTATATTTATTTAGACTGCATTAAGATAACTTATTCTTATTTGCAAATATTTGTAACTTCCCAAATAAATGTAACGTTTGCATGGGTTAGTATTTGTAGATGTAAATAAGATAATGAGGCAGGGAACATTAACTTTTCAACTTAAAAATTTATTGATCTACAATATATTAATATGACATTAAGATTTAAATTACGCTGTGATTCCTGACTTAATGGTAAGCACATGACATTAGTTTATGAAAATTCTTAGATCTAAGTGTTAATCTCATATAAAGGTGGCCCACTTAACCTTGATTATTTGCATTGGATTCCTATTAAAGTTGACTGATATTAGGATGCCCATATTATAGTCACATTTATATAGTTATATGGTCTCTTGAAATATAAGGGTACCATGATGGAAAGGTTTATTTCAAGGGACTTATGTGCAAATGTGCGACCCACTTTTCTCCTCCTGTAAAGAAAACAAAACTCACGCTCATATTTTTTTGAGACTCTCCATCAGAAAAGAAAAGAGGGTTTTTTGTGAAAAGAAAAGGAGATAGAGAAAAGAGGATCCTTTGCATTAGGTCTTGCAGGAATCAAAGCGAAGGACAAGGGTATACTTCTTCATACATCACAAGGATCTTCAACCTTCATCTCAATCAATGGCTTCAGGTATATATCATGTATTAAGTTATTTACATGAATTTAATTCCCTTGAGATGTATATGATTCTTGATCCATGGCTATTATTCCGCATTAAATCTCTTTTATTTCCAACATTTGGTATCAGAGCCGTGTTTAAAGAATCAATACATCTTGGATTTAGGAATTATGGAAAGTTAGGGTTTTTGATTAACAATTCATAAATCGAATTTTTGATCTTTTATTGTAGAATTTGTAGAGGATTTAATAGCCCTAATATCATGTTCATATTCCTCTAATTATGCAATTAAATTGGGATCAAAATCAAAGGAATTGAAAACCCTAATTTTTGATAATTTTGGGATTAAAATCGACTAAGCAGAAACTGCCTTTGATAACTGCTTCGTCGACTATTAGTCGACTAATCCCATCGTATAGTCGACTAATTCCCTTTTCCAGAAAGTTTTAAAGTCTCTGTTTGCCGCAGGAGTCGACTTGATTTTTTGTTGATTTTATGACTAGTCGACTAATTAGGGTATAGTCGACTAATCATATTTTCCAAGTCGACTAATTCGGTGACCCAAAAGTTGAGAACTTTCTGTTGGATTCAGGAGTCGACTAATAATATTTGTAGTCGACTGATAAATTTTATAGTCGACTAATTATAGGGTATAGTCGACTGACTTTTCTTTGCCCTAGTCGACTAGACCTAAACCTATAGTCGACTTAACTTGTAACACCCTGATCCCCAGTGTACGTATCACCGTATCTGTACGCGATACGACGTACAAATTTGATTTGACCTCTGTAGTATTCCGATTGACCTGATTTCAATTTTCAAAATTATTTTCTAATATTTTAGATTTTTCAGGATTTTCTAGAATTTTTCTGGATTATTTTGGAAAATCTCCGTTGTCGGTGTCGACCGATACCGATAACCGGCCTTCCAATTTTTATTTCACAAACAGAGTAGAATTTTGAGAATCGGCCTTCACCGTGTGCCTTAGGATCTTATTCTCTACGTTCGGGTATTTTTGGGGCGTTACATAGTGGTATCAGAGCCTAGGTTCACACCTGGTGTGGGTAACCACCTAGGTCAATCCTCGGGCTCTTACCAACAGTACAACCAAGTTCAGATTAACTGATCTGGATCTGAATTTGGGGTTCCAGCAACGAGTACAAGAATATCATGACCTTGACAATTTATTTCCTTGATTCGTTTGTGTTCCTCCCTTCCTTTCAGTTGTCAACCATAACATCCGATTTCCTTCTCGTTTTCCTTGTATCAGCTTGCTTCCTATCCGTTAGGATTAGTTCACTACCATACTTCCCCATCCCGGCTTCCTTCTCGATAGCAGAGTGCGCAGCGGAAGTGTCGCGGACCCATCACCTTTAGACTTTGGGGTTGAAAATCTTGTTCTCATACCTGAATAGAAATTGCGAGGACGCAATTTTTGTAAGGTGGGGAGAAATGTAACACCCTGATCCCCAGTGTACGTATCACCGTATCTGTACGCGATACGACGTACAAATTTGATTTGACCTCTGTAGTATTCCGATTGACCTGATTTCAATTTCCAAAATTATTTTCTAATATTTTAGATTTTTCAGGATTTTCTAGAATTTTTCTGGATTATTTTGGAAAATCTCCGTTGTCGGTGTCGACCGATACCGATAACCGGCCTTCCAATTTTTATTTCACAAACAGAGTAGAATTTTGAGAATCGGCCTTCACCGTGTGCCTTAGGATCTTATTCTCTACGTTCGGGTATTTTTGGGGCATTACATAACTTGACCTTAGTCGACTAGTATTTCCTTGTAGTTGACTAATGGTCTAATATAATCAATCATTAAAGTATGTTACACATTTAAGTTGTTGTGTTAATATTGATTGATGCTTGGTCAAGTAAAGTATTGAGGTATTATGGCTTTACTCAAATAAAAGATTAGAGAATATTATTGGTTAGTTTTGTATTCATAAGGCTTATTGATTTAGTAGTTGCCAAAGTGACCTATGTTAGTAAACCTTATGAATATACAACTACATAAAAGACTTGTCAATGAGGAAGACATAAAAGACAATAATATTCTCGATGGCGGTTCTAGTTAGGAGATTGGGACTGGCCCAAAGGAAAGTCTCTTTCAAATAATTATGAACCGGGTAGGATAGTGTAATTTATGTAACTTAGTGGTGTGGAATTGGATACCCAAAGGTAACATGACTTACTAACTAAGTGACATAAATTATATTAGACCTACATAGGTGATAAAAGTTCTCACCTAAAGAGTGAACACTAGATATGCTTAGGTTTCGCCCAAAGGAGAAATCAAAGTGATATCAATAGTTCATCTTAATTAATTTAAAGTTGATGTATTGATTAGTGGCCCTAATGTGAGCAATGTCCTATTATGTTTCAGTGAACGTCCCTACTTTCCTTCACACTCATGCCACCAGCATTCCGGCCTTGGATGTACAAACTTCTCAGAGTGGTTTGAACATGTACAGTTTACACTGGGTGTTTTGGACCTAGACATGGCTTTAATAGTTGATAAACCTGATGAAGTAACTGCTAAGAGTACAGCAGAACAGGTCAGCCATGCCAAAGCTTGGGAAAGGTCTAATAGGCTCAGTCTTATGTTCATAAAGATGACCATAGCTAATAACATCAAGACTTCACTCCCTCCTACAACTATTGCATCTGAACTATTAAGTGCGGTTAAAGACCGATTTAGTCTGCAGATAAGTCATTAGCTGGCACCCTTATGGCTGAACTTACCACCATGAAATATGATGGTAATAGAGGAGTTCAACAACACATTCTAAATATGTCTGATAAGACTGCTAAGCTAGGATCACTGGGAATGAAAGTGGATGAGTCCTTCTTGGTACAGTTCATCCTCAACTCGCTTCCTTCTCAGTTTGGGCCATTCAAGATCCACTACAATACTCATAAGGATAAGTGGAACTTGAATGAGCTAACTGGTATGTGTGTTCAAGAGGAAGTGAGACTGAGGCAAGAAGGACAGCACTCAGTGTTGACAGTAACTTCAGGAGGTATCCATAAGAAAAGTAAATATGGAAGAGGTAAGAGATTTCCATCAAAGAAAGGAAATGACCATGGGAAAGTAGCCAAGGTCATAGAAAAGCTTTCACTGTCAAATGCTACTTCTGTGGCAGAAAAGGACATGTGAAGAAGGACTGCAACAAGAGGAAAGCTTGGTTCGAAAAGAAAGGTACAAATCTTTCTTTTGTATGTTATGAATCAAATCTTGCTGAAGTTCCTTCTAATACTTGGTGGATAGACTCTGGAGCCACAACTCATATAACTAATTCAATGCAGGGATTCTTTACAACCAGGAAACCGAAGGAAAGTGAGAGATTCGTCTTTATGGGGAACCGTCTCAAAGTGGAGGTCGAATATGTTGGTGTTTATCGACTACTCTTGGAGACGGGTCATCAGATGGATCTTGAGGATACTTTTTATGTACCTTCGATTTCAAGAAACTTAATGTCATTATCCAAATTAGATGTTTTTGGATATTCTGTTTTGTTTAGTTGTGGAAAACTCTCTTTAATGTATAATTCAATTCAGGTTGGACATGGAATTTTATGTGATGGTTTATATAAATTTCATTGAATGATGAGTTTGCACAATCTTTATTATCTCTGCATTCGAATGTTGGTATAAAACGTGGCTTAATAAATGAAAAATCCTCATTCTTGTGGCATAGACGACTGGGGCATATCTCCAGGGATAGAATTATAAGATTAGTGAAGACTGGGATTTTGGATAACCTAGACTTCACTGATTTTGATGTGTGTGTGGATTGCATAAAAGGAAAGCAAACCAACACACTAAGAAATGTGCCACAAGAAGTAAAGAACTCCTGGAAATAATTCATACAGATATTTGCGGACCACTCTCCATTCCATGTTTTACTGGAGAGAGATATTTCATTACCTTTATAGATGATCTGTCACGTTATGGTTATGTGTATCTAATTAATGAAAAGTCTCAGGCTGTTGACATCCTAGAGGTGTTCATTACAGAAATCGAGAGACAATTAGATAGAAAGGTTAAAATCATAAGATCAGATCGAGGTGGTGAATTTTATGGTAGATATGACGAGTCAGGACAACATCCTGGTCCATTTGCCAAATTTCTAGAAAAGCATGACATTTGTGCTCAATACACAATGCCAGGTACGCCTCAGCAGAATGGTGTTGCTGAAAGGCGGAACCGAACACTTATGGATATGGTTAGGAGCATGATGAGCTTCTCTAATGTACCCAATTCATTGTGGAATGAAGCCTTAAAGACTGCTATGTATATCTTAAACAGGATTCCTAGTAAGGCTGTCCCAACAACTCCTTTTGAGTTGTGGACTGGTAGGAAACCCAGTTTAAGACATTTACATGTTTGGGGTTGTCCAGCAGAGGCTAGAATATATAATCCACAAGAAAAGAAATTAGACTTAAAAACAATATCTGGGGATTTCATTGGTTATCCAGATAAGTCTAAGGGATACAAATTTTATTGTCCTAACCATAGTACAAGAATAGTTGAAACTGGTAATGCCAGATTCCTGGAAAATGGTGAAATTAGTCGGAGTGCTGAACCAAGAAAGGTAGATCTTGAAGTGGTAAGGGTAAATATCCCAATACCCTTTCTTTCAAGAGAAATTGTTGTCCCTCAGCTTGATCATCAAGTTGAGATACCAGAATAACAAGTTAATGTTGGTTCACCACTCCATGAGGATATTCCCATTGAAATATTGTAGAACCACCACAACCGGCAGCTTTGAGAAGATCTCAAAGGGAAAGAAGATCTGCCATTTCAGATGATTATGTGGTATATCTACAGGAATCTGACTATGATATTGGGATTAATAAAGATCCAGTTTCATTTTCACAAGCCATAGAATGCAATGATTCTAGTAAATGGGTTAATGCTATGAAAGATGAGTTGAAATCTATGGACCAAACCAAATCTGGGATCTCGTTGAATTGCCTTATAACTGTAAGAAAGTCGGGTGTAAATGGGTCTTTAAGACCAAGCGCGACTCTAAAGGCAATATCGAACGATATAAGGCTAGACTTGTGGCCAAGGTTTCACTCAGAAAGAAGGCATTGACTATACAGAGACATTCTCTCCAGTATCAAAGAAGGATTCTCTTAGAATCATTATGGCACTTGTAGCTCATTATGATTTGGAGTTACATCAAATGGATGTGAAAACTGCTTTTCTAAATGGAAATTTGGATAAGGATATCTACATGGAGCAACCTGAAGGGTTCGCAATTAAAGAACAAGAACACTTGGCTTGCAAATTAAAGAAATCTATATATGGACTTAAACAAGCTTCCAGGCAATGGTATATAAAGTTTAACGATACCATTACCTCTTTTGGATTTACAGAAAACACTGTTGATCAGTGTATATATCTAAAGATCAGTGGGAGCAAGTTTATTTTTCTGGTTCTGTATGTAGATGACATCTTGTTAGCCAGTAGTGATCTTGGTTTGCTGTATGAAACTAAAAGCTATCTTACCAAGAATTTTCAGATGGTTGATATGGGTGAGGCAAATTATGTTATTGGCATAGAGATCTTCAGGGATAGATCTCAAGGATTGCTAGGATTGTCTCAGAAAGGGTATATCAATCGAGTCTTGGAAAGATTTCATATGAAAATGTGTTCAGTCAGTCCTGCACCCATTCAGAAGGGTGACAGATTAAGTGGTAGCCAGTGTCCCAGAAATGACTTAGAAAAGGGTCAAATGCAGAAAGTTCCGTATGCATCAGCTGTTGGGAGCTTGATATATGCAAGCACTTGTACCAGGCCAGATATCAGCTTTGCTGTTGGGATGTTGGGAAGATACCAAAGCAATCCAGGAATGGAGCACTGGAAGTTGGCTAAGAAGGTTATGCGGTATCTTCAAGGGACAAAGGACTATATGCTCACATACAGGAGATCAGATCAGTTGGAGGTGATCGGCTATTCAGACTCAGATTTTGGTGGTTGCCCAGATAGCAGGAAGTCTACCTCAGGATTTATTTTTCTTGCTAGCAGGTGGGGCAATCTCGTGGAAGAGTGTGAAGCAGTCCATTATTACTTCATCCACGATGGAGGCTGAGTTCATAGCTTGTTATGAGGCCACAAATCATGCATTATGGCTAAGGAATTTTATCTCAGCACTTGGTGTAGTTGACTCTATTGCCAGGCCGCTGACGATATATTGTGACAATACAGCAGCCGTATTCTTCTCTAAGAATGGTAAGTACTCTAATGGTTTTAGACATATAGAACTTAAGTACTTGGTGGTTAGAGAAAGAGTTGAGAAACAGAAAGTGTCAATTGTAAGTTTAAGTACCACTTTAATGGTTGCTGATCCAATGACAAAGGATTGCCTCCAAAGACATTCAAGGAACATGTTGTAAGAATGGGTCTTTTGGGCAATCTGTAAATGTGTATTTTGGTACTTATGTAATTGACATTATTGTACAAATAAAAGTTCTGTTTCTGTGTTTCCTGTTATCCATTATGTGTGCACATATTATGTATGGATGTTTGTTAAACAGGAATGTCTTTACAAGACAATTACAGGGGTCATTTTGGTTATGGACTCAATTAGTAAGGGTTATCAATGTTGTGGTACATAGAAGGGAGTATGACGTGGATGTTGTATAGCCGCTATGACTCGCATTGGTAGTCCAAACTAATTGCAGTATTACGGTATTTCATATTTGGGCTTATCAGTTGTTGTTTTTTAAATTCGTGATCACGTGTCAAGTTTTTTCAGTATGGAATCCAATGGAGTCAAAATGATTTTCAAATGAGTTTTTTCTTTTATTTGTTTTCTAAAGTTTTAACCTAATCGGTTAGTGGTCCAAGTGGGAGAATGTTAATCTCATATAAAGGTGGCCCACTTACCTTGATTATTTGCATTGGATTCCTATTAAAGTTGACTGATATTAAGGATGTCCATATTATAGTCACATTTATATAGTTTATATGGTCTCTTGAAATATAAAGGGTACCATGATAGAAAGGTTTATTTCAAGGGACTTATGTGCAAATGTGCGACCCACTTTCCTCCTCCTGTAAAGAAAACAAAACTCACGCTCATATTTTTTTGAGACTCTCCATCAGAAAAGAAAGAGGGTTTTTTGTGAAAAGAAAAGGAGATAGAGAAAAGAGGATCCTTTGCATTACGTCTTGCAGGAATCAAAGCGAAGGACAAGGGTATACTTCTTCCATACATCACAAGGATCTTCAACCTTCATCTCAATCAATGGCTTCAGGTATGTATCATGTATTAAGTTATTTACATGAATTTAATTCCCTTGAGATGTATATGATTCTTGATCCATGGCTATTATTCCGCATTAAATCTCTTTTATTTCCAACACTAAGAACACACTATGATGATCTAAAAGAGCATGATAATGTTTAGATACATATTGAACTGAGGAAGTATAATGCTTTCAAACTTCGTCTCACTATTACAAGACTATGATGGCTGTAGAGGCTACACCGTGACGTTGCAACAAAGACATTTGAGAAGCTAAAACAAGAAACATACATGTTGATGATAATGACGAAGATGATGATTTCAAGTGTAGCTTTTTAAAAAGAGAAACTAAGATGATCAAAAGAGATCGGAGGAATTAAAATTTTATTATTAGCATGAAGATCATCGTTCATACCTGACTATAAGACTTTCTATATTTCATCCCAAGAACATTTTTTTCGTTAGGCGGTCGATCCTCGACGTCCTCTCCGGCCTCGCTCCGCCCATTGTTGTTGTGTCCTCTTGCGGCTACCTCGACCGCTGCAGTGCCGGTCCCAACCTCGCCGTGATCTTGTCCGGATCCGTCATTGGTTGTTGTGGCACCCCTGCACGCGCCACACGCGTCCTCGCTGAGCTTTGCGGGCCCCGAGCCTCGAGGCCCTCGCATTGAGGAAGAAAACTGAGGATCGATTTTCCCTTGCTTTTGCCCTCCACACCTGCCTTCTCCATTTAGGGTTTTTCCTATCCCTTATTTCTGGTGAATCCCCGTGTTTTTCTAACTTCAGCCATGGTTGCTCCATCGTTCTCCGATCTCTTCCTGGAGGTCCACCCATCCATGACCACTCTTTCGAAGCCCACCTCCCGTGGTGCTGCTTACGGTATGTTCGTTGTTTCCCTATATGCTGTTCACGTGCCTGTTGATGCTGAGTCCTTCCATGCAGGCCATCTGCATGTTATGTCATTTTTGCACATCGAGCTGCCCCAGCCAGCCCGGAAAATCACCAAGTCTTATGCTCAGGTCGTCTCTTCACCCATTACCCGTCTCTTCACCCATTACCCGGTGGTTTCCGCTCTAAAGCGTAAAGGAGATTACAATGCAATCAAGGTGAACCAACTGTGTATGAGAAACGCTTGAAGCTTTATAGCCAGTCGCTCATTGATCGGGTGTTCCTTTCAAAGGGAGAAAGCGTGAAAGCTCCGGGCATTAAGAGAGAAGAGCTTTAGTCCATTTGAAAACTCAGTTTGCCATAGAGACTCATCTATCTTAGGAGAGATTTTTGTCAGATTCTCTTACATTCGAAGGAAGAGAAGTCCTCTATTTTTAGGATTGGTGCCCTCTCTTTGAAGCTCAGGATCTTACGACTTCAACCATGGTTCAAAACTTTAATCCGTACACTTAAAAAACCAGGGATGCTCGATTTGAAAGCAAAGAAATGCTTGGGTATTTAATGGAGAAAGGAATTCTACTACACATTTGTCGTCGAGTTTTTGAGCAGGTTAGGGAGAGGATGGAAATGGTGTTGACTGATCAAGGTGCGAATGCCCCGGACTGCAATGGATCTCCTAGACACCACCCCCTCGTCAAGTCATTAAGGCCAACTTCGATGCGGAGATTTGGGAGGATGGGCAGGCAACTATTGGATGTGTGTTGAGGGATGATACAGGTAAGCTTCTCTTTATCGCTGGCTTTCTAGGCTGTGAATGAGGCGGAGCTTAGGGGTGCGTGGGAGGCTATTAAACTAACGGGATAATACTTCCCTGGATTTCTGTTGTGGCTGGAGGGCGGTGCTATTTCAGTTATCCAAGATCTCAAGGGTACCAGTGCGACAAATAGACCCTCCGTTATTCTTGAAGATGAAAGATGGTTGCTTACAATGCTGGAAGTCTTCAGGATTTATCACACATACCGCGAATGTAATCAGTGCACACACTGGGTTACTAAATGGATTCGTGAGCAAGGATTGGAGGTAGTACTGCTTGATGAATTCCCCTCACAACTGAGAACTAGAGACGATGCAGATGCAACAGGCATCTGCTGTGTGCGAATGTAAGGTTTAGGCCTGAGGGCCTTTACTTAGCCCAAAAAAAAAAAAGTGAATACAAACCTCTAGTTAATTAGACTTGGCTTTTTAATAGAATATTTTGCTATTAAAGCATCAAATCAAATTGTAATATAACTAAAATTTCATGACACAGTAACAAAGATGTTATAAACTTATAATGGTCATAATAATATTTATATGAACACTTCAAATTTGTCGCAGCGGAGGATATAGTTAAGAAATTAAAACAATGTCAATCAAAAGCTTGGATTATAATAAGTATCTGATTGCAAAAAATTCAGAGTGTCATCGTAGCCTTCTGTATCATAATGATGTAATAGAGTAAAGTATCCACTAAACAAAGTCCAACACTTTCTTACTTTGTGAAATTGTGAAACTAATCTCTCCATTCTGTGAGTCGGGAATTTTTGGACTAAAATGCTAGAACACAGTATAGAATTTCACAAAAAATACCTAAACTTATGGAGTTCTTGAAACCATATAGCCCCAATTATTTTTCAGTACATCTTACTACCCTTTAAATATTATACGTTTGTACCATATATTAGTTGACTGTGAAATCTGTACAGTACGTTTCATGTGCAAATTAAGGACGAAAATACCCTTGTTAGGATTTTGGCTCGAATATGTCATGGAGGTAGACGAGAACTTTAAAAATAAGAACGACAAGTGTGCACAGTCGATGCACATATTGGTCGACTAATGTCATCTTAATAGTCGATTAATTGCACAAACAGAGAGTGGGTACATCTCAATATTCGACTGTATAGTCGATTAATGAGCATGATTAGTTGACTAATAATTTGGATTAGTCAACTAATGATGTTGCTGGCAGTTTTCTTTTGCGGTTCTGATTGCAGTTTGAGTTCAACTTGAGTTTTCTTTTCTTCTGAGACAGTGTTGTTCATATTGCTGGAGTTTGTGTAGGATTAGGATGATCCTATGATTTATAAATAACTCCTTGAGGGTGGCCTTCAATGTATTATTCAATAATTAAGAAAAAGAGATTCGTGGGAGAAGTTTTAGCCATAAGAATTCGCTATTCTAGGCAGCCATCAAAAGACTTGTAATCTTTTTAGCGAGATGTGTGAGTATTTCTCATTGTACTCTTTTAAAGTTTTAATAAAGTTTTTCTTCCTTCTCCCGTGGAGGTACACACGATCTATTTGATGGTGGAACAACGTTAAATTGTATGTTTGACTTTCTTCACTTCGAAATACTTACCTTTCTTCTTCATGTTGCACGATGATCCGTTTTTCATTTTCCGCTGCGCTGATCTCAACAATTGGTACAAGAGTAAGGTTAACGTGAAGATGTCTGCAATTAAATTTGAATTTCAAAAGTTCGATGGTGTCATCAATTTAAGCAGGTGGCGGATTAGGATGAACGTCATCCTGACCCAGAGCGGATTGAAGAAAGCACTACTTGGAAGAGAAAAAAGCCTAAAATATGAAGGAAGAAACTTGATAGAAATTGAAGAAGAAAACCTTGACCGCTGTTCAGCTTTACTTAGCGGATGAAGTGTTGAATTAGTTTTCTTCTGAGAAAACAGCATCCTCTCTATGAAAGCGACTTCAGGATCATTATTTGAAGAAGTCATTGGCGAATTGGTTGATTCTGAAGCAGCATCCCTTTCCTCTTCGCTTGCATGAAGGTACACCTATCGAGTCTTACATCCCAGATTTACTCTATTATCAATGAGTTAGATAAGATAGAGGTTAAGATAGAAGATGATAATTAAGCACTTCTATTACTGTGTTATTTACCTTCTTCATACAAGAGAGACAAATCAACTATCAAAATCAATGAAATCAAAGAGCATCTACTCCACAAAGACAAATTTGATAAGCAGTTGATGGGGAGTCTCATCGCCATGATTCCGAGAAATTTTCTTTATAAATGAGAAGGGTAATAATGAAAGTTCCACGAGTAAACTAAAGCACAAAAATTTAATGTGCAACTAGTATCACAAGAAGGGGTATATTAGAGCTAATTGTTGGCGTCACAAAAAGAAACAATAAGAACTAATACCACTGAAATGGCTGAAGAGAATGAATATAAGTGTGATGTTCTATCTGTTACAGACAGTTGGGTTAGTAAGAAAGATAGATAGATTATTGACTCTAGAAGTTCACAGTATATCAGTTCTGATAGAAAGATGTTCTTCTTATACATTAGTTCAAGGAGAGTGATCTTCATAGGAAATTCTACCACGAGCAAGGTAATTGACGAAGAAATAATCCAATTTCGTTCTCATAATGGATGCATCACTACTCTTCAAGGCATTTGTCATGTTTCTGAATCAAGATACAATCTCGTCTCTCTTGGAGTCCTACATGGAGAAAGGTTCAATTTCAGTTTCTGAAGGTGATCTTATGGAAGTTTCCAAAGATGTTCATGTGAAGTTTCAGGCCGAGCGTGTCAAAAATGTTTATATGTTGCAAAATTCGGATGTTACAGTTGATGAATTACAATTGTCCTCAACTTCAAGATAGGAGGTTGTAGAACAACTAGAGACTACGATGGTTTCAAACTCGGATGTTCAGTTTTACACTGAAGACATTTGGGACTAGATGATGCTGGCGCACACAAGAAAGTCTAAATCATTACTCCTATGTTAGAACAAATTCTCATAATCTTGTGTGGATCAAGGAGATCGTTGGGTGATCAAGTTCAAGTCGGGCCTGAACTTATTCGATCTAATCAAGTTGTGAACTCTATGAGAGAGTTATGAAGAAGAGAGAGTGAGATGGAGATGAAGTCAAGAGTGGTTCAATTGTGCATTACTGTGGGCACATGAAACATGATGGTTATTCTCAGACTTAGACGTATTCAAGTTAAGGGGGAGATTATTTAGATTTTGACTCGAATATATCATAGAGGTAGACGAAAAATTCAGAGATCAAGAACGGACAAGTATGCACATATTAGTTGATTAATGACATCTTAGTAGTTAATTAATAGCACAAATAGAGAGTAGATACATCTCAGTAGTCAACTGTATAGTCGACTAATGAGCATAATTAGTTGACTAATAATTTGAAGTAGTCGACTAAAGACAGTGTTGACAGTTTTCTTTTGCAGATCTGATTGCAATTTGAGTTCAATTCGAGTTTCTTTCTCTTCTGAGGCGATGCTATTCGCATTGCTAGAGTTTGTGTAAGGCTAGAAGAATCCTACGGTGTATAAATAACCCCTTGGGGGGCTTTAAATATATTATTCAATAATTAAGAAAAAGAGATATTCGTGAAAAAAGTTTTAGCCATAAGGGCTCACTGTTCTAGGCGGCCATCAAATGGCTTGTAATTTTCTTAGTGAGAGGTGTGAGTGTTTTCTCATTTTACTCCTCCAAAATTTTAATAAAGTTTCTCCCCTTCTCCTGTGGACGTATGAACAATCTATTTGATCAGTGGAACTACGTTAAATTATGTATGAGTTTTTTCTACTTCGAAATATCTTTCTCTTCTTCTTCATGTTGCACGACAATTCAACTTTCCTTTTTCGCTACACCGATCCCAACAACTAGTACCAGAGCATATCAGTTCGTTGCAACACTTCTTCCCTGCAAAGCCTTTAACTGCTCCTCAACGACCTACAACTTATTATTTTTTTTAGAGGTTAATTTTTTTCCCTAAACCCCCTTCTCTTTTATCCAAAACACATTCTCATCATCCCTAAAGCCTATCCCTAACCCTAATGCAACTCCCCCTCAACTCCTCGATCTCCTCTCGAATTTCAGGCCCTCCATCACCTCCCTCCTCTTCCCCTCGCCCCAACCAATTAAGTAGATTTCTTGACAGAGTACAACAAGTGCTGCGCTGGGATGCTGGCGTCCTCGTCCCTCAACTTACCATTCAAGCTCTGCTCTGAATCTTGCAACTAGTCGGAAGCCCATGCAAACTGGAGCTCGATTCAGAATACGACAAGGTCGGCGGGCCATTCACACTGGCGGGTTGATGATGCTATTGTTGATTTGTTGGGTCATGCAGGTACCTCCAACTTTTATTATTGATTTGACGATGTTGCCTTCGTCCATCGAGGGCGATCATCAATCGTTCCAATGTTGCAACTGGAGCACAAGCTTTGTTGAGCATAGTCCATCTCTCCAATGAGTCTTCCATGACCCACAGGCTTTGTCGAAGCTCCAATAGTGTCTTTTTGGCAGCGACGAAGCTGAACAAGGACTGCGAGGCTCCAACGGTCGTCAATGAGGCTCCATCTGACCTCTAGCGGCGACGACAAGCTCCATTTAATAACCTTTAATGATGACACCGAGCTGTTGGCTCAAAGGCCCATCACTCTAGTTTTGCTGATGATTACTCATGCAGTTATAGTACTAATGATTTTGTGTTTAATTAGTTTCAGATTTGTGATCAAGATCTTAGTAGGTGTTTAGCTTCAACAAAAGATTTAAAGCCGTGTTTTGAACTAGCACGTATTGATTCAGAGTTTGTGCATCAAGACCATATCAAGTACTCAAGAAGAGTCTAGCTCATTGATTATGGTTTGGACCAAGTCAAGAAGATGAGAAGATTTTCAAGTGAAGACCTTCAAGAGAAGACTTGTGTTTAGGTTTGTTTTGTAAGATTTTATTTTTAGATAAAATGTAGAGATAGAATTAGTTGGTGGATTGCTCAAGTATCACATACACTCACACATAAGATTTAGATATATTTTCTTAAAAGAGTTTTCGTTTTGAAAATACCGTTTTGATTTTTGGAGTTTCATATATACATATGTTTTAACCAAAACTATTTTAGAGCTTAATGTCAAAAATATAGATATTTTATCATATATGTGTAGTGGATCATATCCATACACACTAAGCTTCAAAAGTATTTAAAATATCTTTTTTTTATATTTGGAGAAGTTTTATAAAAATTAATTTGAAAAAATACGGTTTTTGTTTTAAGCCAAAATTTACATAACACAAAATAGTTTAAAATGTTTGTAACATGTTTTGATTTTTACTCAAACATGTTTGTATTCAAAATATATTACTGAACTTATTTTTGTAGATTTTAGAGAATTTATGGGATTTTATTAAAGGTAAAAAGTCAAGTTTTTAAATCCCCAAAACTGTTTTTCTGGCCTTCAGTCGGTCGACCGCACGGTCGACCGCCAGAGAGTGTCTACTCTCTAGAAATGGCCCGGTCGACCGGGGGATCGACCGCTAGGCCATTGCCCAGTTGGCGGTCGACCGGCCGGTCGACCAACCTTCCCAACGGTCGGAAATCCGACCGTTGGCGGTCGACCGGCGGTCAACTATCAGTAGTCAGAACTGCTGACTTGGCTTCCAGCGGGCAGATTTTTGAAGCCTATAAATGGAGCTTCGTTGGCTGTTTCAAATAAGATTTTTGGAGAGTTTTAAAGCTAGGTTTTCCATCTATTTCAGAGGTTTTCTCCACTTATTTAAGAGTAAATATTTCCAAATCAAAAGGAAAGGTTTATCAAGAGTGTTTTGTAAAAAGAGATTTCTTAATTTTTTCACCACAAATCAATCCTTGTTTTTCTTACACACTTGAGCTATCCATTGCTATATCAATCCTATAGGGATCTTTGTTGTGAGAGGATTTTAGGTGATCAAAGTGTTGTGATCACCAAGTTTTATCTTTGTACTTTGAGGAGGCAGACTTGCGGGTTGCGGTGTTTCGAGTTCTAGTGAGAGCTCAGTGTAGAGGTGCGGCCTCGGCAAGCTTGCGTGCTTGCGTGTGTTTGTTCTTGCGGAACAAGAGAGGGACTAGAGAGTCCAAAGGAGTTCTAGTGTGAACTCGCTTGAGGTGTCGCGATACCGAGTGATCCGGTAGGATCGTTTTATAGTGAAAATCCTTCATAGTGTTGAAGGCAGGACGTAGAGCAAGTGTGCTGAACCTCGAAATAAATCTCCCGTGTTTGCGATTGCTCTCTCTATCTCTCACTTGTCTTTATATCTTGCTTATGTTTATTGCTCATATCTTTACTTCCTTGATGTATTTGTGCTTATATTATTATATGCTTGGGGATTGTTTGCTCACACTTGTATTCAACCAAGAGAGCCAAAGCGGCACCTCAACTCTTATTTAGAGGAATCTTGAAGAGATAGTTCAGAACCCTTCACGGGGAATTCGGCTACACTCTTAGGTTATACTTGGTGTGTTGTGCTTAAGAATTTTTAGTTTGCATAAATAGTTTTAATTCCGTATTAATTCACCATTAGATTAGCTAGTCACCTATTCACCCCCCCCCCCCTCTAGGTGATTTCACGAGCTCCATTCGACCTCTAGCGGTGACGATGAGCTCCAGCTTCGCTATAAGGGCGATGGCGAGGCTCATGTCGTCTTCATCTTTGTTCGATTAGCCACATCGGTTGAAGCTATGGGTCATATGTAATTGTTTTTTTAATTTACAATTTATTGAGTCAATTACTGTATATTCTGTTTTTAATATGCTTTTCGATGCAAATCATGAATCCAATTGCTTATCTTTGTTGTGTTTCAATATAATTTTTTGTTGGTATTCTGCTTAACAGGAATCAATCTGACACTAATCAAGATAACTGAGATATCAACAATTTAATTGGCCAGGTCGGCAAATATCAGGTGGGAGGTTTTCCGTTCAATAGAACGTTCCTTAATTTAAGAACCACCTTTCAATTTCCTTCCTTGATTAAACACCAATTAGACTGAATCTAAATCAGTCTCGATATACTGTAAAGTATATCCCCTGTATAAAGGACTTAGTCCACTTATACAGTATTTTGGAGTGAGGTACGCTTAGAGCGAATCTCCTTAAGACAATTATGTCCCCCGCACTTGTGCTAACGGGATAATGGACGCTGGTCTCCCAAGATACAACACTCCTTCACGGTATTTGGATAGCACTACCAAATCACCGTACGGTCGAACCGTAGTCAACCAGTACCTTCACAGGATCGTTGAAGCAGCGGTACAAGGACAAATTTCGGATGAATATTTGCCTTTACTTTGGAGTAGCACCCACTGTTGAGGACGAAGGAAGGTAGAAGAATATTCTTCTTCAGAAGTACCAGATTCAGACAACAATTCTATAAAAAGAATCTATTGAATTTTCTGATTCCTCTTTCAGAACGAATTTTTGCAGAATCTTCTTTGGAAGTCGCTTTCCTACTTCACGCTGGAAGCCCAGTTAAGAACTCTGAATTTCACTTCAGATTAGAACTTAGAGAAAGAGAGAGAGAGAGAGAGAGAGAGAGAGCGTTTGGTGTGTTTTAGAAAGGAAATCTGGAGCGCTATTTATAGCGCTCCGGGAGGGCATTTTCGTCCGCCAGAATCCAACAGTTGCGACGGTTCGGACAGAACCGTCGCAACCGTTCGGTCCAACCGCAGACATCCGTTGGACCAGGCCGGGTAGGGAACCCGAACCCAGACCCAGACCCGAGCCCGGCCCGGCACCGGCACCGGCACCGGCCGGCCGCCGCCAGCGGCGGCGCGCGCGCGCACGCACACACGTGCGGGCGGGCATAGATCCCTCCCAATCGCGCGGGAAAACTCCAAGTACCCAAAGGGCACGCCCTTTGTTCTCAATTTTCTCTATTTATACACCACAAACTTCCATCCCAAGGCCAATGTAGGACTAAATGCTTTTAGCTACCTTTAGTCCCATTTTGGCTTTGAATTAGGCAATCTTTAGACTTGAATATCTCATTCATTCGAAATCGGAATTGAACATGTGAATATACCACGTTCATCCTCAATGGAAGGAGAACACACTCCAACCATCATCCAATTGATTTGATCAACGGATCTCACCATAATTCAACTCGAAGATTCATACTTATAATCTTCAATTCCAACAATTTTCACTTGCAAGACTCTAGTGAATTTCTGATATGAGCAAAACTTGAATCATGTTCAGTTCAGAGTTGAGTTTTGATGTGAATTTCCACTAGCAAGCCTCTTCTGATTTCTTCTTTTCCTTTTCCTTTTCTTTTTCATTTTACTTCCCCGCGAACTACTCCCTTTCTCCTTTTCCTTTGCTTTTGATCTCAATTTCTCCATTTCAAACGCCTCAATCTGAATCTAATCATCCTCCTCAATTTGAGCTTTGTCTCGTGATCATAAGCGGCAATGGAGATCGTCGTCTCCTTATTTTTATCACTTCTCAAATTTGCTTAAAATTAGGATAGCAAAGTGCATTGACCAAAATTTTAGGGTTTATAATTTAAAATACTTCAAATTTGGAGGTTTTTGGTGAAATTATCCCTTATATGTTTAGCAATAATTCGTTTTTATTTGGCAAAATTTTCCCTTTTTCAAGAGGACTACTTCCTTCTTATATTTAAAAAAAAAAAAAAAACTAGGACATAATAGTAATATTCAACCCTTTCGGGGATGCACCTATATATAAAAAAAATCCAGAACAAATTTTGCCCAAACAAAAAGAGAGAGACTCGGTGGGTGTGAACTGGGATGCCTGGACCAGGCCCGCACACAATCTACACATTGGGCACGGGGGTGGGGCTCCTCCGGCTGACCCGCGGCCGCTTCAGCCCCACCACTGCCTCTTCTACTCCCTCAACGCCTTCCTCGGCCCAGACCTCGCCCATTCGTCGAATGGCTCACCGCCAACGTCCTCGACCTCGGCCGAGCCTTGGGCTCTCTCGCCATGGACCTCGTCCACCACCCCTTTTACTATGTCCTCATTCTGGGCCTTCCCCTATCCATCTTCTACTCATGGCTCTCCAATTGGCTCCTCCGCAAGGGCTTTCTCGATACTGTTTCAGGGGTTTGTTTTCTCCTTGTTAATTAGAATCATATTTATCGAACAATTTCCTTGGATTTCTTGAATTACTATGTGTTTTATTGTAACAATTCTCAGGTACCTCTAAAGAGAAGGCAATGCTTCTTGTTGCTGGCTGCTGGTTCACTATCGCATTTTTTCCTGGATCATTTATTTGAGGTGAGGGGTTTTCATCATTCTCTCCCAAATTTTGGACTTCTTGTTTGATGCATAATTAGTGAATGAATCGTTAGAAGTCTTTGAACTGGTATCATATTGAATTTGATTCATCGTGGCTTTGTTCAAGTTTACTTATTGGTCGTGGAATTTGATTCAGCATGCCAACCTGATGGCAAGACTTGGTGCTGAATTCCTAATCACAAGGGAGCTATTGTAAAATTAACAGAACTACAGAAGCTTTTCATAAATTCATGAAGCCCAGTTGGCAGCGAAAGTTCCTTATTGGTCATGGAACTTACATGTGCAACAAAGAATCAACCTTAGAAAAGACTGCTAAACTATGTAGGTGTTTAGAAGAAGGGGAAGATAAATTTTCAGTAGAAAATTACCTGTGGCACAGTCAAAGGCAAACAGCCAGTAGAATGTGTTTCCCAAGATTTTACGTAGAACTAAAAATTCTACTCATCAAAGATCCCATCATTTAAATTATTGTTATACTAAAAAGCTGATCTACATAGAAAACCAGCTAAAGAGAACATACAATAAGGAATTAAGCTAGAACAGGGCTACCTTCTTTGGTTCTTCTTTTGAGCAATTAGAGCCGTAACAAAATAGGAGAAGAAAAGTGGAGAATAGAAGAAAACTCACGGAACCAATCTTTTTTTCTCCAAAATATCCTATGTCATAAATTAATGCAGACCATTTTTATGGGCATGTGTCGCACTATGGTAGGTAAATGGATGAAGAATGAAGCCATTTGGACTCATTTAATACAAATACATATACATATACATGTGTATTAGTATATGCATATACATGTACTAGTCATGATACGATACTTCATCCTGACTTTAGCTTTTAGGGCTTAGAGGAGCCTGTAAAAGACTAAATATGAGCCATTAACTCCACTGGGTAGTAACCAAAAAAAAGTACAAAAGATAAGAAAAGTGAAAATCGTAGAAAGGAATAGCTTTAAGTAATACTCAGTTAATCTTAACGTAAACTTAGAACTCCGTAAGGGATCATACCCAACCATATTCCTAGTATACTTTTAATGTACTGGTGTGCATCACTGTTCTTGGTGTAGCACATCTCCCTTTAGACATCTGAGCTGAGTAATCTCTACGTGAAATTAAGGGAAGAGTGAATGTCATTTCGATTTTCATTTGGTACGAGATATGGCAAACTGAATTACCATATCTTCCTTGCTGATCTGTTCACTTGTCTTCTGTATAACTATGCACTCTCAACCAGTAATTTTGGAACCTGGGAACAATGTAGAAGACTAGTCATCTTTGATGGAGGAAAAATAGATCTTAAATTAAACCAAATTTAGGTGAGGACTAAGAAGAACAAGAGGATGATAGACACTACCCACTTGACAGCCTGGTTAAGTTAAACCCTTGAAGATTTTCCCTTAGAAATGTGAGCTTATGTTATTGAGATAACTGGTATAGGGGAGGAACAATGGTTAGTTAGGTGGAAGAGGGTCAAATTGTTACTAGAATCTTACAAATGACAATTGTATTTCATCCAGTCGGGGGTCAAATTCATGGTTCAAAGTCGCGGTCTCGACCATCGACTCGGCGGGCACTGAGACACATAGGTCGTGGCGTCGCGGATCGATCTCGGGTGATACGCGCAAAACGCAACATAAAGCTTAAAAATCTCTGAAACAATCACGAAAAATCTTTAAAATAATATAGACATCAATATTTATGTATCACATGTCCAAAACATATCGCGTAGCACACTAAATATAAAGAGAAAGCATACAGTCATTT